>OZ007593.1:46825996-47425996 GCA_963931845.1 Maratus michaelseni | reverse complement strand
TAATATATGTCAATAAATACCCCCAATAAATATACCCATTAAACGAGAGACTATGACACATTTATCATAACTATAAAAAACAAGAACGAAAAATCATACGTCAAGCATAGATTATGTAACACTTTCCAACGCTTCCAATATAATTTTACAAATCATTACCGTTTAATAAGCTGAAAGATTACATCTAAGTAAACAATTTGGAAAACGCATAACGTATTTAAAAACGTAATTTCAGAAATTTCCAACATATACAATATTCGGAAAAATATCCGAATACTTTTATTCAGCCCTGTATAGGATCTATAGATTTGTATATATACTACATAGGATGCTAAATTTTAGTTTAGTTAGGAAACGTGTAGCACAGTTTAAAATTCTCCTTCTGGAGTTTCTGTCAATAAACGGAAATGTGTCCGCAAACTTTTGTGCTTCCCTGTATAGGATCTACAGAATTTATACACTTCACGTAATAGACAAAAAGCGAGTTAAAATTAAAATCGTGTTCAGTAACTTAAAACGCACTTCCAGGAATTATTGTTAACAGACAGTTGAGAATTCTTTTGTGTGTCCCTGTAAATGAACGATGACTACTATACACACAATATTCTGTACTAAGCCTCTTGTAACGCACCTTATTGATCTATATAAATTTCAATGCGTTTAAAATAGTGAAACATTATTTAATTAAACCGCAAACGATTTTTCTCCACAGACGTCATGTAACGGAATTCTTTTGACTGTCCCTGTAAAGTAACTATAAGTGCTATGCACACCCTATTCCATATTAAGCTTCTTGTAATGCAACTTAGTGATATACATCAATTACAATGTATTTGAAATTGCGGAACATCATTAAAATAAACCGCAAATGATTTTTCCCCATAGACCGTAATGTAACGGAATTCTTTTGAGTGTGCCTGTAAAAAAACTATAAGTGCTACACACTTCAGTTAAAATAGGGAACATGCTATAGATAACGACAATAACATGTAAAAATTGCAGGGCAATCCGAGCCTATTTACGGGAGTTAGAGCACGGACAGACGGCAGACGGCCATCCGGCCAGACAAACCGAAGTCATAAACACTTTTCAACTAGGTTGGAAAGTGTTAAAAACATTGTTTCATATTTTAAAAACGTTGTAAAAAAATCCGACAAAAATAAGTATGTATAATCATATATAAAAATATTTTAATAAATACCGTATAGGGACAAAATTATTGCTTAAATAAATAAATTAAATGAATCGCTCTATAGATTCTTTTTTTTTTTTTAACGGACCATATTCAGGTTAAATAAATCTCAAATAAATTTCAATAACTACCCACTATATTAATGTACCCACAATAAATAACCAATTACTAAAAATTCTAAACATGTCAATAAATACCCCCAATAAATATACCCATTAAACGAGAGACTGGCACAATTATCACAGCTATAAAAAACATTGTTCCACATTGTGATAACATTGTAACAAATATGGACAAAAATAAGTGGGTAAACACGTAATCAATCTCTGCCGGTAATCCCTTCTGCTCCCCTGCCACAGTTATATAAAAGACAGGAAGGGGGGAACAGCTGCTTTCTCCCCGGACTAGGTAACAATAAAGGAAGAAAAAACGAACTCCTTTTTTTTTTTTTTTTTTTTTTTTTTTTATAAAACAGATTTTCGCCAAGTATTCTGCACAAGGATCTCAGAAAATAGAATAAATAAGCTTCGGGAATAGATGACGCGAATTCGTGAAAAAGAATAATTTAAACACTAAAATTGTTTTTTTTTTCTTTGTTTTTTTTAAATAGCGAAAATAATGCTTCGTGAAATTTTGAGTTCGAAATAAATTTAGCTTATAATATAGATGCAAAATAAATAGGGAAATTTATTACTAAATGGAATTCTTAAACAAGAAAGAAAAATCATGTATCAAGATTAGATTATGGAACTTTCCAGCACATTCAGAATACAGTAAACAAAACGTCGCCTTTTAATAAGGTTAAACACGATGCCTAAGTAAACAATTCGGAAAACGCATAACACATTTGAAAACCCAAATTCAGCAATTATATACGTATGTATACTATAATATATCTATTATATACTATAGTACATCTATTATATATATTATATACTATATCTATTATCTACTACAGTCGGAAAAATATCCGAACTCTCTCGTGTAGCCATCCATGTATATGATCTATAGAAATACACACCAAGTAATAGGCAAGAAATTAGTCAAATTTAAAAACACATACCACAATTTAAAAACGCACTTCCAGCAATTATTGCTCATAGACAGTAATGTACCCGAATTATTTTGAGTGTTCCTGTGAATGAACAATAAATACTATGCCCACCACATTCTTTAATAAGCATCTTGCAGTGCATTTCAGTGATGTATATCAATTTCACTATGTTTGAAATGCTGTAACATCATTAAAATATACCGCAAACGATTTCCCACCATAGACCATAATGTAACGGAATTATTTTTTGTGCCTCTGTAAACAAACTGTAAATGCTACATACTTCATTTTCAATATCGAACATGCTATTGTAAACATCAATAACATGTATGAATTACATGGAAAGCCGAGTATATTTACGCGGGTTAGAGCCCGGACAGACATATGGGCAGACAAACGGAATTCATAAACACTTTTTAAATGTGTTGGAAAGTGTTAAAAAGAAAATTACTTATATCGAATGAAGAAAGATTTAAAACATTAAATTAAAAAATATATATATGCAAATATATTTGTTCTATTTGAATTTCTAACCGTTATTTGGGATTTTTAAACAGTTGAATTAATCTTAAGAAAATGAATTAATATATGAGAGAGATGAATGGAAATACGTATATATAGAAATAAATGAGACATTTGGCAAAATAAAAGATAAGGCGTGTAAGATATCAAAATATATAAACTCTCCATATTATTTTCTTTACGAAATTATTCTTTATATTTTATCATTATTTTATTGCATATCTGAAAGCAATGCATTCTGACATAGAATAATAATGCGTACTCATTTATATGATGATAAGGGTGTTTAATATGGAAATAGTGTAAAGTGAAGCAGGTGTGCATAGGAGAGAGCTGGAAAAGAAAAAAGGCACTGATCTATGACTAACCTTTAATCTAAATTCTGATTAGAGAGGATGGTAGGTCGATAAACAATAACGAATAGGATTGTCGCAAACAATCCTATATCGCCTCTATAATGACTTTTCGTTTGAAGTTAATTTGGTAGAATTGCAACAATTGATAATAAACACGGAATATTTGTAATGTTTATATTGCACAGAGGGGATAAATGAGTCTATATTCTAAATTATGAAATGGAGCACATAAGTAATTTTAGAGTAAGTCATTATATAAAGAACGTGTGGAAATTTAGGGTTTAGGTTCATGAAGTTCCTACGATTTGAGAGACGAAAATGCAGCTTACATTGAGGGAATTTCAGGTATTTTATACATTAGTTGGTGGAATTTCAATGTTTTGAAAGGAAATGGGCAAATCAAGACGGAAATGTTCGTGAATTAACGGAATATAATAAAGAGAAAAAATATGTCAGTTCAAGAGTTTTCTTCTTATTATTCTGCTACTTCTTTTGAGTAAAGTCTAATTTGAACTAGACTAAGTAGACAGATTGATTTTGTTAAATTAGAAATATATAATCCACCAAATATTTGTTTGCTTTAAATGAATTTTGTTACCACAGAGTTTTTGATTATTTTTCTGATTGTGCCAACTTGGCATTTTACATTTTTTCCAAATATATTTTAAATACAAGTTTAAGATAGAAATTATTCCGGATGTAGAAATTTTAGAACATTAAATAATCTTATAAGAGAATTTGTGTAACAGATATACAGATATGGTTGTAAACTTCTAATTTGCTTCAAAATTTAAAATGCGTTAAACAAGAGCTTTCCAGTGTCGCTGTATAACAACAAAAATTACAGTATGAAATGAAACAGTAACTATAAGAAAAGAAAGAAACAAACATTCTGCTCAATATTACGACACAAGGCACTGACGTAATATCGTCTGCTAAGTAAAGGAAATTAAAAAAAAGGAACTTGCAAAGCAAATTAAAAAAATAAATTTATTTCTATATTGTTAAGCCCGAGAAGGGACAGATATTAAAATTATTTTATTTAGTCAATGCTACAATAATGTTGCATTTTTATATTAAATCTTGCTCAGTCTATTTAATCTTAAAAAATTAAATTTAAATTTGAAAGATGATATTAAAGCAACTTTAAAACATTTCATTTAGAAATCTAAATAAATCTTCAACTTTTTTTTCAGTTTTACATGCATTATGCAAAATTTGTATTGTAGCAAATTCTAACAGACAAGAAACATGAGAAGTTCAAATAATTTAAAAAGTTGAAGATTTATTTAGATTTCTAAATGAAATGTTTTAAAGTTGCTTTAATATCATGTTTCAAATTTAAATTTAATTTTTTAAGATTAAATAGACTGAGCAAGATTTAATATAAAAATGCAACATTATTGTAGCATTGACTAAATAAAATAATTTTAATATCTGTCCCTTCTCGGGCTTAACAATATAGAAATAAATTTATTTTTTTAATTTGCTTTGCAAGTTCCTTTTTTTTAATATCTCAAGTTTTTTAATAACAATTTAATATGAAGCAGATAAGATTCAAACGAGGCAAGTATGTGAAAGACTGCACATATCAAAATCAGTATTGGTAATATGAAATATACAGTTCAAACATTGATTATTCCGTAAACAATTAAAATAATAAAAGTAATTTTTAACAAAAAAAAATGTATATAACGGACTTTAACGGATTGTTTCTCATCTTCATAATGATAATAATAAACGAATCATGTTCATTTTTGCAAATAATTTTATTCCATCGTGTAAAATACATTTGCAACCACTTTGGAAAGAGACACTAGTAAGCGGTGTGTGAAAGCTATTAATAAAATCTTATGTTGTTTTATCACATAAGAAGCATAAAAATAATAATGAGTATATATGAAACAACTGTATTCTGATTTTGTTATAAAATGTGTAGTTATGGAGGATGAAATTTTCAGCAAAATATTTCTTTTTGTAGCTGAATAAATATTTTACCTTATATTGACAATTTCTTAATTTAACATTTCTGTAGAAGCAAAATGTAAACATCTGCAAGATTTTTTACAAAACGTGTACGATCTGTTATTTTCATATCGTCACAAACAGTCCATTTATTGATCTCGTTTTCATTTGAATGCACCGGTTGGTTCCTATTTGAGACCACCATTTGGCGAAATCGTGCCAAATCGTCGATAGTTAGCCAGATGTAGCTCTTTTATTGTTGGAAAGGCTGAGCAGTGATATTTTTTGTGATGACGCGTTTGTTACGTATGACGTATTTGTTACGTCATCAAGTGATTCTTTATTCGACGTTTATTTGTATTTTAATGATATTTAATGATTTATAAGTTATTTAAAACATGTTTTTTTTTAATACAGTTAAATAACACTTACGTCATTAAATGGTTATGTGATATGATATTAAAAGAAAAAAAAGCATTGAAAAAATTTAATCATCTGCTTCTTTATTTAAAGCTTGATTTTATTTTTTTTTATGTATGTGAGTCGCTACTCTTGTTACTTTAGAACAGTATAAATTAATTGATTGCAGTTTTAATGGAAGTCTCATGTTCACGAAGCGATCATACATGCGGTATAGTGATCGCCGCATTTACAAATTTCGTGTATTTTTGTGATCTCTATACAACGAGGTTGCTGTATCCAGTGATGTTTTTGTTCGGTTTCATGTTCGCGAAGCGATCATACGTGCGGTACAGTGATCGCGGAATTAACTAATTTCGTGTATTTTTGGGGATTCCGATACGACGAGGTTGCTGTATCCAGTGATGTTATTTTTTTTTCGGTTTCATGTTCGCGAAGCGATCATACGTGCGGTACAGTGATCGCGGCATTAACTAATTTCATGTATTTTTTGGGATTCCGATGCGAAGAGGTTGCTGTATCCAGTGATGTTTTTTTTTCGGTTTCATGTTCGCGAAGCGATCATACGTGCGGCGTGTACAGTGATCGCGGAATTAACGAATTTCGTGTATTTCTTGGGATTCTGATACGACGAGTTTGCTGTATCCAGTGATGTTTTTTTTTTTCGGTTTTGTGTTCGCGAAGCGATCATACGTGCAGTACAGTGATCGCGGCATTAACGAATTTCGTGTATTTTCGTTTTTTCAACTTCACATTAATCGTTAACTTTTACGTAATATCGATGAAATGTGTATAAAATGTTGTTTTTTATTGCTCATATCATCTTTTTTATATCTATCTTTTTAAATTTGTCAAATAAAATATTTTATTTCACTCATAAATGCAGTATCTAAAAAAAATCAACTGTGTATGGTATAATTTAATAATTCTGTATTTAAATTATCATTCTTTTGTCCAAATTGTTTTGAACGAATAAAATTTTACATTCGTTACATTGTTACTCTCGTATAAATGCAATATATTTTTCAGTGACGTTTTTATCGCTAAATTCATTACTTTTCCTATGTGTAACTATTTAAAAATTAAGAATGGCAACATTTTACCACTTGCTTATTGTGGGTTAAAATATGATAAATGTAAGTAAACAATTTAGAAATCTCCAATGTGGCATCATTTTTAAAAAGCGCCAAATGGTTGCTTGAAATAGGACTATGCCGAATGCACCATTGTTATATAATGGCCTGAATCAATGAACTTTCCTTTATGCAAAATAGCAGATTTTGTTTAAAGGTTATATTATTTATTAAAACCTTTTGGTTTGAAAATCCTGTTATAGGGCACGTAATTTAAAAAGTTTTATTCGGACCCATAGAGACATTTGTTGAAGAAAATCTGGCTAGTTGCACAAACAAATATTTTCCACAAGAATTTAATCGAGTTTGACACATTTTAGTTCTGTTTTTGCAATGAACACAGGCAATGTTTTCAGTCTGCCATCGTGTTAGGAGATCATTGAAATCAACTGCATCTTCCCTATTATTTAAGTCATGTGGAAATCTCACAATAAATGCATTAAATGGTTCTGTACTAATACATATATCTCGATAACTTGAGCAATTACCACATTTCTCCCAAAGATCTTGCTTCAGTTGAAAAAGATCTATGGCATTGACTTTTTGTTTTGACAAATTTTCCAGTAGGTAATCAAGAAATTCTAACGGGTCTTGATCAGTACCATCATGAAACTTTACATGAAGTGTTTTTCTGACTTCAAGTGTATCTACGATATCAATCTGTGGATTTTGCAAAGTAGTGAATATTTGTTTCAAAACTTTTGTGGTAGGACCAGGATCAATAACTCTTTCCTGAATTTTTTTAACTAATTCTGGGATACAGAAGACAGTTTGCAACATAGCATTTGCGTAACACAAACGATCTGTATTTGTAAAGCCTTTAAAGACAAAGTAATTTAAATCCGTAATATGGTTTTTATTATTTTTTTCACTAACAATCACTGATATGTCAGATGAAACAACCATTTTACTCTCAGGGTATTTTCTGGAACATACAGCTAATTGTGGCAAATCAGATCTGTATTCCTTTCTAAGACGATTATATTCCTTAATAGCATTTGGTGAGGCATAAACTTTACTTGCATCAAATTTAAGAAGATGTAAACCTTCTAAACTTGTGACTCTGGATAAAGCAACATAAGACATGCCACTTTCAAAAATGTTAGGACCCAAGTTAATCATTACACAATTCAGGCTCATTCCTTGACTTAATTTCACGATTTCCTCGATAATATCGTGAATATTTATTTGATGTATCACTTAACGGTTCAGACAGAGATACTCTTTGTATAGGGTTAGGATACTCTTCAATTGGGCCATTTAAATCAATGAAATGCCGAGAGCAAACATACCAGTCTCTTAGTCACCGTTTCTGTATTTGTTATACCACAAGCAGAAAGCCATTCGTTACATTTACTCAAGTTTTTCTGTGGTTTAGGAAAAGGGAAAAACAAAACTCCCAGCATATAGTCTTTGCAAAAGTATCGTGCATCACTCTTGCAACCAGAAAATTTGCATTTTTTCACCATGTTGAATTTTAGTAATCATCGATTAAGAAAGAAATTTAAAAACGCATTTCGTAACATCACAGGATCACTAGATAAGTAAATATCGAACATTCATCCAATTTTGATAAAGACAGTAACATCTAAATTAAAGTCCAAATACTGCTTAAAGTGATAAAAACATAACACGGAATATTTAAAATACCTTTTTAATGTAGATCGTTCACAACTATTGGTGACATCTTCGGATCTTAAAGATAAATACAATATTCTCGCATATTTTTGAAATAGTAAACATATACCACGAGATCGCATGTCCAAGGCTAGCAGGTGCTTAAATTGACCAAAACTGGGAAACGTGAAAAATTATTATTTGTTTTTATTTTTATTGCTTCTTCAATCTATCGATCATCGCGTGCCAAATTTTAGCTAATTATTTTAAATATTCCGTATTATGTTTTCATCACTTTAAGCAGTAATTGGACTTTAATTTAAAGACTCCACGTTTACTACATTTAGAGTTTTTTGATTGGAGGATTTATTTTTTTACAGAATTAGGTGTTTTGAAGAAAATTTGTGGAAGCGCGTACAAAAAGTCGGAAAAACTCTAGTAAATTAACTCGTTCAATGGGATTTCCTGTGTTAAATTAACATTAGGATGTCACACTGGAAATAAATAAGCCTTGCGCTACCGCGCAAGGCTTAATAAATGGTATTTTGTAATAGAAATCTGGCAGCGGCTGTTCAAACATCAGACCACATATCCGAATGAAATAATCGGTTTAACGCCCTCAGCTGGAAGACGTTGTGGGCGAAAAAGAAAATTATTAAAGTAGGTGGAATATATATATATATTATATATATACAGTGTCTCACATAAGTGATGGGACACTTGTGCTTTACAAAAGGAAACTAATCAAATAAATTAAAAAAACATGTACACATTTTTTTTGTGGGTGTGTTTCATACTTAAATTTAGTAAAGATTATTACATAACATACATTTTGTCAAAATATTAAAATATTAATTTAATAAAAATACAAATGTTTAGAACGGAGCAAAAAATAGCTCACATAAGTGATGGGACACCATTATATATGCAACAAAAATCGCCTGAAATAAGCAATAAAAATATTTTTTGGGGTTTTATTTTTACTTAAAAGCAATTGGCAATAATTTATAAAATCGTCTGCAGTATTTCTCTCCAGTTTGTTTTGGAATTTTTGTGTTTTTTAGCTCTGTGTAGTCATGAATGCTAAACGAAAAGAAACTTCGCCTGAAATTCGAAAATTAGTTATTAATTTGCATATTGAACGTGGAAAATCTATTAGAAAAACTGCTGAAACAGTTAACTTGAGTCGTTCAACAGTTTTCAATATCATTAAACGATATAAAAAGAATCATATGATTCAGGATAAAAGAAGACCTGGCTGACCATCAAAGCTATCCAATGGAATAAAGCGAATTATCGTTCGAAATATTAAAAAAAATCCAAGAATTAGTGCTTCAAAAGTTGCTGCTGATTTACAAGCATTATATGGAATAATTGTTAATCCTGAAACTATTAGAAGGGTAATTCGATCTGCTGGATATCACGGTAGAGTAGCCAGGAAAAAATTCTTCGTAAGTGAAAAGAATAGAAAACTCAGACTAGCTTTCGCAAAATCCAACATAAATAAGAATTCTGATTACTGGAATAAAGTTATATTTGCTGATGAGAGTAAATTTAATATATTTGGTTCTGACGGTAGAATCTTGGTGTGGAGAAAACCCAGGGAAGAACTTCGCAAACAGAACTTGGTACCAACAGTAAAACATGGTGGAGGAGGAGTTATGGTATGGGGGTGTATGTCGTCCGCTGGAGTTGGTAATTTTGTTTTTATTGACAGTATAATGGATCAGTACAAGTATATTGATATTTTAAAGCAAAATTTGAAATCTTCAGCACGAAAATTGAACCTTCATAACGATTTTAAATTCTACCAGGACAATGACCCCAAGCACACTGCTCTGAACGTTAGACTCTGGCTGCTATATAACTGTCCTGAAATAATAAAAACACCACCACAATCTCCAGACTTAAATCCCATAGAGAATATTTGGCAAGAATTGGAATCAAGAATTCGCAAACACACCATTTCTTCAAAACAACAACTAAAATCGGTGCTTCAAGAAGAATGGGGTAAAATCACTCCAGAAATCACAAAAAAAATAGTCGAATCCATCCCAAAAAGATTAAATCATGTTTTAAAAGTAAAAGGAAATCCAACAAAATATTAAAACCTTTTAAAAAGTAAAATTTGTGGATAAATATTTGATGGAAAAGTAAGTGTCCCATCACTTATGTGAGCCATTTTTTGCTCCGTTCTGAACAATTGTATTTTTACTAAATTAATATTTTAATATTTTGACAAAATGTATGTTATGTAATAATTGTTACTAACTTTAAATATGAAACACACCCAAAAAATTTTTGCACATGTTTGTTTATTTATTTTATTGCAGTTTCTTTTTATAAAGCACAAGTGTCCCATCACTTTTGTGAGACACTGTATATATATATATATATATATATATATATATATATTTCGCAAACGAATATTATTTTCCGAATATTTGAATCGCAGAATTTTAATTGTACAGAAATTAAATAATTAATACGCATTTAGTTATTTAGTTTCTGAGCTGTTATTTAATATTTGTACTTGTGTATATCTTCGATGCATAACAACAAAAAGTACATTACACAATTAAACAATAAGAGAAGAAACAAACATTATACAGAATATTATACGACACAGCGCACTAACGTGACGTAATATCGTCTGCCAAGCAAAAGAAACAAGTGGTATTTTGGAATAAAAACCTGGCAGCGGTTCTTCAAACATCAGGCGATTTCGCATATCTCAATGAAATAATGAATATCGGTTTAACGCCCTCAACTGAAGAAGTTGCGGGCGTAAAACGAAAATTGTTAGAATTGGCGAAATGCCATACCTTGTCTTTGAAACAGAAGAAAACAACGGTTCTAAAAAAAGATTCGGCAGCTCTCGCCATTTTCTGAAAATATTCTACTGAGCAGTAGCAAGAACTACATGAATTAGAAAAGAACAGAAAAGAAAGATTAATAAAAGTAGTTAATTATACTGTAAGAAACAAGAAAGAAAGTTGGGGGGGGGGGCGGCAGCAAGACACTGTTTTATTCCCTATTATAAATGCCTGGATACATATCAAATAATAGAAAATATTTAGATGCTCTTGCAATAACATTCAGATATGCCAACATGTCGAGAAAACTTTTAATTTAATTTTCCGTAAATGTTTTCGTCAATGATATCTATACTAATAAAAGAAAGATGTTTGTTTGTGTGTTGTGTGTGTGTGTTCGCGATGGCAGGAAAATCTACCGCAGATAGAGGTCTGAAGATTTGGGTGAGGATAGTTCAAGAAAGTTTTTAATGCATCTAAAGCTCAGACTTTTTTGCTGTTAATTAACCGAGAAATTAATTAAAAACCTCAACAAACACTGATTAACATTATTTTTCTCAAAATAGCGTGCGGCCCAGTGCCGAAAGATCCCCAGCAGTAAAGATCCGATGGCCGTTAACGACTCCCCCTCCCCTTTCTCAGCACCCATTGGCTAAATCGTTGAAAATAAGGAAAAACTAAAACTACACGCTTAAATGTCGCACTTTTTTTTTTCGAACGGCGCAATCGGTTTACAAAAAAATGCGAATTTTATTCGAAATTTTTTTAAAGAAAATTCGAATTCGTGTTTTTCCTCCCTTTTCGAAGCTCACATCGGTCTCAATTTGAGAGACATTTAAAAACGAAAAATACCCACTTAATCCGGGTATTTTCTTCTTTACGACGGTGCAATTCGCTTCGAAAAATATGAACATCAACCCTTTTAAAAAAATTCGTGACTGGAAGTCACTTCGCGACTCTTCGAAACACTTTTTTTTCTTACGCTAAAAGTAATTAAATATCGATATTTTAACACAATTTTTTTACACATTTTTCGGGCATTTAATTTATATCATTTATAAAAATCTCGAAACATTCAAACGATTCGAAGTATTTATTAATCTTAAAATCTGCTCGATATTCGCTCAGAACGTGAATACGCGAGTGGCTTTTCCTCATGTTTTTACAACTGAATATCAATCTTATTTCACGAAAATTATACGCAGGCTTTGGACACTATACTTATAACTTATAATAATTTCAAAGAGTTTGGACAATAAGAAATGTTTTGTTTTTTAATATTAAATCATTTTCAATTTACCTTGCTTAATCTTTGTATTATATTTTCCTTTGATTTTTACACCATGTGATTTAATTTTAATTATATATTAATAACAAATAAATGATTTTAGATTTCAAGCAAAATATTTTGTAGTACCTTATGTTCAGAAAGCATATTTAATTTGACGAAGCTAAATTTTGGTGTAGAAAGATATGTAGTGGAAAATTTTATAATAGAAAAATATTTTCATTTACAGATAAAAAGAAAATATATGCATTTTCATTATTTTAAAAAAATTCAGAGATTTCAAAAAACAATAATTTTTGTTAAATAATCTAAGTATTGTAAATATTTACTGCCGATATAACCAATCAGTTTTAATGAACGTATCTTTTCTAAATTTTATATTATATCATGACATAAATTTTCTAATCTGTCTTCATATATTAAGATAAAAAAACATCGAGGTAGAAATTTTAGTTCATAATATGGGACACAAAGGATTAATTTAAGGACTATCTTACATAATTCCTTGAAATTTTCCCATAGCACATCATAAGAAACCAAAAAGATTGCTATATCTAAGCGTTAATATAACTGTTGTAAATATTTTACACAATTCTTATAACTATTAATTTAACCAATTAGTTTGTATGAACGTATTTCTAAATTTTATATTTATCATGACATAAATTTTCTAATCTGTCTTCATATATTAAGATAAAAAACATCGAGGTAGAAATTTTAGTTCATAATGGGACACAAAGGATTAATTTAAGGACTACCTTACATAATTCCTTGAAATTTTCCCATAGCACATCATAAGAAACCAAAAAGATTGCTATATCTAAACGTTAATATAACTGTTGTAAATATTTTACACAATTCTTATAACTTATTAATTTAACCAATTAGTTTGTATGAACGTATCCTTTCTAAACTTCATATTATTATTATTACATAATTTTTCTAATCTATCTTCATATATTAAGACAAATATATATATACAGTGTCTCACAAAAGTGATGGGACACTTGTGCTTTATAAAAAGAAACTGCAATAAAATAAATAAACAAACATGTGCAAAAATTTTTTGGGTGTGTTTCATATTTAAAGTTTGTAACAATTATTACATAACATACATTTTGTCAAAATATTAAAATATTAATTTAGTAAAAATACAATTGTTCAGAACGGAGCAAAAAATGGCTCACATAAGTGATGGGACACTTACTTTTCCATCAAATATTTATCCACAAATTTTACTTTTTAAAAGGTTTTAATATTTTGTTGGATTTCCTTTTACTTTTAAAACATGATTTAATCTTTTTGGGATGGATTCGACTATTTTTTTTGTGATTTCTGGAGTGATTTTACCCCATTCTTCTTGAAGCACCGATTTTAGTTGTTGTTTTGAAGAAATGGTGTGTTTGCGAATTCTTGATTCCAATTCTTGCCAAATATTCTCTATGGGATTTAAGTCTGGAGATTGTGGTGGTGTTTTTATTATTTCAGGACAGTTATATAGCAGCCAGAGTCTAACGTTCAGAGCAGTGTGCTTGGGGTCATTGTCCTGGTAGAATTTAAAATCGTTATGAAGGTTCAATTTTCGTGCTGAAGATTTCAAATTTTGCTTTAAAATATCAATATACTTGTACTGATCCATTATACTGTCAATAAAAACAAAATTACCAACTCCAGCGGACGACATACACCCCCATACCATAACTCCTCCTCCACCATGTTTTACTGTTGGTACCAAGTTCTGTTTGCGAAGTTCTTCCCTGGGTTTTCTCCACACCAAGATTCTACCGTCAGAACCAAATATATTAAATTTACTCTCATCAGCAAATATAACTTTATTCCAGTAATCAGAATTCTTATTTATGTTGGATTTTGCGAAAGCTAGTCTGAGTTTTCTATTCTTTTCACTTACGAAGAATTTTTTCCTGGCTACTCTACCGTGATATCCAGCAGATCGAATTACCCTTCTAATAGTTTCAGGATTAACAATTATTCCATATAATGCTTGTAAATCAGCAGCAACTTTTGAAGCACTAATTCTTGGATTTTTTTTAATATTTCGAACGATAATTCGCTTTATTCCATTGGATAGCTTTGATGGTCAGCCAGGTCTTCTTTTATCCTGAATCATATGATTCTTTTTATATCGTTTAATGATATTGAAAACTGTTGAACGACTCAAGTTAACTGTTTCAGCAGTTTTTCTAATAGATTTTCCACGTTCAATATGCAAATTAATAACTAATTTTCGAATTTCAGGCGAAGTTTCTTTTCGTTTAGCATTCATGACTACACAGAGCTAAAAAACACAAAAATTCCAAAACAAACTGGAGAGAAATACTGCAGACGATTTTATAAATTATTGCCAATTGCTTTTAAGTAAAAATAAAGCCCCAAAAAATATTTTTATTGCTTATTTCAGGCGATTTTTGTTGCATATATAATGGTGTCCCATCACTTATGTGAGCTATTTTTTGCTCCGTTCTAAACATTTGTATTTTTATTAAATTAATATTTTAATATTTTGACAAAATGTATGTTATGTAATAATCTTTACTAAATTTAAGTATGAAACACACCCACAAAAAAAATGTGTACATGTTTTTTTAATTTATTTGATTAGTTTCCTTTTGTAAAGCACAAGTGTCCCATCACTTATGTGAGACACTGTATATATATATATATATATATATATATATATATATATATATATGCAAGTGGAAATTTTTAGTGATGCAACGAATAGTGGTTTGGTCGAATAACCGAATACCAAATATTCGGCCGCCGAATAATGAACTCATTTTTGTCTAAAAACAAAATATAGTATGCACTATATGAGCAATTCTTGTATATTTCACAATTAACATTTTAAGTTTGTTTTTTAAAGCCAATATAAATTTAAACATTACAATGATGTTCTTGAAAATATTATGTAAAACATACATACATACTAATTCATTTAGTATTTACATTTCTTTCATTATTTAATAAAAAATAGTAACAAACTTAAAATCACTTAAATTATATTTAACTTTTAAGCGTATTTTACTAAAAAAAAAAAAAAAACACTAAGTATCACAGCATATACGACTTAAATATTTATGTTATACATACAATACGTATCTATATCTAATCTATCGTATATATTTATGTTCTCTACAGATATAAATATTAAACTTCCCATTATGCTTAAAAATTTTAGAATTTGCTTGTACGGCTCTATCAGGGCAATATTGAATCGATTAATTTTGAATTTAACAGATTACATTAGTTTATTAAACATACTTTTTGTACTTGATACAGCATAAAAGTTTTAACATGATTCTAAATTACCCTCTTATATAAAATGGGTAGATAAAACCCATTCAGGGTAGGAAAATTAAGGGGGGGGGGAAGTGTTAGTTAACTTCAAATAAAATTTTCGTTACACATGAACAATATAAATTGTCAAATTAAAAATTTTTACTGTGTAAATATAAAAACGTTTCTTACAGTATTACACAGTATTTCTTACAGTCCATTATTCGGCCTATTCAGCTAAAGCCTAATATTTGGCAAATAGGCCGAATAATCGTTGCATCTCTAGACATTTTAGTTCATAATATGGGACATAAAGAGTTAATTTAAGGGCTATCTTACAAAATTCCTTTAAATTTTCTCGTAGCACATCATACGAACTTTAAAAAAAAAAAAAAAAAAAAAAAAAAATCCCTGACGGCTCGGCCTATAGGCACAGGTAGATTTCGAAGACGCGGTCCGTGGGACACCTGTTTATTGGAAATTGCAGAAGAAATGACCTTTTTGCCATGATGCGGTAGTTGGAACCGCCCACTTCGAAATCTACCTGTGACAAATAGGCGGAGCCGGCAGAATTTTTTGTTATTATTTATTTTATTTTATTTTTGCTGTAAGGGTTGGTCTTATAAAAAACTTGTCAGTATAAAAGTTGTAGATAATATTAAGAGGATTTATAATAAATTTAAGAACTTGTGAATTGACAAAGTTGTAGATTTTTTTCTTCTGAAACTCCTATTCCCCCCCCCCCCCTCTTAATGTAAGTTTTAATTATATAAAAAATCTGTCATACATAAATTTTCGGCTCTTTTCCTAGAAATAATAATAACATTAAACATTTTTCTGTTTTCACAAAAAGCCCCCCCCCCCCCCCTCGGTTCGATTTTGCCCATTAACGAACTTGACCCAGATTTTATGCCCCTTGGTTTTATGTATCAGTTTGGAAGCGATTTGCGCAGAATTTTTGAAGTTATCGTGTCCATCAAAAAGCGACATAGATAGATAGATAAAGTTTTGAACTGGGGGTGGTTTCGGGTTTTGGGAGTCATGATCGGTGTAGATCTGCAAAAAATTTTCAGAAATTCCAACCTGGGGGAGAATGTAATAGGTAGTATTTCTTACTAAATCTACCTAAAAATGCTATATCTTAGAGTTAATCTGAGTATTGTAAATATTTTACACAACTCCTATAACTACTGATTTAACCAATCGGTTTTAATGAACGTATCCTTTCAATTTCATATTATTATTACATAAATTTTCTGATCTATCTTCATATATTAATACAAAAAAATATATATCGAGATGGAAATTTTAGTTCATAATATGGGACATAAAGGATTAATTTAAGGACTATGGTGCAGAATTCCTTAAAGTTTTCCCATAGCACATCATAACTAACCCTAAAAATGCATTTAATTATCTTAAATGAAACACACATAACTGTCTGCAAGCCTATACGAACATTATGCAAATGACGGAAAGACGTCAGTTTAACGGCCTCCTGATGTTACAAAAGCGATACAAAGATTATACTATTTTGGCTGTATGCCATTCGAAGTGATGGAAATAGGAGGAAGTCGTTATTTTGATGGCGAATGCTTCTTATAACAATATGAAAGGATATTTTTCTGATGTAAAAGATTTCAGATGGCTAATTTCTAACAGAAGTTAAGAGCACGGAAAGACATATTTATAGGCTTTGAAACGAGACAGCTGAAAGGGTTGGGGATAATTCAAGCATCATAATGACAAATATTTCAAAAACGAGCTAATATTTTATTCAAATGGCTCAAACTTATAAGTTGAAATGCTTTTTGAAAATCGTCTGCATGGAATATTGGTCATTAAAGATTATTTGTTTCTAAAGTAGGCAAAATTTAATTATTATTTTATTTATTTATTTATTACACTTTAAATTGTAGATTTTCATTCTAAAAATTTCTGAAAAGATTTATTTTGTTTGTACTTCTTTAAAACCATTATTATTTGAGCGGCAATTGTTAACAATATACTCCAATGCAACAATATAAAAGGATATTTTTCCCATGTAAAAGATTTCAGATGACTAACAGAAGTTAAGAGTACGGGAATGGCATATTTATAGGCTTTAGAACAAGACATTGAGACAGCTGAAAGGGTATTTATTCATTTGAAAAACCATAAGTAAAAATATTGCAAAGTACCGAATTTTGTAGAAGAAAATGAACTAATATTTTATTCAGACAGCTCAAAATTATAACTTGAAATACTGTTTGAACATCGTCTAAGTGGAATATGGTCCATTAAAGATTATTTCCTTTTAAAGTTGGCAACATTAAAAAGAAAATCCGGCAATTAGTTCTAAAAATTTTTTAAAAACTTTATTTACTTTCTAATTTTTAATTTAAGAGGCAAATGTATATGTTGTAAACACTAAACTGCTTCTTATAACAATATGAAAAGATATTTTTTCGATTGAAAGTATTTCAGTTGGCTAATTTCTAACAAAACACGGAAAGACATGTATTTATAGACTTTGAAACGAGACAGCTGAAAGTGTTATGGATAAAAGAATATTCATTCAAGCGCCATAAGGACAAATGTTTTAAAAACAAGCATGTATTCTATTAAAACGGCTCAAAATTATAAGTTGAAATGATTTTTGAAAATCGTTTGGGTGGTATATGGTAGGATATAGCTATGGATCATTAAAAATTACGTTATTTGGTCAAAAGTATACGGGCACTTTCAATTTTTGATGTTTTTTCTAAAATCTAGATAAATAACGAATCGTTCTTGAACTTTGGAGGTGTAATGAATATGTTTGGCTTGTCAATTAGTCGGCTGACAACAAATTGACTAAAAAATAAATAATAATAATGGTTCGATCCCCCCCCCCCCCTCACCCCGGTATCAGAAAAAGCTCGAAATAATATGTAGTACATGACTAATATAAGTTAAGAGAATAGAACGACATTAATTATAAATTGAGTGGGATATGTGTTATTAAAGATTATTTCTCTCTGCAGTTGGAAACATGTATATATTTGTTTGAGTCTTTTCACAATTTGTTTTCAGATTAAAATAATAACAATAATAAAAACAGACTAACTCTGCGTACCGTAAAATTGTAATTTTTTTTTCATAATGCACATATTAGAAGAAGAAAAATTTCACAAAGTAAAAATTGCAGCACATGATTAAAAAACACTGTATCAGAATTTATGGAATAAGACAGGAACATTAATATAAATGGAATGCTTATTAACTTAAAATTATGAAGTATTTTGCCATTGTTTTAATTCATGTGTAATAAAAACGAAACTCCTCTCTGTACAAATAAATCTATACGTAAGATTGACCGAAAAGTATAAAAAAAATATAAAGATACTTACAGATGAAGCTGAAGATACAGGATGCGTCAAATTCTAAAGCCTGGAAATGAAAGAGAAAAAAATAAATTAATATGAATGGAAAATAATGAAAAATTTGAAGTAGATAATATATTTGCTGTCATAGGTCTGAATAAGTATAAATGTATATGATATACATAAACACACACACACACGTTAAAAAGATAAATACTCCCATTCTATATATTATCAATATTTTATACAACATTTAAACCAACAATTTGCACACCATTTCCAACCAAAATGAGTAAATATTTCTTTTTAAGTCGCACTATTTTTGGTAAATTTTGGTAAAATTCTAAAATATTTAAAACTATCGATTTTTTATTTTTATAAACTGGAAATAAGTGATTGATTTTTTTTAACAAACTTTTAATTCTAGCAGAGGAGGATGTTTTTTTTTCTTCTGTGCATTTGCATATAATTTATATCAATGCATGATTCAGTAAGACTATAAATAAATGATTCTGATTTTGATTATTGTTAGCTGTTTTGCAGATAATACAATTCGAAAATTCTCCATGATTTTTCCCCCTTTAAGAAGAGGGTCGTGGGGGGGGGGGATCTTCCTATATGGCTTGATTTTTAGCGTATCTTCGGATTTATTACTATTATTATTTATGTTTTATAATACATATTAAAAAAAAATTATTAAAATGTGTGTTGTCGTGCTAAATATTGAGAAAATAAGGAATTTAGTATTATTTCTATAGAATATAAAAATATTTCAAAACAACCAGAATTAAAAAAATAATAATAATTACATAGGAAATATTTTACGCCAAAAAAATTTTAATTATTTCTTCTGAAACTATAATAATAACAATTATAATAACAGAAAGGAATTGAAAGCCTCCTATAAAACGTCAAACGTTCTGAGAGATTCCTATAATTAAATTGTAGAATAAACTTGAAGAACTCGATTACCGTAATAACTTGACAGGTGGTTCTACATCATTACAGTTATTTTAACAGTAATTCTAACGTAAGATGGCAAACCCTTCAGAAATAGAAAAGAAAGTAAGGAATAAAAAAAATAATAATAGCAAGAGAACTCCACGATTGTGCCCGTTATATGGTAAGGAAAAAATATTCTATATAAATAAACTAGAGTGGAGGAGTCTGTACTATAAATATAGGCTTCTAAACAGGTGTCTCAGAGAGAGGATTTAAACGGATCTCTACTCTTAGGGGACATCTATTAATTACGTCACGCAGATTTCGTGGGGTTTTTTTTGTTGTTTTTTCTTTTTTTTAAGCCTTTCTCTACCCGTATATTATCCTCGAGTGATGACGTCCCTTTTTTTTACATCAATTTACATGAATCTATATCAAACTACGAGTAAATTGTTTGAATAAAAACATCAAGGACTAATTAAAAATTAATAAATATTCTTTTCATGAGACCGGTTGACGTTTTTAGTTTTATGTAAAATAAGTTATATGTTTTACACTAGCTATGGGGTATATATTCTGAACTAAGAAGTTACAGAATATGTGCTGAAATAAATACTATAAAATGGCCAAGATCATGTGTATTATTTCAAACTGTTATAACTTGCTATAAGGGTTAGTCCTATAAAAAACTTGTCAGTATAAAAGTTTTAGATAATATTAAGAGGATTTATAATAAATTTAAACGGATTTGATATCTTCTGAATTGACGAAGTTATGAATTTTTTTCTTCTAAAACCCCCCTTAAGGCAATTTTTAATTATATCAAAAATCTGTCATACATAAAATTTCGGCCCTTCTCCTAGAAGTAATAATAACTTCAAACGGATTCGATACGTATCATAATTAAGAAATTATGGGGATTTTTCTGTTTTCACAAAAAGCCCCCCCCCCCCCCCAGGTTCGATTTTGCCCATTAACGAACTTAACCGAGATTTTATGCCCCTTGATTTTATGTATCAGTTTCGAAAAGATGCGGGAGTTGGAACCGCCTACTTCGAAAAATAATTTGTTTGCAGGCGGAGCCGGCAGGGATTTTTTTGTTTTTAATTTTTTTTTGCTATAACGGTTGGTCCTATAAAAAACCTTGTCAATATAATAGTTTTAGATAATATTAAGTGAATTAATAATAAATTTACGCGGATTTGATATCTTGTGAATTGACGAAGCTATGATTTTTTTTCTTCTAAAACCCCCCCTTTTTCTCCCCCTTGGGGCCATTTTTAATTATATCAAAAATCTGTCATACATAAATTTTCGGCCCTTTTCCTAGAAGTAATAATAACTTTAAACGGATTCGATACGTACAATAATTAAGAAATTATGGTTTTTTTTCTGTTTTCACAAAAAGCCCCCCCCCCCCCATTCCCCCCTCCCTTGGTTCGATTTTGCCCATTAACGAACTTGACCGAGATTTTATGCCCCTTGATTTTAGGTATCAGTTTGGAAGAGATTTATGCAGAATTTTTCCAGTTACCGTGTCCATATAAAAGTGACATAGATAGATAGATAGATAGATAGACAGATAGATAGATAGATAAAGTTTTGAACTGGGGGTGGTTTTGGGTTCTGGGAGTCATGATCGGCGTAGATCTGCAAAAATTTTTCCAAAATTTCCAACTTAGGTGAGAATGTAATAGGTAGTATTTCTTACGAAATCTACCTAAAAATTACGTTCTTGAAGAATTAACTTATTTTTTATTCTGCTACTGAAAGGATAGAAATGTATGTAGTAGATCTGAATAATATAAGGAATATGCATTTCATTTCAGTTGAATTGTGTGTTAATATCGAATTTATTAGAACGATAACGTTAAAATAAATTAGATTATAGCCAATGCCTATAAAAATGAGTGAAATTTCAAAGTGTTTAAATGGAGATTTGTCAATGAATTATCCATATATTTAAAGCGAAAAGCGCATTCTGTCAAATTCCATATTCTTTTTACCACACGAAAATGGTCTCATTGCGTCTCATTACTTCTCAATGGTCTCATTACTTCAACGTTTTATCTGTAGGCTTCTCCCCTCAGAAACGGGAAACGTGTTTTGCCCTTACCTGTTTAGCCTAGGGGGATTGAAAAGGGTTGGTTGAAAACGGGTTGATGCGTAATATGGTCATTGCGTTTGTTGAAAGGTAAAGCTTTTTTTTAAGAACTCATGTTTTCACTACTAAATAGGTATATTTCTTCGCAAATTTTTAAAGAGAGCTTGGACATAGTTATATTTATAATCTATTGAAATTTCAGAGAGTTCGGAAGATGAAAACTATTTTTTATTGCTATGTTAAAGAAGCCGACGCGAAAACAAACAAACAAACAAAAAAGGGAGAATAAAACATTTCTTTTACAACTAGATAACAATATTTTTTCACGAAATTTTACACGGGCTGTAAAACCGTTTTATTTATAACCAATAACGATTTTAAAGTGTTCGGACAAAAAGGACTTTTTATTTTAAAACTATGAAACAACCCTACGTAAATAAACAAAAAAATGAGCACTTTTATCACTTTTCGCGAATTTTTCATTATAAAATATAATTTCATACAAATTCGGTTTAAGGATATAAAATAATAAAAACTCGATGTTTTATTTCTTTACTATCATGGGCCCGGGCAACGTCGGGCGGGTCAGCTAATATAAATTAAACTTATTTTACTTAAGCGATTACAATACATTCCTTACACTGTGCTTTCGAAACATAAAAATATACCTAGTATTAAATGGGAAAAAAAATTATAAACTTTATTACGCTGTTGGCAAACAATGCTTACCTATTTGTTGTCATATTTTACCTGTGTTAATAACCTCCCCACCCCGTCACACTGTGTCACACATTCATTACAATATATTATTTACACTATGTCTTCGAAAAGTTAAAATACTTACATGAAAATAAAAATTATAAACTTTATTACGCTGTTGGCAAACAATGCTTACCTATTTGTTGTCATATTTTACCTGTGTTAATAACCTCCCCACCCCGTCACACTGTGTCACACATTCATTACAATATATTATTTACACTATGTGTTCGAAAAGTAAAAATACTTACATGAAAATAAAAATTATAAACTTTATTACGCTGTTGGCAAACAATGCTTACCTATTTGTTGTCATAATTTACCTGTGTTAATAACCTCCCACCTCCCACCACCACTCTGTGTCACACATTGTGGACCCCATCCTCTAATCTTGAATTGTTATGTAACTTATGGATGACACCATACGTCACAGTAACCTAAAAAATGTAACTGTATATTTTGTAGTTTTCCCATGAAAACTTTCTTTTTTTTTTTTTATTATTTTTGTCGAATAAAAAGTTCATTGCTCATAGAGTGGATGGAATATCATATTCTGAGCAATATTTTTCAAATGTCCTCTCCCCGTCCCCATCCTGTGAAAAAAAAAAAAAAAAAAACGAAAGTTCCGTACTACATTATTATGTTTAAATGTGCATTATAATTTCAAGTTTTGATTTCAGAAGAGACTTCAAAGACTACTTTCTTCATTATATATATATATTTATATACGATCCCTCATTTGCCCATGTTAAAAGGAATGAAATATCCTATTCCCGGAGATCTTTTACCCCCCCCCCCCTCCCTCCCGGAAGAAACGACGGTTTCATGCTATATTACTATTCTTAAATGTACGGTCATATGCACATAATTAAACGTTTTGGTTGAATAAATATATTTTTTCTTCTTTTCTCTCTTTTATAACTTATGGACACCTAAACAAACTGCCCATGCAGTGTTGAATTCAGACACTTTTCTCCGGGAGGGATTTCTGTGGCTCTGGGGGGGACATTATAGAGTTCCGGGGGGGGGGGATTGCACTTTTTTACCATTAAAAGCATACAATCTCATATCTTCCGGGAGGGACATTTCAATGCTCCAGGGGGGAATGTCCCCCCGGGCCATCCCCTGAATTCAACACTGTGCCCATGGCATAGACATATTACTAAAGACATACTACTATATATAAGATCTATGACCCATGGTAGGAGGGGGGGGGGGGTGAGAATGAAATATTATTCTGAGAGTTATTTTAAACTTTCCTACTTCCAAATGTTACATAATTTTGATTTGATAAGAAAATGTTTTTTGCAAACGTATTTTCTACGATAATCTACTAAACAGACCTTAAAGTCGGCAATATAATATGAATGGCAGTTAACTCTCTCTCTCTCTTTTTTTTTCACTGTCTTAAGTGAAAATACTTAACTGAAAAGCACATATTTGTAAAGCCCTACAACAAAATTATTTAAGTTTCATGGAAACGTATTTTTTATTATAATAAACTTAATGCACACTGACGGAAAAACCTTTTTTATGCAGTTAATAATCTCCACGTGCAGTGAACGATCGAAAGAACATGTTAAAAACCAGACCCCATTTAACTATAAGTACTTTAAGTGATAACCGCAGATGCAAAACATAGTGAATAAAACCAGAGACTGTCGAAACCAATTAACTGTGAAATTCTGCAGACCTCCCTACTTCAGCCTACAGCTGATATCCCGCGCGCGTGCACTGAACTTAATAACAATTCTCCCTCAGTTTCCAAAATGTATCCGAGCAGTTTAGACGCTCTTGTATATATATGATGTAAATATATCTCAAATATAACGTAAAATTGGAGCACCTATATGCAGTCTCCAAAACGCGATAAAAATGTACATATCTAGCCAAGAATTATAATATTATATTAAAAGGAAAATGGATCTACTTCTTATTTCACACAATGTTATTTTCTAATAATAATGTTTCTTACTATTCAAATACAGTAACACGACGATCATTCAAAGGGATAAATATTTGGATACACTGTGGATATTCTGTGCGCTAAAGGAAAATCTCAGGTAAGCCGAAACAATATTCTTTACCATTATCGAAAGATGAAAATGTATATTAAAATATGAAGACTGATATAACAATTTATTAAGATAGAAAATTAATCCTGCTACCGACGGTTCCCCTAACAAAGATTATGAAAGACTGAAAATAGAATATCCCAGTATTAAAAACGATAATATAACAATTTCTAAAAATATAATAATAAATAAAAGATCACTAAAAAAGAAATAATGAATGCGATAAAAGAAAATACTCAATTTATTGAGAAACTCAATTCTACAAATTATAGTACATGGAAGTTCAAGATGCAGATGTTCCTGATTAAAGAGGAACTCGATGATATTATAGTACAAGATCCACCGGATCCACCCGACCCCGCATGGAACAAAAAGGATCGAAAGACTAGGGCTCTAATAAACTTAAGCATTGATGATTCTCAAATCGTAAATGTAAAAAACTTAGATACTGCCAAATTAACATGAGCAGCTCTGAAAAATATACATGAGAGAAGCAATTTATCTAGTAAGCTTTACCTTTTACGGAAGTTATACAGTACTAAATTAGCGGAGGGTGGAAACATGATCACGCATATCACTAATATCTTGCAAATTATAGATAAACTTAATGCCATTGGAGAAAATATTAGCGATTCACATATTTCCGCGCTATTTCTGTGTTCTCTTCCCCCCAGTTACAATACTTTGATAACTGCGTTGGAGGCGAGACCGGAAAACGAGCTCACCCCTGATTTTATCAAAAACAAATTAACGGATGAATATAATCGTAGACATGAAATGACAGAACAATCACATAGCGGATATAACAACAACGAGAGAGCATTTAAAACAAATAGGAGATATACACACACTGAAAATAGAAGAGAACAAAAATATTGCAATAACTGTAAAATGAAAAATCATTCCACTTACGAATGCTGGCACTACAAGAGCAGAAACACGGTACAATCCGGAAATCCTCGTAATAATCAAAACAAAAATAAAAAGAATTTCTCATCTTCATTATGTTATGAAAAGACCGAAACTCGTAGAGAAAATAAAATTCCAAACGAAAGAAAATACGCAAATGATCAAACGCAAGATAAAGCATTAATCACCGAAAAAGTAGGCAAAAATAACTGGATTCTCGATTCAGGATCTACCTCGCACATTTGTAACGATAAAAGCCTATTTAGTAAATTCATTGATTATAATAAAACTTCAGTAACGATCGCGAATTATAATAAACTGACAGCGTTAGGTTCAGGAGAAGTTTTTATAAAAACATTAACCCCCGAAGGAAAAGAAAAACTAACGAAATTACGCGAAGTGCTTTATGTCCCAGTCTTAGAGTCGAACCTAATTTCGGTTAGTAAAGCCGCTAAAAACGGGTGTAAACTAATCTTCGACGATAATAAATGCGATTTGATCTTTGGTGAAGAAATATATATTAGGGCGAAAAATGAGAAAAATTTATCCATTATTGAGGAAATGGACGATGTGGAAGAACCACAAAATTATGCAAACATAACGTATAACTGACAGCAAACAATGCATAGATCTCTGGCATCGCAGACTAGGTCACAGAGATTATGACGCGATTAAATCTATAATAACAAATCAACTTGCGGACGGAATAAAGATAGGAAATTGTAAACATAAAAATAAAACATGCGTAACTTGTATCGAAACTAAATTAACTAACATGCCGTAAATCAGCAACAAACCGAGCTACTAATATCGTGGATTTGATCCATAGTGACGTATGTGGTCCTTTAGATACACCGACTTTAGGCGGAAAAATTTATTTTATCACTCTTATTGATGATTATTCCCGATATACTACGATATATTTATTATCTAAACTAGTCGTTGGGGGCCACCGTAATACTTACCCATCATGGATATGCATAATGTAAAATATTAAAATAAAAATGTGTGAACTACTTATAAAATGCATTGCAATTCAAATAAAATCGTGGCTTGATGACGTCACAAACTTTAAAGGCTCGATTACTGAATTGCTTGAAAGAGGTTTTTCCTTATAACTCCAAAAATAATAATCCTATTAACTAGCGGTTTATTGCATCTGATTAGGCGTCAAATTTCTAATTAAAATATATCTTTGAAGTGAAATTTGGATGAAATACAGGGTCATGAAAAATCGAAGAGTGTGGGAAACAGGATTCCAAATATCTCGGCAACTAATTATCCGATCGACTTCATGCTTTATTCAAAATTTATGTTTTTTTATTATCTTTTATATTCATTTCTTAAAATATACAATTTCGAAAATTTTTATATACCTTTCATCAGAACGAATATTTCGAGAGTCCGAAAAAAATTGTTCCGGTTAATCGAGGTTATTGAAATGAAATAGGCTTCTTCCCATTATTACATACTAAGTACATACCAAATTGCAAGTCTCTATCTCAATTTTTTCGGGAGATAGAGCGTTTACAGACACACACACACACAGACACACAGACGGACGGCAAAAAATTTTTTCTAAAAATATGTTTTTCGGAATCTCCAGTGTCTGAAACGTGTAAATCCGTCAAAAAAAATTTTTCGATTTTCAAAACGATTACAAGACTTACCCTATACTACGTATGATGGGTAAGTAATTCAAAACGATTACAAGACTTACCCTATACTACGTATGATGGGTAAGTAAAAGAGCGAAGTTGCTGAAAAGATAAAAGAGTATATAACGATGATATACAATCAGTTCGGTAAAAAACCTAAGGAAATTAGATCGGATAACGGTCGTGAATATGTAAATCACGAGATAGATGAATACTTAAAACAGAACGGAATTTTACACCAATTGACTGTCCCGCATAATCCGAGCCAGAATGGAGTTGCGGAGAGAAAAAATAAAAATTTATTAGATATGACTAGAAGTATGCTATCACAAGCAAAATTAAGCAAACATTTTTGGGGTGAAGCCATAAACACCGCAACATACTTACAAAACCGACTCCCAACCAAAGCAAATAACAACAGAACACCTTACGAATTATGGAAAGGAGTTAAACCGAATTTAAAACACTTAAGAACATTCGGTTGTAAAGCGCTATTTTACGTCGATAAAGTAAATAGAGGAAAACTCGATAACAGGTCTCAAACCGGAACGTTCGTAGGTTATGACACACGATCGACTGGTTATAGAATTCACACACAAGGAAAACAAATTATAATAGCGAGAACGGTAAAATTTCTTGAAAATGTACACTCAGATAACATTGAGGAGATACAAAACACCACAAAAACATCAGATGACAATACACAATTACCGGATAGACATGAAAATCACTTAGAAATAAAACTTGACAGTGAGGAGACACCATCCGTGCCCAAACAGCAACCAATTGAACCAAGAAGGTCTAATAGGACAAATAGAGGCGTTCCTCCTGACAGATATGTTTGTCTCACAAATAGTTCATCTGAAAACATTCCCGAAAATTGGGAAGATATCGAAAAAATGAAAAATACTAATGATAAACAAAATTGGATAAAAGCAACACAAAATGAAATACAATGCTTAAGAAAAAATAACACTTGGACTTTAACAGATCCACCACCCGGAACAAAAATTATCGGCTCAAAATGGACTTTTAAACTAAAAAAAGACAATTTAGGAAATATTCAAAGCTATAAAGCGCGTTTAGTAGCACAAGGATATAGTCAAAGATTCGGGATTGACTATGATCAAACCTTTGCACCAGTAGTTTCGCACGATACAATACGTGCATTTCTCATCTCCACATTGCATAAAAATTTGAACGTGAAACATGTTGACATCACCACAGCATTCTTGCATGGTGAATTAACTGAAACTGTTTATATGAGTCAACCAGACGGGTATATTAAACCCGGCGATGAGAGAAAAGTTTGTAAACTTCAAAAGGCTATCTACGGTCTTAAGCAAGCCGCAAAGGCCTGGTACACCAAAATATCGGAAACACTCAAAAACAATAATTTCATACAGAGCAAAAATGATCCATGTCTGTACTTTAAATCAAATCAAGAAAATCCGATATACATCATCATCTATGTAGACGATATCCTGATAGCAGGAAAGGACAGTGACATCGAAGAAACAATAAACCAACTTAAGAAAGAATATGAACTGAAAAACTTAGGAGAAGTGAATAATTACTTAGGCATAAACATTAATAAAATCAACGATACATATTACCTAAATCAAAATAATAAAATACACGAACTAGTGAAAAAACTGAATTTAAACGACATGAAACCTCATTACACACCCATGATTGCTGGATTCAACAGACTTGAGGACGACGATAATCTTTTACCTAATAATACGAAATATCGACAAGCCACAGGCACATTACTTTACATGACGGAGAAACCTTTTATATGCAGTTAATTAATCTCCACGTGCAGCGAACGATTGAAAAACATGTTAAAAACCAGACCCCAATTAACTATAAGTACTTTAAGTGACAACCGCAGATGCAAAACAGTGAATAAAACC
This sequence comes from Maratus michaelseni, assembly GCA_963931845.1. NCBI lineage: Eukaryota > Metazoa > Arthropoda > Arachnida > Araneae > Salticidae > Maratus > Maratus michaelseni. Next base: position 47,396,626 of record OZ007593.1, on the reverse strand, counting down.
AGAGACTGTCGAAACTAACTAAGTGGAGAGATACTGCAGATCTCCCTCCTACAATCTACAGCTGTTTGTCCCGCGCGTGTGCACAGAACTCAAATAACAATCTCCCTTCAGTTTCCAAAATGTATCTGAGCAGTTAAGACGCTCTTGTATATATATGATGTAAATATATTTTAATATAATGTAAAATTGGAGCACTTATACGCAGCCTCCAAAACGCGATTTTAAACATGTACATCTAGCCAAGAATTATAATATTATATTCAAAGGAAAATGAATCTTCTGCTCATTTCACACAATTGTTATTTTCTACTAATACTATTTCTTATTACTCCAATATAAGTGAATCAATGGATAAGATAAATATCGTTACAACACTTTGGATTACTGTGGATATCACTTGGCGCAAAAAGGAAAATTTCAGGTAAGCTGAACAAACTTCTTTAACATATCAAAAGATGAAAATGTATATTAAATTTGAAGACTGATTTAACTATTTATAAAAATAAGAAAATTTATTACGCTACCGACGGTTCCCCTAACAAAGATTATGAAAGACTGAAAAAAGAATATCCCAGTATTATAAAAAAAACAAAAAACGATAATTTAACAAATTTCTAAAAATATAATAATAAATAAAAGAACACTAAAAAAGTAATAATGAATGCGATAAAAGAAAATACTCAATTTATTGAGAAACTCAATTCTACGAATTATAGTACATGGAAGTTCAAGATGCAAGATGTTCCTGATTAAACAGGAACTCGACGATATTATAGTACAAGATCCACCGGATCCAGCCGATCCCGCATGGCACAAAAAAGATCGCAAGACTAGCGCTCTAATAAACCTAAGCATCGATGATTCTCAAATCGTAAATGTAAAAAACTTAGATACTGCCAAATTAACATGGGAAGCTCTGAAAAATATACATGAGAGAAGCAATTTATCTAGTAAGCTTTACCTGTTACGGAAACTATACAGTACTAAATTAGCTGAGGGTGCAAACATGATCACGCATATCACTAATATCTTGCAAATTATAGATAAACTTAATGCCATTGGAGAAAATATTAGCGATTCACATATTTCCGCGCTATTTCTGTGTTCTCTTCCCCCCAGTTACAATACTTTGATAACTGCGTTGGAGGCGAGACCAGAAAATGAGCTCACCCCTGATTTTATCAAAAACAAATTAACGGATGAATATAATCGTAGACATGAAATGTCAGAACAATCACATAGCGGATATAACAACAACGAGAGAGCATTTAAAACAAATAGGAGATATACACACACTGAAAATAGAAGAGAACAAAAATATTGTAACAACTGTAAAATGAAAAATCATTCCACTTACGAATGCTGGCACTACAAGAGCAGAAACACGGTACAATCCGGAAATCCTCGTAACAATCAATTCAAAAATAAAAAGAATTTCTCATCTTCATTATGTTATGAAAAGACCGAAACTCGTAGAGAAAATAAAATTCCAAACGAAAGAAAATACGCAAATGATCAAACGCAAAATAAAGCATTAATCACCGAAAAAGTAGGCAAAAATAACTGGATTCTCGATTCAGGATCTACCTCGCACATTTGTAACGATAAAAGCCTATTTAGTAAATTCATTGATTATAATAAAACTTCAGTAACGATCGCGAATGGTAATAAACTGACAGCGTTAGGTTCAGGAGAAGTTTTTATAAAAACATTAACCCCCGAAGGAAAAGAAAAACTAACGAAATTACGCGAAGTGCTTTATGTCCAGACTTAGAGTCAAACCTAATTTCGGTTAGTAAAGCCGCTAGAAACGGGTGTAAACTAATCTTCGACGATAATAAATGCGATTTGATCTTTGATGAAGAAATATATATTAGGGCGAAAAATGAGAAAAATTTATACATTATTGAGGAAATGGACGATGTGGAAGAACCACAAAATTATGTAAACATAACGTATAACTGTGACAGCAAACAATGCATAGATCTCTGGCATCGCAGACTCGGTCACAGAGATTATGACGCGATTAAATCTATAATAACAAATCAACTTGCGGACGGAATAAAGATAGGAAAATGTAAACATCAAAATAAAACATGCGTAACTTGTATCGAAACTAAATTAACTAACATGCCGTATCCTAAATCAGCAACAAACCGAGCTACTAATATCGTGGATTTGATCCATAGTGACGTATGTGGTCCTTTAGATACACCGACTTTAGGCGGAAAAATTTATTTTATGACTCTTATTGTGACTATTCCCGATATACTACGATATATTTATTATCTAAAAAGAGCGAAGTTGCTGAAAAGATAAAAGAGTATATAACGATGATATACAATCAGTTCGGTAAAAAACCTAAGGAAATTAGATCGGATAACGGTCGTGAATATGTAAATCAAGAGATAGATGAATACTTAAAACAGAACGGAATTTTACACCAATTGACTGTCCCGCATAATCCGAGCCAGAATGGAGTTGCGGAGAGAAAAAATAAAAGTTTATTAGATATGACTAGAAGCATGCTATCACAAGCAAAATTAAGCAAACATTTTTGGGGTGAAGCCATAAACACTGCAACATATTTACAAAACCGACTCCCAACTAAAGCAAACAACAACAGAACACCTTACGAATTATGGAAAGGAGTTAAACCGAATTTAAAACACTTAAGAATATTCGGTTGTAAAGCGCTATTTTACGTCGATAAAGTAAATAGAGGAAAACTTGATAACAGGGCTCAAACCGGAACGTTCGTAGGCTATGATACACGATCGACTGGTTATAGAATTCACACACAAGGAAAACAAATTATAATAGCGAGAACGGTGAAATTTCTTGAGAATGAAAATGTACACTCAGATAACATTGAGGAGATACAAATCACCACAAAAACATCCGATGACAATACACAATTACCGGATTGACATGAAAATCACTTAGAAATAAAACTTGACAGCGAAGAGACACCATCCGTGCCCAAACAGCAACCAATTGAACCAAGAAGGTCTAATAGGACAAATAGAGGCGTTCCTCCTGACAGATATGTTTGTCTCATAAATAGTTCATCTGAAAACATTCCCGAAAATTGGGAAGATATCGAAAAAATGAAAAATCCTAATGATAAACAAAATTGGATAAAAGCAACACAAAATGAAATACAATGCCTAAGAAAAAATAACTCTTGGACTTTAACAGATCCACCACCCGGAACAAAAATTATCGGCTCAAAATGGACTTTTAAACTAAAAAAGGACAATTTAGGAAATGTTCAAAGCTATAAAGCGCGTTTAGTAGCACAAGGATATAGTCAAAGATTCGGTATTGACTATGATCAAACTTTCGCACCTGTAGTTTCGCACGCTGCAATACGTGCATTTCTCATCTCTGCATTGCACAAAAATTTGAACGTGAAACATGTTGACATAACCACAGCATTCTTGCATGGTGAATTAACTGAAACTGTTTATATGAGTCAACCAGACGGGTATATTAAACCCGGCGATGAAAGAAAAGTTTGTAAACTTCAAAAAGCCATCTACGGTCTTAAGCAAGCCGCAAAGGCCTGGTACACCAAAATATCGGAAACACTCACAAACAATAATTTCATACAGAGCAAAAATGATCCATGTCTGTACTTTAAATCAAATCAAGAAAATCCGATATACATCATCATTTATGTAGATGATATCCTGATAGCAGGAAAGGACAGTGATATCGAAGAAACAATAAACCAACTTAAGAAAGAATATGAACTAAAAAACTTAGGAGAAGTGAATAATTACCTAGGCATAAACATTAATAAAATCAACGACACATATTACCTAAATCAAAACAATAAAATACAGGAACTAGTGAAAAAACTGAATTTAAACGACATGAAACCTCATTACACACCCATGATTGCTGGATTCAACAGACTTGAAGACGACGATAATCTTTTACCTAATAACACGAAATATCGACAAGCGACAGGCACATTACTTTACATATCAACAATCACGCGTCCTGACATATCTGCAGCAGTAAACATATTATGTCGTAGAAACGAAACACCACGCCAAAAGGACTGGTCAGCAGTAAAAAGAATCATTTCATACCTCAAAACTACAGAAAATTTGAATTTAACTCTTAGCGCAAACAGCAAGCCCATCCTAACAGCATACGCCGATGCAGACTGGGCTGGTGACTTGAAAACACGTAAATCAACGTCAGGAAATCTATTCATGCTAGGAAAATCACCGATTTACTGGATTACAAAAAGGCAAAATTGCATTGCACTTTCGTCAGCCGAAGCTGAATACGTTTCAGCTAGCAACGCAGCACAAGAATTAAGTTGGATAACAAACTTGCTAAGCGACCTTAACATTCCACAAAAACTACCCATCACGATATTTGAGGATAATATGTCCTGTATAAAAATGACTGAAAACGATAAAGATACTAAGCGATCCAAGCATATCGACATACGTTTCCACAACATCAAACTTATGAAAGAAGAAGGAAAAATCGATCTACAATACTGCCCCAGTGAAGAAATGATAGCCGACACTCTCACGAAGCCCACTCCCAAGCCGGTGTATGAAAAACACCGTAAGAAACTGAATCTTCAACCATTCCCCACACAGGAGATTACGGGGGAGTGACGGAGAAACCTTTTTTATGCAGTTAATAATCTCCACGTGCAGTGAACGATTGAAAAACATGTTAAAAACCAGACCCCAATTAACTATAAGTACTTTAAGTGACAACCGCAGATGCAAAACAGTGAATAAAACCAGAGACTGTCGAAACTAACTAAGTGGAGAGATACTGCAGATCTCCCTCCTACAATCTACAGCTGTTTGTCCCGCGCGTGTGCACAGAACTCAAATAACAATCTCCCTTCAGTTTCCAAAATGTATCCGAGCAGTTAAGACGCTCTTGTATATATATGATGTAAATATATTTTAATATAATGTAAAATTGGAGCACTTATACGCAGCCTCCAAAACGCGATTTTAAACATGTACATCTAGCCAAGAATTATAATATTATATTCAAAGCAAAATGAATCTTCTGCTCATTTCACACAATTGTTATTTTCTACTAACACTATTTCTTATTACTCCAATATAAGTGAATCAATGGATAAGATAAATATCGTTACAACACTTTGGATTACTGTGGATATCACTTGGCGCAAAAAGGAAAATTTCAGGTAAGCTGAACAAACTTCTTTAACATATCAAAAGATGAAAATGTATATTAAATTTGAAGACTGATTTAACTATTTATAAAAATAAGAAAATTTATTACGCTACCGACGGTTCCCCTAACATTACATATCAACAATCACGCGTCTGACATATCTGCCGCAGTCAACATATTATGTCGTAGAAACGAAACACCACGCCAAAAGGACTGGACAGCAGTGAAAAGAATCATTTCATACCTTAAAACCACAGAAAATTTGAATTTAATTTTTAGCGCAAACAGCAAGCCCATCCTAACAGCATACGCCGATGCAGACTGGGCTGGTGACTTGAAAACACGTAAATCAACGTCAGGAAATCTATTCATGCTAGGAAAATCGCCGATTTACTGGATCACAAAAAGTCAAAATTGTATTGCACTTTCGTCAGCCGAAGCTGAATACGTTTCAGCTAGCAACGCAGCACAAGAACTAAGTTGGATAACAAACTTGCTTAGCGATCTCAACATTCCACAAAAACTACCAATCACAATATTTGAGGATAATATGTACTGTATAAAAATGACTGAAAATGATAAAGATGCTAAGCGACCCAAACACATCGACATACATTTCCACAACATCAAACTGATGAAAGAAGAAGGAAAAATTTATTTACAATACTGCCCCAGTGAAGAAATGACAGACGACACTCTCACCAAACCCACTCTCAAACCTGTGTACGAAAAACACCGTAAGAAACTGAACCTTCAACCATTCCCCATAACGGGGGAGTGACGGAGAAACCTTTTTTATGCAGTTAATAATCTCCACGTGCAGTGAACGATCGAAAGAACATGTTAAAAACCAGACCCCAATTAACTATAAGTACTTTAAGTGATAACCGCAGATGCAAAACATAGTGAATAAAACCAGAGACTGTCGAAACCAATTAACTGTGAAATTCTGCAGACCTCCCTACTTCAGCCTACAGCTGATATCCCGCGCGCGTGCACTGAACTTAATAACAATTCTCCCTCAGTTTCCAAAATGTATCCGAGCAGTTTAGACGCTCTTGTATATATATGATGTAAATATATCTCAAATATAACGTAAAATTGGAGCACCTATATGCAGTCTCCAAAACGCGATAAAAATGTACATATCTAGCCAAGAATTATAATATTATATTCAAAGGAAAATGGATCTACTTCTTATTTCACACAATGTTATTTTCTAATAATAATGTTTCTTACTATTCAAATACAGTAGCACGACGATCATTCAAAGGGCTAAATATTTGGATACACTGTGGATATTCTGTGCGCTAAAGGACCTTAAAGTCGGCAATATAATATGAATGGCAGTTAACTCTCTCTTTCTCTTTTTTTTCACTGTCTTAAGTGAAAATACTTAACTGAAAAGCACATATTTGAAAAGCACTACAACAAAATTATTTAAGTTTCATGGAAACGTATTTTTTATTATAATAAACTTAATGCACACCAAAGTAAGCATTATAATGTGAAAGTTGGGCGGAAAAGACACACCATCAATATGCAAGACATTATTATTATTTTTTTTTTAAATTTAATTCATCTTTTTAGTTATTTTTATACATTCTCGAGTGAAAACAATTACTCAAAAAACACATCACATTTGAAAAGCTCGACATAAATGTCCGTCTAATCGGACAATAAATTGCAAAATGATGGAACTGCAATAATTTATCAATGGAAAATGAAGCAAAGAATAGAAACTGACTTCAGGGCAGAAAAAGAAACAGAGAAATCACGGAGTTTCTGCAGACAGAGCGACACAGAGCCCGAGAGAAAGCAGACGATATTCATCCGCTAAATATGATGGAGAAAAAGAACAGAAAGAGATTCCGATGAAAACCGGTTGCCAAGTTTTGCAAACTAATTTCAAGAGAAAATAATTTACATTTGTAACAAGAGCTCAGCCTTGTTTTTTTACGTCTTAAAAATGAATTGCTTAAAATAAATATAAAAATAAAACTCATACTATATGAAGAGAACTTTTTAAAAGATAAATTTTATCTAGAATATAAATCAAAGTGTCAACATAAGAAATTGTTAAATTATTAAATACATAACATTGTATTAACATGTTTCTAGTTTATGTTAGAAAGTAAGAAAACTTTTAGAAAATGTCATTAAACGATAAACTGAGGCAAGAAATAATTGAATACCAATGATGTATCTAATACTTTTTAAGGATTTTTATAAAGGCAATAAAGGTTTTAAGGTTTTCTAAAAGGCAATAAATAAATCGAAGCAGTATTAGGCTAATCTATATTAACGTATATATCAAATTCATTTTTTTAAATCACTGTAACTGATTTCAACATCAGGGCTTACGCAGACAAAATTCTTCCGTATTTTAAAGATATAATCAAGACTTCAATTAAAACTGAAAAATAAATAAACAAATAAAAATAAATAACAAAATAAATTCTTTAAAACGAGTACACAAAAAAGTTTTAAACTTCATAAATGAAGTCATTTTCAAAAGAAAAGCTGCATTTTTATACCGAAGCTGGACGATTTTGTTAAGTTTTTCAGGATTTTTTCATTCATAATATACTTACATTAAAAGTCATATTTATAAGGCCTGATATAAGTATATATTATTCGAAACGGCAGAATATTATTAACTAAAAAAAAGAATAAATTTCATAAAAAAATTATTTATTTTAACAAAAAAAAAAAAAAAAAAAAAATTCTGTTGATAAAGGTAAATGCAGCTAAGAATTTTTTTTTTTAAATTTGCAATTGTATTTTTAATAACACATTTTCTCCAACTAGATATTTTCCGAATAAATAAAAAAGTAAAGATCAAGCTATATTTTTATGATGTACATAAAAAAAAAAAATCCATATTATAACTATTAAAAAGTAAAAAATAATAAATAAAATCAATAATAATTAAGCTTATAAATACTATGTAAACAGTTTTGAAAATGATTCTGTAAAATAATAATAATAATAAATAAATAAAAGAAACTGATGATTCATAATTCATATAAACAATTAAACTTAAAAACTAACAAACAAATAAATAGCATCAACAACAATGATAATAAAGGTTAAAAATACCAATTATATATATTTTTAAATTCTACAAATGTTTCAATGCAGTTTTGAAACTAATTTCAAGGGAAAGAAAAAATTGATGATTCAAAACTCGTATAAACAATTAAATTTAAAAACAAACAAACAAATAAATAGCGTCAACAGCAATAATGATAATAAAGGTTAAAAACACTAATTATAGTTTTAAAATTCTACAAATGTTTCAATGCAAACAGTTTCGAAAATAATTTTTTAAAAATAAATATTACTGCCGATTTAGAAGTTAGATAAACAAATTTACAAATAAACAAATTTTAAATAAATAAAAACAAATATAACTGCCATGACTCATTCAGGTGATTATGAAACTTACCTCAAACAAAACTAACAAAAATAAAATAACTCGCACCTGATAATAAATCTTCCATTGCAAAGAGAAAAATGATAGAACAGTGTCCGTTTTTTTTTTCATCATCAAAAAGAGTCGAAATTTCCTCATCCATTAATAGAGATTCTCCATTCACAGGTTAAAATTACACTGAGCTGCCGGAAACTTGTCACGCACGCGGATATTGACGCAACCGAATTTCGAAAAAAAATTTCCCCGAAAGAAACCTACGTTCGAAGGCAGTTATTAGTGAATTACTGTCGATTTATATAGAATAGAAAATACTTTCGTTGGGGGGTGGGGGTCAAATAAGGTTAAAAAATATATATAATAATAATATAGGGATCTGTTTAGGAAGAATTTGGATACTATATTGGATCCTTCAAAATTATTTTCATCTTAAAACAGAACCCTTCTCAAAACTTTTTAACTTAAAACAGGACCTGTCACAAAATTATTTGTCTATAAAAAAGGACACTTTCACAAAACCTTTTTCACATCAAAAATGGATTCTTCAAAAATTTTAATCATTTTAATAGGAAATCTGGCCTGTCACAAAACAGCTGGAATCACAAAAGAACCTATTAGTTACATATATATATATTATATTACAAATTTGTGAAAGTTTCGGTTTAGAGGTGAATAAGTTTTGTGAAAGGTCTATTTAAAAAAAATAATTTTGTGAAGGCTCCTGCTTTGGAATGAATAATTTTGTGAAGGGCCGTGTTTTAAGATGAACAATTTTGTGAAGGATCCCGTTTTAAGATGACAATTCTTTAAAAAGTCCTTTAAAGGAACCTTTTTTTCCCCCTAAACAAATCCTTGTAAAGTAAATATAAATTTATATATAGTATCTAAATTTAACGCATTATATATATAATATGATTTGTTCATTAAAACGAGACCTTGTTAAAGCACAATTATCTAAACAGGAACCTAGTTGTAACGCTAATTTTATATTCACAAACTTATGATTAGATTTTTCACAAATATAAGAAACTGTTTAAAAATTTCCCAAAACGTAGGACTCTGTAAGAAAAGTCTGGATAGACCCTTGATAATACAGTAAGTTAGAAATTTTGTACTGTAATAGACTTACTTATAGATTCTTAGAAATCATGTTTTAAACATAACATTGAATACGAATCAATGATGGTTAGTATAAGTGACAGTGACTTAATAAGTGGTTCAGTATTATATTAAAGAATGACGGAAAGATCCGCTCGCTAATGTTAATTCTATGAGGCATTATTTTTCTAATATCTCGTTTGCAATTCAATATACTTAAATATTTAAACGATTTTTTTTTTTTGGAGGTGGGGAGATTGGAAAGCTGAGATCAATCTTTATTCTCGCCGTTGATTACTTTTTCGATTTTCTTTAAGGATTTTTTGTTACGAAGATACTTTCGCTTTCGGAACCAGTTTCGAATGTTAAAGTATCCTCGTAAAAAAAAAAAAAAAAAAAAAAAAAAAAATATATATATATATATATATATATATATATATATATATATATATATATATATATAATTAAATATTTTGTCATGAAAATCAGGCAAGTAACGAATAGTGATTTGGTCAAATAGCCGAATACCGACCAAATTTTAGGCCGAATAGCAAAAAAAAAAATTTTTTTTTTCTAAATACATATTGACTATATATATATTTTTTAATTTTTTAAACAAAAATAAAATTAAACACAAATTAAAATTGATGTTTTATTATTTTTATGTTTCGACAAGAGGGCCAAAAAAGCCGAATGCCGAGTAATGACCAAATATTCGTTACATCCCTAATAAAAATCTGAAAATTGTTATGTGTTTTATGGAAAAGCTGTTTACATAAAACAGGGTGTGGCGATTTTCGAGAGAATGCTAAATTAATGATATCGCGAGGTTAACACCTGTGAAACATACCGCTAATTATAAATCTGAGAGTATTATTAGTTTTTTTAGTAACCGCTCTCCGGATGTGTGGTTCTGTTTTCCTACGAAACAAAATGACGCAACAGGTTTCAGAGAACTGTTTGTAAACAAAACCACAGAATCAGTAAATAGCATGGCGTCGCCATTGTTTCGAAACGCTACGTAAAATTCTGAAAAAAAAACCTGAAGAATGTAGACGTATTTTCTGTTCGATGACCACAATCAAAATTTGCACACTTTAAAACAAATATATGTATTTTATATATTTGCAGCATTTTCAGTAATTTTGATTTGGTTTGATTTAAATAATCATAGTTATAATATGAAGAGTTGTATTAAAGCGTAAAAAAAATTCAGAATTATCATTCTATAATTTGGTAGTTAAGATAGTTATCAACTTTCTTGCTCAACAACGCGAAACTTTCCGAATCATTTTTGAACGTAAAGGAATAAAATTGGCAGGCCGGACTGTTGAGGCGATTTGGAATGGAATGGAGTTTTCCATTTGTTGGTAAATAAATTATTTACCGAGTTATAAGCTATCCTTGTCACGTGACTGACAGTTTTTTCCCCTTTCTCGCACTGCCGCGTCTGGAATTTGACAGTACTGGAATTTGTTGCGCCGACTTTGACAGTATTTTGTGAAAGGTCTTCTGCCTTTACCCAATAAATAGAAAACGCCATTGTCGATTACATAATTTCTGAATATTTGCCTGAATAAAGCTCTGAATATTGAAACCTGCCAATTTCATATGTTTCCGAACAAAAATGAAGGATCTTTGGTAAGCAATCGGGAGAATTTTACACAGAACGGTGTAGGTCAAGAGGGGTGCGGCCAAGAAGGGTCAAGGGAAGGAAAAGGTAGCTTCCCCCCCCCCCCCCCGGATTCTTCATTCGGATTAACCTGTAGATGATCCACAGAAGCATCCATTTTGTAGACTGGTAGTATAGGTACTGGTAGTATAGTCAACGGTCACTTTAGGGAGTAACAATATTTAGTTTACACACGTCCAGGGATCCAAAAAAAATCTGGAACAGTCATGAATTCATAGGGACAAATCCGGTACCAGTCCGCAAAAAACAAAACAAAAAAAACAGCATTCTTATCAGTTCTATTTTTTTTTTTTTTAAATCTGAATTGGAGAGCTTAACGGGCGCACGAATCTTGGTTTTCCCTTTATTTTATTTTTAGTGACAGAAACAGTGGCCTTAGGCAGAAACCAGAGAAGCGCTGAAATCCGGGAGCCGCAAAAGTCTGGAACAGGATACGTCGATCAGGATACGTCCGGTACTCAAGTCCGCAAAAAGCAGCACTCCAGTGCATTCAACAGGCCGGCAGATTCGATGACAGTGTCCTTATCAGAACGAAAGCATTCGTTGAATAATTTAATCCGGATATTTTAAATTTTGTAAAATATTTAGTTTATAAGGTCTTTAAAAGATATCACATCACGTACAGGGAATAAAATATTCAGGGGACCACCTACAACTCTCATTATTGCATCTTTATAAGTCCGGCACCAAGAATCTATGGCGTTGTTTCGAGTCCAAGTGTCTTCTGGCCGTTTCGGAAGGAAATAAGCATAATTACTTTGCGTTGTTTTTTTTAGCAGATAACCCATAGTTCTCCTCCCGTGTAAAGATGCATGGCAAGAATAATAAATAAACAGATGATTTCCATGGAATGTTTTTTATTCTAAGAGAAAGAGAGTTGAAAGTTTGAGGTGGCCCCCTCGGCACTCAGAACATCATGAAAGTTTAGATCTTCTCCGTACCCGAGATAAAAAGGATCTGCTCTAATTTTTACAATACATTCGCCGATGCTTTGTTTTCCACACCAAATATACATGTGTATCGCACATTTTTCGCCAGAAAGAATTCCGGACAGTTAGACATGTGGCATATTAATTTACAGGGGGGAATGAATCAAAGGAGTGCCATGCCTGGCTACTTATTGCTATTTTCGTAATTTTTGGAGCAGCAATCTAATGAATGTTATGAGAAAGAAGTCAGATGTGGCTTTCTGTATATGAATTATTTTGATGAGCATATAGAATTTTGGCAGTTGGGAATTAATTAAAGACACCATTTACATTGAAACCAGGAAGTTAATATTCTGCTTGGTCAAAAGCGTAAATGTAAAAACGTTTTGAATTTATCATTAAGTTTTCCAGACAGAAAGCAAAGTTTGAAAGGATAATAATGAAAATATCTAACGTACATATTGAATAATTTTGCAGCTGCATTTTTGCAGAAAAGGAAGATCATTTTTGCGGTTAGAAGCCAGACATAAAAATGATAGAAAAGAAACGCTAATGTATTTGATGAAATATAATTGCTTTTAATCTTTAAAATAGAAAGGGTTTAAATAAAAATTTAATTAATATTTAGGAAACATAAGGGAACTATCAATTTTGAATAATAATGAAAATATGTATATGATCTTCATCATAGGTAGCTTCCCCCCCCCCCCCCCCCCCCGGATTCTTCATTCGGATTAACCTGTAGATGATCCACAGAAGCATCCATTTTGTAGACTGGTAGTATAGAATAAATAAGATGCAGCAAAAAGCAGAAATTGAATGTGAAAATATCCACGAACTGTAATGAAAAACGAAATATCTTTCTACGTTTTAAATACAGATTTTCAACAGGTCAAAAATCGTTTAATTTTGATTCAGCTGAAACTATTCTTTGAGATGAATAATTTATAGAGCAATATTAAAAATTTATTTTTTAAAAAATTTGCGCTTGTAGTTTTTTTTTTAACAGAAAGAAACTTTAAGGAAAAAAAAAATGCTTTGAGTTATTATATAAGATACTAATCTTAAAGCTTGTTCAATTAATAAAACTTTAAATTTTGGTGTTTTGTCAGTTAATTAAAATACATGAATGTAATTTTCTTCTATTCTAAAAAAATATATATTTTTAAATCTAAAGCAGTCAGAGGGTGTTTATAGAAAAATTTATGTAATACACAATTTTTGGAGCAATTTTGTTTTAAAAATTTCACAGTCCGAGGGTGGAAATGCAAATGATAAATTTACGACATATTTCAATCAAATACATGATGATTTTAAAAAAGAAAATTAAATGGTCAGAGGATTAAGGAACAATCATAAAAATAAGACTTTATTCGCATTTACGTAGGTTTAAAAACGAACCAGTGTTTTTTTAATTTTCCGAACGTACAGTGTAAGGAAATTATTACAATCCTGGTGTGTATGGGTTTATGTATCAGAACGCAAATTTTTCCCCAATCACTTTTTATTCCTCCGCATGATTTGAAAAGTCAATGCTGAAAACCGCATCTTAAGTATTTTTCCCATTTATACCTCCCTCTTAGATGCGTTTCCAAGATCTCACCGCATGCTTAGATTTTCGTACAATTCGGCCTATGGATTAGGTATTTAAACCATTTTGAGACTCTATAGGGAAAATCTCCAAGAAAATGTGACAGACCATTAAAAACACTGCGGCGATGTAGTTCAGCATTAGTTGCTCACAGGTAACCTCTCCAGTTTCGCAACGGGAGGTCCAGTGTTAGAATCCAGCTGAGTCCATTGCGTCAGAAATGTAACTAAATCCTCGGTAGTCCATTAAAAGTCCAGAAAGTCGAGTGAAGTCACTTCAGATATTTTTTCATTTAAAAATAACAAAGTTTCTATACATATTATTAAAGATATTAATATTAACGATAATAGTTAATTTCTTTATTATAGTGAATTGTAAGAATGTCAGATATTATTTAGCGTGCATGCGTAAAAATAAATAAATAACCTTTATCCATTTATTATTTACATTCATTAACAAACATTTCATTACACATCACCTGAATTGGTTCATTTCATGTCATGATGCGATTGTTAAGGGGTACCTTGACTAGTTTTTTTTTTTTTTTAGTAGAAACACAAGCCACATTTTACAAAAGTCATAAAGAAAGACATCCCATTCCTGTCACGCGACCCCGTACGAAATAAATACAGAAAAAAGAAAAAACAGGCGAAGGTAAACAAACAAATGTCAGTAGAAAGAATTTTTGGAGCAATGCCCCTGAATCTGTGGGACTGGAAAAAACTTTGCACAAGCTTCACTTTTATTAGTTAGTGACTTTTTAAAAAAGCTTTTTAGCATTACACTTCTTTAACCATTTTACTTTCCGAACATATAGTGTACGGAAAGTATTGTATTCGTGATTTGTATGAGTGAACACTATAACTCTCAAACTGTACTTCCGATCGAGCTCCCGTTGGATGAATATAATACAGACCACTGTCGCAAAAACTGAATAGATTTTCGTACAAATCGGCCAACGGATTGGGTAGTTAAAACCATTTTCAGACCAATCCTTTCGGGAAAAATCATCAAGGAAATGTGACAAGGTGATAAATTTTGCGGCGATCTAATCACGTATTAGTGGCGCAGAAGTAACAAAACTTTCAAAACAGTAGGTGAAGCATTTGAATCCAGCTGATTTCTATTGCAGCCGAAATTTATAAAAATTCATTTTCTTAAAAAAATTTCTTGATACGTGCACCGTGTTCGGAAAGTATACAACTGTAATATTTCACATTGTAACTGCTTAAAAGGCGTACAGCCAACAGAGTGAAAAAGTATCCAAGCCGGGACTCGAACCCGGATCATCAGTATAGCGCACTTCGTGTGCCAGGCTGGATATCGTTCCAAGTGGCTCAGCTGGTAGAACGTCAGTGCACTACACCAAAAATAAGTCCGAACTAGATTTGAGCGAATAGGCAAGGGATTAAAGCAACTTTTTAATTTAGAGTTATAGAAAAAGCGTAAAGATAAATAGAGAAATATCATCCTCTGTATATCAAATAAAATATTGAAAGTATTTTTTTTTTTTTTTTTTTTTTTTTTTTTATGTTGGATAATCTTATGACAAAAAACGGTCCTTTACTGCTTACACGAGTATCAAGTAAGTACCGAAACTCGAAACAAACATTAAAAATAACAGGACATATGCATGTAGTCATTTCCCCTCTCATTCTTTCAAAAATTTTAATATTTTAAACAAACAATGTATTATCAATCTATGTCCCCTTGTCTTTTTCATTGGAATATTTCCAAGCTTTTCAGTTAAAAACTTTTTTATAAAGTTAAACAGCATTCCATGAATCATGCTAAAGTAATCTGTGTAAAAGTTTTTAAGCAGGGAGGATGCAGCTTGAAGTTTCGTTTTTATGTTTCTCGGGAAGCCGTACAATTTTTAAATTTAAGCTGGTTACTACATAATAAGCTTTTTTTTCTGTTTTAAAAACATGAAAACAGCGTCTTAAAATGGGCTTTAGACTGAATAGCCACACAAAGAATCCCAAAGATTGTTAGTCGACATCGACACATATTTATAGTACAGAAAACCAAAATAATAATATTCCGAACGAAGGATATAACTTCAATTATAATAAATGCAAAGAAAAAAAAACAAGGAAAAAAACATTTTAATCCGTGCAAAGTTTTTTATAATTATTTTGTCATGAGTGTTTATCTACACTAAAAATAATTTCGGGCTCTTATTTTTTTTTTTTTTTATGAGGGGGGAGGGGGGGGGGACTTGACTCCGACATTTTGAAATCAGAGTCCGAAAAATTGTCTTTAGAGCCCGATACCGATAGTAAGCAGTAGAAGATTGTTAACATCATTTAAAAATTTGTTTAAAGATTGATTTTCTCATTTAAAAACTTCTTCTCGCATAAAAATAAGTATTAATCCCAAATACTCCCTCGTGACAGTTTGTTTCGTCATTTTCATGTCTCTAAAAATATGCAAAAAAGCAAATTTATTATTTACACCCAACCACTGGCAGAAATCTGGAAAAGTCCCTCTTCTCATTCTTTTAAACTATCATTGTACAACTAATATGGTAGGAAAGGCATGAGTTGTATTATACAGTAATTCTGGAAAAGCACTTCAAACAAAAAAAGTGAATAGACAAGAGATATTCCACGACTTCTTTATATTACTAACATTACAAGGCTTCAGAATCGGATTATGTCTAGTTAATTTAATTACTTAAAATTATTATTTATGTCGATTATGGTCTGATTTAATAGTTAGATTAATTACAATTACGATTATTGTTATTATTATTATTAAAACATGACTCGAACAATAATTTATGTATTTAACAACTTTTTTTTTTAGGTTACTTTATAAAAAAAACCAAATAACGTACATGCATATTTTGGTGTAAAATGCTTTTAAAATATTAATAATTAATAATGTGATTATGAAAATACACAAATAGACACACACGTGTCACTCGAATCCACATGGCCAAAAATAAATAAATAAATAAATAAATTTTCGTTTGATTCCAACGATAAGTTATTAAATTATCAACATATATATATAAAACACATAGTTGAACATCTCTTTGCGGTCGTTTTATATATGTCAAATACCAAATACATCAAGTCAATGATATATTTATGGATTTCTTTGTGAGTATTGTTATTTTTGTTAAGAAATAATTATTATATCATTTTAATAATTTTGCCCCCTTATATCAAACAATCTTCAAAATGATCGATTTTTAAGAATGACACAGGCTCCCGAACCCATATTTAATGTGTTTTTGAATGTATACCAATGAAAATTTTCCTTAAATGCACATGAAAAATCAAATTTAAACAAAAAGAAATAAGGTTTATTTTACAAGTTGCAAAGTTCGAATAAAACTAAATATGTGTATGGCTCCTCAAGGTATGGCCAAGGCATGGCCAAGGCATGGCTTATAAATGGCTCCTCAAGACAGTTTAAAAATAACAATAAAAAATAATTTAAAAAAAAAAGAGGAACTTTGTAAAAAACAGCTTTTTACGACATTTAAATTTTTTTTTAATGGCTACTGTTCTTTTTTTTTCCCCTTTTTCTTTTTTGCCTTTTGTTACATTGGCGTGTTACAGTATATAGGTGACTTTTCTTTCTTTCTTTCTTTTTTTTTTTTAATTATCTATTTATTTATTTTAGAAAGATCTAATAATTTTTTTTACAATATATATATATTTATTTATAGATTGCCCACTAACACCAAAAACCATTTATTTCTATATGAAATATATCAATTATTATTGTGTATTCAAATAAAGTTTTGAAATTTAATAGAAGTGATACTTTCGTTTTAGCCGCAGGCCAAGAGTAGCCGAAAAAATCACCAAAGATTTCGCTACTTACAGCAGACTTTTTAATTCTGATAATGTCAGTGGTTTAAGTGCGCAATTCGATTCCATGTCTGTTAAATTTGTGTTTTATCTGTATTAATTAATTTATTTATTTATGATATATATTATTTGTGTTGTCAACATCCTTTAGCTAAGCAAATACAAAACACAGAACGATAAATGTGATACCACATGAAAGGATTTTGAATAGGCTTCTGACATAGTACACTCAAATTTTGTTAAAACATGTTTTTTATTATTATTATTATTATTATTATTATTATTATTATTATTATTATTATTATTATTATTATAATAAAAAATTGCTGTTTATTAAAAATTAAATCGGCATCATTTTCACAAATGAAATGAAAAGTTTTCCTCAAATGAGTGTTAGCACAAAAATAAAATACCGCAATATGTGATATTCTGCAATGATTATTAAAAAATAAATAGTACAACCGTGGCATACGTAATAAGAGTACATTATTTACGTAATACATAATGCGTAGAACACGTAATAAGTACAACAAGTATAAAGTGTGAAGCCAGCGCACAGGTTTATTTTATATTTATGATTAAAAAGGGAAATTGAAATGTTTAGAAGAAAAAAAAAACAGCATCGATCGATCGAAGTAAAATTGTAGTTAATTAAAATTTATATCAGCATTGTTTTGATAAAATAGATGAAAAGTTTTCTCGAAGCAAGTGACGTCATCCTCTAATGTAGCTTAAATACAATTTTTATTTTTTTTTTCTCGCGCGTGCCTTTTGCTAACTTTGATTAGTTTTTATTATAACTTTGATGGAATAATGAGATGATATTCTGGCTTCACTCATGTTGTTTGCAGATATTTTTAACCCTAATTTTTCTTTAAAAGTTTAAACCTGCATCTCAGAAATATTAGATATTGCTAAAAAATATTAGACTATACAGTGCGGGGTCCACGGGTGACGTTTTAATTTCGTACCGGAATATTAGCCGGAAAAAAATGCTAGCTGAACGATTTATTTTGTTTAAGAGCCTACATCAGTCATATGCGAAAAAACGCTCCAGCTAAATGTTAAGTCTATGGGAAGGTTATCGCGCGATTTCTCGCTCGCATTTTAATATTTTTAAATGATGTTTTTTGCATAGGATAGCTGAGGTCGATCTCTAACGTTGTTAGTTTTTACTTTTTCGATTTTGGTTCCAGTTTTTTTATATATGGGTAATTTTACTTTCAGAACCGGTTCCAAAATTGAAAATGTCCGCTTATAAAAAAACTGTATCCAAAATCAAAAAAGTAAAAACTACCAACGTTAGAGATTGACCTCAGCTATCCTATGCAAAAAACATCATTTAAAAATATTAAAATGCGAGCGAGAAATCGCGCAAGAACCTTCCCATAGACTTAACATTATAACTTGATCGTTTCTTTCAGTGACTAGTGTAGGCTCTTAAAGTGAAAACGGGTTAATCTTTTGTAAACAGGCTGCACGAGATAGAGATAGATGTTTTTAAATATTCACACTTGAGAATTATTTTAAAAACCATATAAAATAAGTAAATTGAGAGAGAATATTCAAACAAATTGCATTTCAAAGAACACGTTTTTTTTCCCCTATTCGACGGTGTAAAAATTGAAATTGTGAGATGTTTAGAAGCTAAAACAAAAAGTGACTTAAAAGCGAAATTTATGGGTCGAGTGTCACCGTCCATAATATGACGTCAGCGTCATTCACGGACATGTTTTTGCTTTATAATATACATTATTTATTTATTCCCGTTAACATCAGTACAACAATCAACGACAGTTTTATTGTTTTTAAAACAACTATACCGCCAAACACTGACAGAATAAATGCAACAATTACATCTTCCGGCGCATTCTTGAAACTATACATCACCCGCGATTAATATTTACGAAACAAATAATGTTTTCAATCACCGCCTCCAACATGGAAGCAAAGACATATTAGCGCATTTGAAAAATCCAAGAAATTCTCTCTATCACTGATACAAGAGATTAAATAAATAACATCACGTCCACGATAAAGTGAACAATACCGCATGGACAAACTTCACAATAACTAATTGTCTGAATTCTTTTTCTCTAAGGAGTTGGCAACAATCGGTGAATACAGAGAAAAGCAGTCAGATCGACAAGTAAATTATTGAATTCTCTTTTATAATCTTTTTCATGAGGTTTGATATCAAGTGATTGGATAATTTGATAATATGTGATGAAGAGTGAGTGATAAGAGTGAGGAAGATAATCAATATTTCTTAGAAACGTTTTATGACACTTACTACATACTTATGGAAATGATAAGCTTTTGGTAAGTATAAAATCACACGCTTGAGATAACACCATTGTTGTGATTAGCAATATTATTATTAGATATTTCCATTACAAATGATTCTAAATTAAGGATGGTCTGACTTTTTTTTTTCCTTCCGCGCCAATCTATTTGACATATTTATGAGCTCATTTCTATATAAGTAAAAGCATGAAATTGTCAGACATCTGAATTTAACCCAGTGGCAAATTACTTCCATTCTTAAAATGCTGAAATGATTGAATGACACCCAGAATTTACTAACAAATTTATTTGAAAATAAATAAATGCTTTCCTTCGTGTTTTTGAAAAAAAAATGTACTTGATTAAAAGAGAATTTTCATTCCAAAATTCTGGTGCCACTGTGGCACTTAGAGGTATTAAAATTAGGTGGTCGGTGGTCCAAAAATTAATCACCTCCCTTCATGGGGTTCATCTAAGAATCAAACAGTGTCTTTAGTTTTCACATAAATGGGATACATTTTGAACTATAATCGATTGCTTCCTTATTACTAAAATAATAAAATGCCATACATCATTTTTAAGTGAAAAATGTTTTTAATTCTAGATTAAATAAATCACGCATTTCTAATAAGGCAAACATTTTTTTTTTGACATAAAAATGAATAAAACTAATAAAGTTTATTTTTTATATATCACAGGGCCTCAAAACGCCTTTTCTCGTTTCCAATTTCAAAAATTAAGGGTTTGGTCAATCAGGTCCTCAATTCATATCTCTAATGTTAAACCTATGGGCGTATTTTTAAAATATTTCATTAGGAAATTAATATTTTAACTTCTTTTTTCTGTATACTCTAAAAGAATATATCTTTCTTTTTTAGTTGGAAAAATTTCTAAAATATATACTTAATTTTCTATGTTATGTGTTAAAACGTTGGCGAAGCTGGCGAGCTGTGAGTAATATTTTAATTTTTCATATAAAATGAACTAACTATTTTTAAAATATTTTGTCAACAAAAGAGACATCCTTTAAGAAGAGAGTATACAGAAAAAAATAAATTAAAAATATTAATTTCCTGGTGAGATTTTTAAAAATACGAATGCATTCCATGCCTATATGTTTAATATTAGCGGGGGGAACTTAAGACTTGGCTGACTAACACCCTTAAGTGGTGTAAAAGTAACCACTAATCGTCGGTTCGATCACCCATTCGTAACTCAAGAACAAAGTGATATGGTACGAAATTCGATCATGATCCACAAATGTTTCACATCTTTTGGACTATAAAGAACAGCAGCATTCATTTGATTTCTTTAAATTTCGGATAAATCGTGAATAAATTAAATCAACCGACTCAATTACACCCTATGATTTTTTTTCTTTTTTAAAGATAGTTTGAATTATTTTTATGGCAGAATTTTATTATACCACTCAGCCCTTCCTCTAAAAAAATAAATTAGGTTAACGCCTATGTAGACAGTTACACTTTTTTAAAGAGTGGTGTAGCAACAACTTCCCTTTTCCTTCGTGATAACAGAAAACTGGGTGCCGTAATATGCACATGAAAGCAATCGATAAGAGAAAGTGGGTTACTTTCAGAATAAGTAGTATGAGTAAGTATATGGTTACTCTGAGGGGTTACTAATGCACTAATCCATGGATCAATTTAGAAAGCTGTCATCAAACCTAAAAAAAAAAAAAAAAATTCCGGGCGGACATTGGAGTTAAAATGTATTATATGTAACCGGTCTCTGATTTAAAAATATGGGATTGTGAAATTATGAAATCTTCATACTGACGTACTTACAATTTACTCCTATTTGAGTAACTGAAGTTGCGGATGTAGAACATTAAAAAATTATGCAGGGGAGGGATGAGGTTTCAAAAATATCATCAAGGTCGGTCGAATATAAAAAAGGTAGACAGAGTGGAAACCATGGGGGTCAAAACAAATTTTTCTATTTATACAAATTGTTTCTATGATAAAATTTTGAAGAAAGGGGTATCAAAAGTGTTAGAATTTCTGACGTTGTTAGAAATCACGGACGAAAATATCACTAATTCATTCATTTTTAAATGTAAAAAAAAAAAAAAAAAAAAAAAAAAAAAAAAAAAAAAAGAGAGAGACGGATCTTAGTAGAAAACCAATATTTATCTATATTGCGCCAATATCACACATATTGATTTTACATTGGAAATATTTACAATGTATTGACAATAACGCACCAATATTCGGTATGGAAATATTTCAAATGTTACGCAAATATATATCCAATATTGAGAAGATATTTCGAGAAAATGTTAGCTGTATATTTTCAAAATGTAAATATCTCAATATTGCAACAAAATTTAAGCTTACAACCATGGTAAATGTGATTTATTCCAATTGTTATACGACGAATATTGAATAAATATATATTGAAAATATTTGTTATATATTTTCGAAAAGTAGACACTACAATATAGAACAGAGTATTGCACTAACAAGGAGAGGTTCCAAGGTCGGGGTCACAGAATGTGATGAACCTTTGTGTATCGATAGAGTATAGTTAGTAGTATATAAATTATATGGAAGCCATAAAGCGCAATACCCATGGGGTCTTGAGAAAAAAAAAGGTCTTAAAGTTTACGTCACAGTTTATAATCGGATATATTTCTTTCTTTGGCAAGCAAGCGGCTTCGTATCCTGGTTGGTAGCGCGCTGGATTCCAGATTTTTCTGTTTGGGTTCGA
Source organism: Maratus michaelseni (assembly GCA_963931845.1). Taxonomy (NCBI): domain Eukaryota; kingdom Metazoa; phylum Arthropoda; class Arachnida; order Araneae; family Salticidae; genus Maratus; species Maratus michaelseni. Next base: position 47,373,840 of record OZ007593.1, on the reverse strand, counting down.
ATCCCCAGCTAGACTTATTTTTCGCAGCGAAAATTTCTATCAATTACTTTTGAACTACAATTGAAAAAATGTGTATAATTGAAATTTACGAAAAATATAAATTAAATATATGTTTTGTAGCATATAAGTGCAGTTTAATTCTGCATGTTTATATGTATAATGAAAAGTAAAAGAAAAACAAGAACGAAAAATCATGCGTCAAGCATAGATTATGTAACACTTTCCAACGCTTCCAAAACAATTTTACAAATCATACCGTTTAATAAACTGAAAGATAACATCTAAGTAAACAATTTGGAAAACGCATAACATATTTAAAAACATAATTTCAGGAATTTCCAACATATGCCGAAATTACAATATTTGGAAATATATCCGAATACTTTTATTCAGCCCTGTATACGATCTATAGATTTGTATATATACTAAATAGGATGCTAAATTTTATTTCAGTTAGAAAACGCGTAGCACAGTTTAAAATTCTCCTTCTGGAGTTCCTGTCAATAAATGGTAATGTGTTCGCGAACTTTTGTGCTTCCCTGTATAGGATCTACAGAATTTATACACACCACGTAATAGACAAAAAGTGAGTTAAATTTAAAATCGCGTTCAGTAACTTAAAACGCACTTCCAGGAATTATTGTTAACAGACAGTAGAGAATTCTTTTGTGTGTCCCAGTAAATGAACGATGACTGCTATACACACAATATTCTGCAGCAAGTCTTTTGTAATGCAACTAGGTGATATATATAAATTTCAATGCGTTTAAAATTGTGAAACATTATTTAAATAAACCGCAGACGATTTTTCTCCATAGACGTAATGTAACGGAATTCTTTTGACTGTCCCTGTAAAGTAACTATAAGTGCTATGCACACCCTGTTCCATATTAAGCTTCTTGTAATGCACCTTAGTGATATATATCAATTACAATGTGTTTGCAATTGTGTAACATCATTAAAATAAACCAAAAATGATTTTTCCCCATAGACCGTAATGTAACGGAATTCTTTTGAGTGTCCCTGTAAAAAAACTACAAGTGCTACACATTTCCGTTGAAATAGGGAACATGCTATAGATAACGACAATAACATATGAAAATTGCAGGGCAATCCGAGCATATTTACGGGAGTTAGAGCACGGACAGACGGCCATACGGCAGATAAACCGAAGTCATAAACACTTTTCAACTAAGTCTTCTAACTTTTAGGTTGGAAAGTGTTAAAAAGGTAGACAATTTATATTTCTATAGACCAGAAACTTTGGTGTTATTATAAATTATTTACAGTTATTAAATGAATAATCTACTAATTTTCACATAGAAATAAATTAAAGTACGTGATATAAATCTATAATATATTATTTTAATTTTAATTTATTATACAAATATTTTAAATAGTTCGTGATTTTTTTAAAAATATTATTTTAAATTTTAAATATGATTTTTTTTTACATCTAGGATTCTTGGTTGTGTCTTTACAGCCTACGTAATAACTAATTTTAGTAATTCAATATCTTTTTAGAACTTATTTTTAAGTACATGATAGATTTTAATTATAAACACAAGAATCCAAGATTTAAAAAAATTCAAAATTAAAAAGAAAAAAAATAGATGTTTAAAATACGATATATTTTGAAGAACTATTATGATCGAAATACTATTAATACTAACAGAAAAAATTTAAATTTAACAAACTAATTAAAGCAGCGTGTTATAATTTTATGTAACGTATTTTAATTTATTTCATTGTGAAAAAATTTAGTAGATTATTCATTTAAATAACTGTAAATAATTTACAATAACAGCAAAAATTTATGTTCTATAGAAATATAAATTGTCTACTTTTTTCTTTTCTTTTACTTTTCATTACACATATAAACATGTAGAATTTCATCGTTAAAACTGCACTTATATGCTGCAATACATATATTTTTCGTAAATTTCAATGATTATACATATTTTTAGGTGCGTTCGTAATTATATAAATACGTAGCACCTATTGTCGTCGCTTGGTCCGTCCGTCTGTCTGTCTGTCCGTCCGTCCGCATATAACAACGCAAAAACTACCCAACCGAATGGTTTGCAATTTAAAATATATTATCTTTGCAGAATTTTGTCGAGACATTTCAAATTTTATTAAAATCGAATCAAAACTTTAGGAGATATTAATAAAAACATTTATTAAGAAATTTGATTTTTTTTTTTTAAATCGGTGCTTTTTTGTTATAGGAGCTTCCGAAGTTTAATCGTCAAGCGACCGAGAAACTTATTTTATGACTTAAATGAATCTGCAGACGATAGAATTCATTTCACAGAATTCAAAATCAGAAAATATCTGAATATTTATGTAACTAGTTATAGTACGAAAGCACCTCATTTGTCACGTTTGGCGTACAATTTCCAACTTGTTTCGATTGTAGTTGATAAAAACTTTTGCTGCCAAAAATAAGTCTACCTGGGTATTTGAACCCAAACACAAAAATCTCGAATCCAGCGCGCTACCAACCAGGATGCGAAACTGCTTGCCAAAACAAGAAATTTTTTTCTTAAGTTCCCCTGGGTATTGCGCTGTATGGCTTTCATATATTTATATACTAACTATACTCTATCGATACACAAACGTTCACCGCAGTCTGTGACTCCGACATTGGAATCTCTCCTTGTAGGATTTAGGTTGCTGACAGGAAAAAATATTATTTATTAAAAAAAAATTATACTCTTTCAATTTTTTTCACTTGAAAACGCCCGTTCGCTAATGTTCATCCTATGGAGCATTATTTTTCTAATATCTCATGCATTTCTCATGCATTTCTTTTCTCTCTGCATTTCAATATTTTTAAACGATTTTTTTTCCATTGGATAGCAGGGATGAGTCTCTATTTCCGCCGTTATTACTTTTTCGATTTTATTTGCGGATTTTTTTTTTTTTTTTTTTTTTTTACGAAGATACTTTCTTTTTCGAAACCGGTTCCGAAAGTGAAAGTATCTTCGTAAAAAAAAAAAAAATCTGGAAAGAAAATAGAAAAAGTAAAAAACGGCGTAAACAGAGATTGATCTCTGCTATTCAATGCAAAAAAAAATAGTTTAAAAATATTGAAATGCAAACGAGATATTAGAAAAATAATGCTCCATAGGATTAACATTATCGAGCGGGTATTTTCAAGTGCTTGAAGAGGACCCTTAAGACGCAGTAAAAGTTCGAAACACATTTCTTCTGGCATAGGTAGAAAATAACGCCCGCAAAATACGGTAAACTGGGAACAAAAACAAATATCATCTTGGGAGGTTAAAACTCAATTATACAGGAAGCTTCCGCTCATCTAAATTAGGAAAAAAATATAAAAAAAGCGACAAAAACCACAACAGCAACACCTCTCAGCAGCAACTTTAACAAGATAGATTGCGTAGTGTTAGGGAAGGGGTGTTTCCCACCGGAGGAAGTGTTGTGAAGGTAAAAATAGTTTTACAGCCGAAAAACCGCAAAACGGAAGAGAAGGTGTTTATTGTACGTAATGTAATAATAAGAAGATGCACAATCTTTTTGGAAATTAAAGAACCGCGGTTCAAGCAGTTTTCGAAGTTTTTGATTTAAAATGCTTGTTACATTTTAACAAGGTGATAACTACTTGGAGAAAGATAATAAATAAAGCTAAATTTTAAAGTTCTGAAAGCTTTAAAAAATGTCCGGCTATAAAATTTGTTACCCTATGTAGTAATCATATCGCAAAATTCTTTGTGGCAGTACAACATAATTTTGATACAACAGGCCAATGTTTCTCAACTATTTTTTCTTTTTTAATTTCGCGGCACACCCGAATCCATTGTCAAACATCCGCGGCACACTCGAATCCATTGTCAAACATCCGCGGTACACTCGAATCCACTGTCAAACATCCGCGGCACACTCGAACCCATGGTCAAACATCCGCGGCACACTCGAACCCATGGTCAAACATCCGCGGCACACTCGAATCCACTGTCAAACATTCGCGGCACACTCGAACCCATGGTCAAACATCCGCGGCACACTAAATTTAGGATGATCGAAAACATGTAAAAGGAATGAGTCTATTTAACGATTTCTAACATAATTGAAATATGAATTCGGTTGTCCTTCTGACTGTCCGTATTCTAATTCGCGTAAATAAACTCGGATTCCCATACAATTGATATATGTTATTGAGGTTTACTATGGCATGTTTGGTATTGAAAATGAAGTGTGTAGCATTTATAGCTCCTTTACAGGGACACACAAAAAAAATTCCATAACATTACGGTATATAGGGAAAAATCGTTTGCGGTGTATTTTAAGGATGTTACACTATTTCAAATTTCAAACATATTCAAATTGATATATAACACTGAGTTGCACTACAAGAAGGTTACTATAGAATAGTGTGGGCATAATATTCATCGTTCATTTACAGGGAAACAAAATAATTCTGTTGCAGTACTGTCTATGAACAATAATTACTGGAAGTGCGTTTTCAGTTGCTGAATGCGTTTTTAAATGCAACAATTTTTTTATATTACTTAGTGCGTATAAACTCTATCGATCCTATACAGGGTGGCACAAAGGTCTCGAATACATTTCCGTTTATTGATGGAAATTGCTGAATGAGAATTTTAAAAGTTGAGTGGGAATCAATTGGGTTCGGACCCATGTTGCGCTGGTTGGCCTCATCGTTCGGAGTTTTCCGTGGTTTATTCAAACTTGTGTAAATACAGGTTAGGTTCACTTAGAAATACACTTTTTTTGTCCATTCCCGGTTTATAACCCTCGCACAGATAATAGGAAATATCAGGGGACGATGCAGGGGTTTTATTCTCTTAAGTTATTTTTGTTAAATTTATTATATTTTTGTGAAAAATAACATTTTGTAATGAAAGGTCAAATTACTCCAGTTACTCAAATTTGAACCAAACATTTAAGTCCTTCTAAATTTTTCCTTACTGGGGAACTTGTTTTGTTTGCAAATTACACGTTTTAAAAACTAATAAATTAAAAATAGTAATTAATAAAGAGTATGTTTTCATGGAATGGAATTTTGGGAAGGGTCCTATTTTATTAAGATGATTTTTGTGAAGGGATCCTGTTTTATAAAAAAGAATTTTGTGAAGGGGTCTGTTTATAAAATGGATTTTTGTGAAGGAATCCTAAATAGGCCCCAACTTTTGCTTGGATCATCCCCTGAATATAAAGTTTTTTTGTTTACTTCATTTTAACCCCCTTCGCTCTTAAATGAAATTAACTGTATGCAGCATGTATTCATTAATAAATACACTGAAAATGAAGGGTTAACTATGAAAATTCATTTCCATTAGACTGCTTTTTTTTCCCCTGTCACGAGAGGCCGGTTAGGTCAATATTGATTTTAATATCACCCAAAAAAGTGAAATAATAATCAATGCATAATGCATAATTTTTTTCCTCTAATAATCTTTGTCTTTTGTAGAGAGTTAAAATTTATTCAGGTTCACGTATCCCCACTGATATGGATCTCGCATGACTATATATATTATAATAAGGAAAGAACTTTGTATGTTTGTCTGTCTGTCTGTGTGTGTGTGTGCTGTGTTCTCAAGAGAATACTGCATTTAGAGCTACAAAATTTGGCAGGAAGGTAACCTCTATATCTGAAGTAATGCACCTCGAATCACGATTTCAGATTTTAATTTAGATTTTCTTTAATTTAATTTTTTATGCGATTTTTAGCGTTTTTTTTCACGTCTCGAGGCAATTTTTCTACATTCGTAAAAACAATCAGGTTCCATTTTTTAAGCCCAATGTAGTAAATTTCCAATAAAATTCAGTCGGAATTTGTACAGCGATTTTTGAATTTTCGTGAATTTTTTTTTTTTTCTCATTTTACGGCGATTTTTTTAGATTAGTAATTAGGTTTCAAACTTTCAGCCTAACATATGGTAATTTTTTTCCTCTTCGATTTTTGAATTTTTCATTTGTGATTTTTAGAGTTTTTTTCTCGTTTCGAGGTATTTTTTGACGGGCCCGAGCAACGGCGGGTGGGTCAGCTAGTAGAAAATAAGACGGAAGAGCGCAGTTTCATACACAACATAATAAAATGGAGAAAGTTAACGGAGCAAGTCCCAGATATGTGAGAATTACTGAACAATAAAACTACGTCACGTGGGGTGTGGTCTTTTTAATGGGCCACCACCTTCATTATCTTTCCTTTTCACAATGGGTTCGGATGCCATCCGCGCCTTGAACTGCCGGCAACATGCAAGGACAAGGTTTCCGCGATGCAGGCGGTTTTCCATCTTGGAAAAAACTTGTTGGATTGAAAATGATTTCCAGTTTTTCGCAGCACGAAGTGGATGAGTCAGTCAGTCAGTAGTCAGTAACTACGATTCAAAAGAGAGATGTGATGTTTTAGAGCTGGTGTTTCCAAATCAGACGGTTTAATAACTCCTTTTATGGGAAATAAATCTTTCTAAATTTAATGCAGGGTGGGAATAAAATATAGTTTATAAACTTATATTTATTCTATGGGAGTTCTGTTGGATCTTATTTGTATATTTTTTAAATATATAATTCTTTTTCTTTCAAATTTCGTACCTTCATCCATTAACCGTCGAAACGGGGTAGGGATTGGCAGAGATTGTCAACCTTTTTGCTGAAAGTCGTTTGCCACCACAAATTCCGAAAGGTAATTTTCGCTTTATTTAATCGCAAAGTATCTGTCATCAAATAGGGTATTTTTTCAAAAAAAATTCTAAAATAGTGGTAATGAACTGAAAATTAAAAGTTAAAGCTCCTCATCAGTCAGACCGCACTGTCTAAAAGGAGCTCTTTTTTATTTGAGAAAATGTTTCTAAAATAGGTATTTAATTTTATATTTTAAATGTTAAAATCTAAGTTAAGTAGACGATTTGTAAATAAGATTTTTAACACTTAAAATATAAAATTAAGCAGATGGTATCATGGTATTATTCTGGTATTGGAATACTATTTATATTTGGGGCAATACGACATCCCGATATTGTTTAAAACCGGAAAACCGAACACGATTGCAAACTTCAACTATCTGCGAATAGTTTTTATAGACCAAAAATTGTTTTATCAAAAATTTTGAGGGTATTGTGAGATAGCAAGTAAATATAAAATAGTGGTTAAAAAAAATTGCCGAAAGAAAATAAAATTACACAAACACAGACACACATATGGTAATATCAAGAGAGCATGATCAAAATATAGTGTCAAGGTAGTCAGTCAATATATTTCAGTTCATACTTCAGATTTGCACAAATCACAAATACAGTAAAACCTCTAAATAACGGACACCTTGGGAGCTCAAAATTTGTCCGGTATTCGGAGGTGCCAGTTATCCAGAGATAAAAGCACCATGAATGTATAAGTGATGGGGATTTAAAAAGTGTCCGCTAAATAGAGGTGTCCGCTATTCGGGAGTGTCCGTTATGGAGGCTTTACTGTATAAGGATCTGCATTGCGCCACCATAATCATGGAGTATTATGCAATATCGGTATTCTTATAACCCGACACCGCCGGTTTGGGACAAAATTACTCTATGTTTATGGGTGTGAATCGCGAGCTAAAAAACGAGTATTACATCATAAACTGTTAGTATTTCGGTGGGCATTATGCTTAATTTTAGTATAAAAATGTTACTTCTAATAATGAATGAAAAATATTGAAAAATTATCTCCTGAAACTTTCCAAAGACGAAAAATCAAATATTTGTTCCCACAACGCGCCCTGACGCCGACCTAAACTGTGTGTTCTGCAGTGTATTCTGGAAACGTTCTGAAGTAGTTTATGGTATTGCCGCTTGGTGGCAGCACTTTATCAAACGGAAACCTTGGTATTCCATATTACCCGACTATTGCATAAAAAATATTTTGTCAAATACAAAAGAAAGAAACATTCTACAAAAATTGCATGTAGATTTTAATTTTTCGAGGAGAAATTCGAAAAATACGGATGCATTCCAAGTAAATAGGTTTTTCCATCAAAGAGGGTAAATTGCGATCGGATTGATAACAAGCCTTAAACTGTGAAGATTGAAAAGTGCAGCGGTTTTTGAGACCGCTAACAGAAAGGAAAATATTGACGAGAATTTGAAGTCTGACTGATGAAAACTTTAAAGGCATACTAAAGTTTCATTTAACTGCTGTGCTAGCAAAGAATTTAAAAAAAAAAAAAAAAAAAAAAAAAAAAAAATATTTTATTCAGAATGTTACCGAGGCTACAAAGTGTTTGTGTGTTGGGGAGGGGAACTAGGGATACATGTAAAAATTAGAGATCCCTATTTAAAAGTCGGAAGTCAATAAATACTATAAACTTAAAAAACTTTCTGAATTGAACTGCATGTCGAAAAATTTCACGCGAGTTAAAAAAAATAAAGCTACTCCCCCGAAAACAGTGTGCACTTTAGGTTATTTAAACCTTTCCCTCAATAACGCCCACCTGGTTCCCCCTCTTCTCTTTTAAGTGTGCGAGAGGGATAAAAACCTTACAAAAATATAGACTTAACCAGAGGGAGAATTTTAATCCCTTTTTTAATTCTAAGCACCCATAGAAAGTCATTTATATACACACGTAAAACACGTGTCAAATTGTTTAAAATATTATGTATTTACTAGTAAATCTGCAGATCAGGAGCCTCAACGTCAGCTCTGAAAGTCATTGTTTTTTAATGTCACTTTTCTATAATTTAACATCTTACAATCGGTAAATATATTTTTTTTTAAATTACATATATATTTATAAGGCGTATAAAATAATTCGAAGGTTTCAGAAATTAGAAACTTTAAATGAAACACGGTTTATGCAATAATATTCTGACATTCTTATGAACTTCTTATTCTTGTAATATTTTAGATAAAAAAATACATTTCCCCCGTAATCTTATTAAATTTATATTCGTGATTTCCTATTGATTGTGTGAATGATTCTAGTATATCTTGGATTTCGTTCTACACAGTGATTTTATTATAGCTACAATTTCGAAAATAATTTCATGTTATCCTAATACCCAAATAGCAATACAGTCAAAGCTCGTTAACACGAACACGCTTAACGTGAATTACTGTTAGCACGAACTGTTTCCGATCGCCCCGTCCAGTTTTATGTAATGTATTTAAGTTCGGATAACACGAACTACTTTTAAAACGAACAAAAAAAGTTTCCCCTTGAATGTTCGCGTGGACGAGGTTCGACTGTATTTACTTACCTATACCAAACACGAAACACCTGCATCTGATGGATAAGTTGAATATATCTCATGTACAAAAGCAACTTATGGAAATGCAAACTGAATTTATTATATTTCACTTATATCTATTTTAGAAATCTGTGTTATTACAACTTTTGTTTCGGAAAAACAGTTTTGATGGTCATTCTATAATATTTATTTTATCTAAGTACATTCTGATCTAACTCGATGGCAATAGCATACTAAAATCTCCCCAAAATAGGCATATTTGGAAACTTTTAAACCTATTGGGTAATCATTCATAATCGTGCGCACGACCAATTCACTAAATAGCAAACGTGATTTGGCGCTATAAAGTATTTTTTGTGGATAGCTTTTTATGCTCTCAATTTGCAATAATTGTAATATTTCAGGATCATTTTATTACTCTAATTTCTTTAGATTAACCGCCTCGCTGTACGAGTGATTTTAACCTATTTTTTAAATTATATTAACTTTTCAACGACGAAACATCCACTGAAAATGAATAATATTTCATGTAAGAAATATACATATACAAATGTAAACTCATACTACGAGACTTGAATCTAAATTACACGTTCAATGTTTTTGTAATTTTCGTTTGGAAAAAAAAATATTTCGGTAATCTTTCTATAGTAGTTAAACGGTAACTTGTATCAAAATAAATTCTCATTTATTTCAATAGAATGCTAAAATCACCCGAAAATAATTTATTTTGCTAATAAAATATTGCAGCAAAATAGTGCGAGTTACTTGAATTTTATTATTTTATATTCTTTGAAATAGCTATTTCAAAGCTACTTAGGTTGCTAAGCAGCTAATAAATTAAAGAGAAAAGTAAAAATAAATGCCTTTTAAAATTTGTAAAAAATATTAAAATAAAATGTTTTATATTTCCGAACAGATGCAAAAAAAATCCCAATAATTTAAACAATTAATTTCTAAATTCTAATAAATGTATCGACAAATTTGCAAAGCTATTGGATATATATAAAACCTCCAAATCGAAAATTTAGCATCCATAATTTTACGTTTTAATCTATTATTCAAATATGCTATTTTCATTTCAGTTAAAAATTACTTCAAAAGTTTAGTGGCATTACTGATAAGTGTATCAATTTTTCTTAAATTGTATTAAAAGATGGATTAATTTTCTTTTATTTCGGTCTCGTAATTCGGATTTAAGTATTTCTTGTTCGGTTCTAGTTTTGGTTGATGTGTGTCGGGTTCGGATTGATACGATATATATATATATATATATATATATATATATATATTTGTCGGGTTTGTATTGACTTGAAATAGAATTTTCGGGTTCCAGGCGGGTATAAACAGACCCTCAGCGGACTCTAATCCTGATTTCCTATACAAAAATTGTTAATTTTAGTATACTGAACCATCCATGAAAGTTTGAACGATCTATTCCGAATTAACCTGCATAAATTGAAAAAACATGCCTTAACATTAAAAAAAAGAAAGAAAATAATAATAAACGCATAAATGTTAAATTGAAAATGATCCGAAAGACGCCTCTTGGAGAGGGCGCATGCGCAAGACTCCTTTGCAATTTTAAAACCAGTTTAGCGATTTTAAAATATGCGTCACACAGTGTAGTTTTAGAGAGATAAAATGAATTTTACGCTCAGTTTGATGTATGCCTGAAGTGTTCTAACGATCTTGTGCAACTTCCATCATTTTGTACATTAGTAACACCCGCTTTCACCCTGAAAGGTAGTTCTTATTATTATTTTTTTTTTTTCTATTTAATGTCTTGCAACATCTTTAACTGCCGCTAAAAAAAAATGTATTATTCCGCCAGTGAAAGTAAACGAAACATTGTTTAAAATGCTCCGGGACACAACATATATTATAATTTTTTTTTTTACTCTTTTTTTATTTCTCGAACGCATAGTGAAAGGTGTAAACATGATTTGTATATGTGTGAGTGAACACGGTAACTTCCAAACGGTACGACGACGGATTATAGGTATTTTATCTACTTTTAAACCATTTTGCAAGCAATTCTATAGAGGGGGAAATCACCAACTAAATGGGGCAGAGTCATAAGTGAGAAATATTACGGCGATGTAATCAAGTATTATTAGCGCAGAAGCAACATACGAGGGTGGTTTGATAAGCTCTCGGCCTGACAGTGAAAACACAAGATTTTTGACATAATTTCATATTTATTTTTCAATGTAGTCCCTTTGCAACTCAATACATTTAAGACACACTCTTGTGTGTGATTCTTTAGTGCAGCCCTGTACGAGGGTGGTTCGAAAAGTTCCCGACATGACAAAGAAAATACAAGATTTTTGACACTATTTCATTTTATTTTTCAACTTGCAACACAATGCATTTCAGAAGACTCTTAAGAAATGTTTATTCTTTGGCGTTTTTGGTCGGCGTTCAACAAATGCGGCACGCATCGAGCGGAAAGCTTTTTCATACCCAAAACATCGTGTAAAATGTGTCAGGCCCGGCCCGGTCTGTCGAGATGTCTGCAATGTTCACGTATTTTCAATTGGCGATCATTCAATGCGGCATTGTCAACTTTTGAGACGATTTCGTCGGTCGTAGCGGTTTTATGGCGTCCTGAGCGTTCATCATCGTGAATGGATTTTCTACCATGTTTAAATTCAGCAGTCCACTTTTTTATAGTCGAATAGGAAGGACAAGAACCCTTTAAGCTGGAATTTAACTCTTTTTCTATATTCGTGGGGGTTAAATATTTTTTAACAAAGTATTTTATAACAGCTCAAACTTCAATTTTTTCCATTTTTCGAAAATGTCAAAACGTGTTTACTTTAGTTCATCGCCCAGCAATAACCCATAAACTCACGCGTCTGAAGCTCGGCGGCATGCCATCTAAAGGATCATACTTTACAAACAACATTGTCATTTGATCATATTTGTTCCATTTCTGTGTTAGGCCGAGAACTTATCAAACTGCCCTTGTATCTAACTTTCAAAACGGGAGGTCCCGCGTTCGAATCCAACGGAAATTTCAATTTGGAAAAGTGTACGCACAGTATGATACATTGAATAATCTGTGATAAAAAATTTGTTAACATTTGGTAAAAATTTTCTACCTATTGTTTAATTGTGGTATAGCACTTTTTATTTAATTTGTGTTATTAAGTTTAAGCAAACTATGTTGCTGTTCAGTATACAAATATGAAATGGAATATTGTTATTATTGTATATTATTCTGTTTTGTACTCTATTTAGGTATTGTGTATGTAAAATAATGTCAGTGTAATGGTTTGTATATAGGTTCATTGTGATAAGGTGCTTCCCCGATTACTTTTCGGAGTTCATTGGTTAAGTATAAAGGGGGGGGGGGGCTAATCCCCGTCCTTAATTTATTGTCGATTTCTTTATTTTTCAAGGAGCATTATTCTTTGAAATAAGAGTATAATATACAATTAGTGTGAATAGCCTGTGAGCTCAATGCCATCAGTGTAACTGGACACTTTTCTTTTTATTTCCTTATTCCATGGTGTAAAAAATTTAATTAAGCGATGTTTATATGTAAATTCAATTTGCCAAAAAAAGAGAAATGGAATGCGTAGATCGTTGCCACCGTCAATATGACGTTAATATTACTCAAAGACACTTTTTTATTTATTTATTTATTTATTTTAAAGTAATAGTCGCCATATTAAAACAAAGAAAATCTTACTTTAACAAGGCAAATATTACTTTACGAAAAATCTGATATTCAAATACCCTAAGGCGTACGAACCCTGGTTTGTTATAATAATTTTAATGAAAATAACTTACTTGCAAACATTCTTGATATACAGATATTTTCAAACAAACAACTTACCTAAACAGGAGAAAAAATATTGTTATTGACAATAAAAGGAATTAATTGTGCACTATATAAGCATGTGTTAAAGCACATTATAAATGTGCACTAACACGTGCAAAACATTTTCCAAAAAAAGTAAATTTTAATAAGTAATTCATGGGGCATATTGCGTTTGCAACTTCAAGGCACGTCATATTAAAAGTGATATTAAAATCATTTTGAAAATACATAAAAAAAACATAATAATAATAATAATAATAATAATAATAATAATAATAACAGCGCGGTTTCGGATCATATGAATTCGATTTTTCATCAAATGTAGAGCCACACATGGCTAGAAGGCAAACGCACAAGGCGAAGTAAAAAAGAAAGGATCGAACAAGCCGGACATATAAACCTAGTAAAGCATCTCATATGATGCGAAATGGCTCTGTTGTGTTTATTTTATTATTTTCCATGGTGATCTCGACAAAGATTTCTACTTTATTAATCGGACACGACAATAAAATTTATTTTTAATAGACGAAGAAAGAAAAATCGTCTTCTCACAAAGATTTTTAAACACTTTTTAACATAACTTAAATACGACAGCTTATGCTATCTAAAAATAAATTAAATCAGTAAAAATATATAGATATGCTTTGTTATGTAATTAAACAATTAATAATATTTAATTAAATAATTATGTGGCCAAACACACGCACAGGGAAAAAATATTGAATTACTATTGAATATTAGTTTAATCCATTATATTCTTTAATTGCATTTCATTCTAGAAAATTTCAATAAACTAATTTCATCACACACTACAGATTTCATAACATTTTATAAACTGTGTAAAAAAGCGGTATTCCGATACTTTTTTGCATAAAATTCAGTTTCAGTAAAACAAGCTTTATTACACAGAATGAGCTGTGAAAATCCACGAATTATGTTCTCAACATTTTACCAACGAAATCTGTTACAGTTGTAACAAATGATGCAGTTAAAAGTACCACGTAAAATTTTCTCTAGTACTTTTTAGTATAAATAATGATTCACAGACCAATGTAGGAATATTCTAGAATGATACATTATTTACTGCAGAAAGGCTTAATTTAAATTCACGGCACAGGCAGCCAAATTGCGTTGCAATTATTTGCCTAATTCACAAAGGGTTTTCAGAAAATGATACTTCCTTACTTCTCCGCCCGCTATCTCACACGCAAGACGTCGCGTCGGCATTGTATTCAGCTTCCAAGAAGCGTTAATAATCTACTAATTCATGAATTGTAATTCGCAAGTTGCAGAGTAGATAATAGGGTGTTGCTTTTGATCTTCTCCAAGAGGCATTTGTCTTTGTTAATGCCTCTTAAATAATAATTGGAGGCAATTAAAGAAAGTTTTAATACGTCGCAATCAAATAAATTTTTCTTATCAAGGTACAGTTGAACTGGGTACTAAAAAAGACGAAGGGACCGTAACATTTGCTTTTTTTAACAACTCAACAACGCGAAACTTTGCGACTCATTTTTCAACGTAAAAACATGACATTTGCTGGAATGATTATTGAACAGTTTTTTTTTCATTTTCTGATAAATTAATTACATCTTGTGCTATAAGCGATTACAGTTTTATTATGGCAGTTTTTTTCCCTGTACCGCGCTGTCGTGTCCTGATATTTAGTTCAAAAAGCCAACTTTGACAACATTGACTGAAAAATCTTCTGCATTTACCAAAAAATGAAAAAAAAAAAGTTCGATTATATAGTTTCTGAATAAGAGCACCTGCTAATTTCATGCGTCTGAGAACAAAACTGGATTTAAAAGTGTGTCAGAAAGTAGTCAGTTTGGATTTGAGAACATCCTTAACGAGGTTTAAGATTCCATATAATGAAACATAAGAAATTAATTAAAAGTTCAGATATATTATTAAAAATTTTGCTTTGGAAGATGCAGTTTTAGATATATTTAATGGTGGAATCGAACCGCTAACGAAAGCTTAACATTCACTTTATATATACACTACAAATCTTTATACATTTTACAGAGCATTTTTAGAACACTTATTTTGTCCACTTTTTTAGAACACTTTGAAAAGCTCTTTTTGGAACAGTTTTTAGAATACTTCTTTTGTTCAGCACACTTTCTAACGCACTTTTTGAAAGCGATGATTTCACAAGTGCGTCCAAATGTCCCAATCCGTTCTTAAATGTGTTCCCAAGTTTAGATTTAACAGATATCCTGAGCAGAACACTTTCGGTACACTTTCTTTATAGCGGAGCATATACGGAACACATTAAGGAAACACATTCAGTACACATTAAGGTGACTGGAACACTTTTTTGAATCAAAGTGTTCCAAATGTCTTCCCAATGTGTGCTGCGAATTTTCAGTGTATATAAATATTTTGTCACTTCTGAATTTATAGGGGAGACTCATATACAGTGAACACAGTGAAATATCGCTTGTTTGTGTGTGCACCGCTAGCTGTTCAGTGATTCTTTATTCGGAGCGTTTGTCAGCCACATTTTAACTGTGTTTCGTTTCGGGAATTGAAAATTCTTAGGAAAAATGGATCAGGAAATGAGACACATTAAAATTCCCGGATTAAAACACTTTTTAATAAAGTGGAAATGTGTTAAAACAAATACCAAACCACTATTAATTCATTTTTCTTCAGAAATAAAATCAAACAGTGCATCCAGAATAAAAATTATAAGACAGTTCTTTAACAATAATTATTCATGCATTCAGAAGTATGTAATGGGCGCTACCTAAAGTCTAAATTCATCTTTCAAATTTATAACATGAAATTTAACGATCGTTTAATGTTAAACTATTAAAAAAAGAGGTAACTAATACCAAGTAAAGAATGTCATTAAATGATGTTTTAAATAATCCAAATAGAGAAAAGTCAATATTGTTTGTTTTACTGTTCACTGTAAAAAATTGTTGCAGTAAAATTACTGCAGCAGAGATTCCAGACAATGTCCGTAAGAATACGGGTTTTGACCCTAGATAAACGAGCTTTATCCTTACATAAACGGTTTTTGCCCTTAAAAACATGAAATTTACGGAAATTAAAAGACCGTTTAACTTCATTAACTTGATTGATTGTTTAAAATGACCGTTTATCTTGAAAAAGGGGCATTTTTAAAAAATCGCTATTACAGCGTCCTTTTCCGTCGGAATATCTCCAAATTCAAGAAGGACCTGCTGGCCGTGGTCATTCGATGATACCATAGAAGTAGGAACTTAATATTATTGTTTATTCTTATAGCTTATTGTTTATTCTATGGATGATACAATGAGAACAGACATACATTTGGAATAAAAATGTTTTTCAGGATCTCTTACCCCAGACTTGTAAATCCGTCGAAAACCGGAAGTCGAAAAAAAATGTCGATTACAACACTTTCTTCTTTTATAGATAGAAGAAAGTAAAATAACATAATTTAACTATGTATAATCAATCATAAATGAAAAATAAGGAGTGATTACATTTAAAATTTAATATATATATATATATTTTTTTTACTTTAGCATAAATACTGTACTAGACTAGCTTTAAACAAAACCAACTTCCCCCTAGAGCGTTACCATAATTTAAGAGAAAGACCAGCTTTTAATATTACTAGAAGAACGCAAATTTTGAGATGAATAGGCAGAAATTACGTTTAATCAATAATCGTAAGCGAAACTCTTAAGTGGCCAGTTTTGCGGTGTCAGCAAAAAAGCAAAGGGGTTAACGCTCCACTCTTATTTAATCAGCCGGTTTTGGACATATTTCGAGTGATTACATTAACTAAATATCGCTTCACGTACTTGCCGAGTGATAACAAGTGATGAGAGAAAATGTATTCATTCTTTAATATGTAATCGTTGATGAGTTTCTTTTCATTGATTTAGAACAAATGTAATTTATATAAAAAATTACATTAACTAAATACCGTTTCATGCGCTTGGCAAGTGATAGAAAGGAAAGTGATAGTAGTATTTGTAACACTTTTGAAAGTCGAAATGCATTGTTTAATATGTTAAAGAATGCATTAAACTTCAACTTTAAACATTGGAAGAACATTGGGAAGAAGGTAAATGAAGCGCAGGTGTTAATTATTTTTGAATTCGAAACTGTTTATAGCTGAGTGGGGCACTAAGTACGAATGTAATCTACATAAAAAAATGCATAAACTAAATACCGTTTCATGCGCTTGGCAAGTGACAGAAAGTGGTAATAGTATTTGTAACACTTTTGAAAGTCAAAAATGCATTATTTAATATAGTAAAGAATGTATTAAACTTCAACTTTAAACATTGGTAGAACATCCGGAAGCGGGTAAACGAAGCGCAAGTGTTAATTATTTTTGAATTCGAAACTGTTTTTAAATGCATTATTTAATATATTAAAGAATGCATCAAACTTCAACTTTAAAGATTGGTAGAACATTCGGAATGTCTACCAATTGTAGAATGTCTTTGAAGGTTAATAATAAAACTGCTTCAGTTACAAGGTGTTTTTACGAAACAGAGTGGTTAAAATTGATAAATGTTTTTTATTGTAAAATGAAAGTATATTTTGCCACATTGATCCGTCAATAAAATCTACAAATGAGGTATATTTTTAATTTTTTTGAATAGATAATTAAAAAAATAATCCCGATTAAATAAATCTTGTGTTGACACAAATATAACAACTGAAATTCACTGAATTGAAAGAAAACAATACGAACATGTGATTTAAAATTACCAAGAAAATTATTAAGTAAAATATTGAAGGTAAGACATAATTGTAATAGAAAAATATATTAAAAGTGCGAAATTAAAACCGTAAAGGTTAAAATTGATAAATGTTTTTTATTGTAAAATAAAAAAATATTTTTCCACAAATTGGTCCGTCAATAAAATCTACAAATGAGTTATATTTTAATGTTTTTGAATCGATAATTAAAAAAATAATCCCGATTGAATAAATCCTATGTTGACACAAATATAGCAACTGAAATTCACTGAATTGAAAGAAAATAATACGAACACATGATTTAAAATTACCAAGAAAATTATTAAGTAAAATATTGAAGGTAAGACATACTTCTAATAGAAAAATATATTAAAAGCACGGAATTAAAACCGTAAACAATACGAAAGAAAATAGTATTCTTTACTGCCTTAAAATTAAATAACAAATAAAAAGATTTATGATGATCGTATTACCTCCTTTAAATATGCTCGCATACGTTTTAGTTAATTATTCCCATAGGGCGTTCTTCTTTATTTATTACCCACACGTGTTGGCTATGCGTTGTCATTCTTGGCAACAGTGCGCATAGAAACTGCAGGCAGAGGTAAAAAAGAAAAGTGACGAGATATCATGATTTCAAATCCCTGAATGGCAACACTCGAAAAAAAAAACATTTTACAAAAAATCGTGGTTTACAGCATTAGCTTTACTGCATATGCTAGCTATCGCGGAGATGAGATATGAAGACGAAGAGTAAACATATAAACAAAAAAAAAAAAAGTAGCCCAGTGTAGAGAAGTTATCTTTTAATCTATTGAAGCTTGTTCGTGGGACATAAACTTTGGCGTTAAAGCTGAACTAAAATTTGTCACTTTCGGCTTGATAGATGAAGTTAGAATAATGCACAGATATATTGAGAAAAAGTTAAAATTCCACATGACTATTAAAGGAAGAAAAAAGTTTTGAAGTTTTTAACAGAAATAATCCCAAATGCTAAACTTAAGATTAAAAAAAAAAAAAAAAAAAAAAAACTCGCATGCGCAAACAATAAAGGAGATGACCCCCCCCCCCCCCCCCCCTCTGAAGAACTTTCATATTAAGAAGATATTTGAACAGAAAAAGAGTTATACAGAAATAAAGGGTTATTTAGTTAAAGTAAGCAATTTCTCAAATTTTATAAATTAAATAATCGCGATTTTTTAAGTGGATATTTAAATGACATTTATAATAAAAAAGATGAAATTAAAATTATCTTTTGACTATTTTGCCTGCTGAATCATTATAAAGAAGATGAGATAAAATCAGATATAAAATTTAAAAGAAAAGGTAAGTTATTTAAATTTACCCTTCAGGGATAGGGTAAATTTAGGAAGAGATTGGGTCCTTTAAAAGACCCTTCACAAAATGTTCATCTTAAAACAGGACCCTTCACAAAATTCTTTGTCTTACAACAAGACATTTCTCAAAACTTTTCCCCTCTGCAAACTGAAACTTTCGCAAATTTAATCGTTTTAAAGTAAAATTTGACCTATTACAAAGCAGCTAAACTCACCAAAGAACCTGTTATCAGGGATATATTTAGGAAGAAATTGGGTCCTTTAAAAGACCCTTCACAAAATGTTCATCTTAAGGCTGCTCGTCAGTAAACTTCCCGATTCCCCGCGCTAATGTTATTCCTATGGGCGTAGGATGCATTCGTATTTTAAAAATATCTCCTCGGAAAATTAATATTTTTAACTTCTGCTTTCTTTGTACTGTTCTTAAAGAATGTCTCTTTTTTTCTTAGTTGTCAATTTTTTTCTAAAATATATACTGAATTTATATGAAATGTTAAAATCTTATTCAGTTTCGCTAAGATTTTAACACCTAAAAATATAAATTAGGCACATAGTTTAGAAATACTTTGATAACTAAGGAAAAATGAGACATTCTTTAAGAACAGTACACAGAAAACAGAAGTTAAAAATATTAATTTCCTGGGGAGATATTTTAAAAATACGAATGCTTCCGCCCATAGGAATAACATTAGCGAGGGGAATCGGGAAGTTTACTGACGAGCAGCCTTAAAACAGGACCTTTCACAAAATTCTTTGTCTTACAACCAGACATTTCTCAAAACTTTTCCCCTCTGCAAACTGAAACTTTCGCAAATTTGATCATTTTAAAGCAAAATTTGACCTATCACAAAGCAGCTAAACTCACCAAAGAACCTGTTATCTAGCTATAATATATATAAAAACAAAAACGCTATATTAAAATAAAGCGATAATAAAAAAGCTTAGATATATATATATATATAAATGATTTTGTTTAAAACGCATAAATAAGAACCGGAATCATTTTGATAATTTCAAATTCATAAATATTAAAAAAAAAAACTGTTCAAAATTTCACAAAAACAGGTGACTGTGACACAAACACTGTGAAAAAAAGTCTAGACAGACACCTGCTTTGAAATTATTTGTATCTTCTTAGTTCACATATAAAAAAGATAGAAATAAATACTTTGAATAGTTGCTTATATATAACACATGTGCAAAATAAAATAATTCCTAAACAACTGTAGAAATTAGTAAATTAATAAGTGACTAGTCAGTTAATAAATTAACTATATATTTATGAGAAACTTATTTCATTTATTGTGTTAAGAATAATTAAATAATTTGCATTTTTTTAAATGTAATTTTACAACTGTTTTCCTGTTAACTTTTTTTAGAACGATTCAGCAGAGAAAGTAATCTAAAGATAATTTATAATTTCACGATTTCTGTTATAAATTTCGTGTAAAATTTAACTACTTTTTTTTTTTCCTTTACAAATCGTGATCATTTAGTAATTAAGTTCGCATAGCGTTTAAATTTTTCAGTAGCATAAAACATATGTAAAGAAGAGCCAGTATATATATAACATCAAATAATTAAAGGTTTATTGACAATTTTTTATTATTATTTGTAAATCTAAGGATTATAGAAGAATTTTAATAAAACATTAGCAGATACGTATTTGCTCAGCTGAAATATTTGAGAAGCAGATATTTCGGTCATTAGTAATAAAGAAATTGGATTATCAAAGAAAAAAAAAATGCCGTAAAATGTTGAAAGCGGAATGCATTTGGTAATGCGAACAGATTAAAATCTTTATGGGGTACTCATAGGGTACTTCCTGCAGTCGTAATATATGATTTGCAAAGAAAAAAAGGATTAGCTAAATTATACACGAAATATCTAATAAAAATGATAAAATCATACTTTATATTTTTTCTGCTGAATCATACTGGATGGAGAAAAATGATTTAGTTTTAAGGATGAAACTGCAGTTCAAGTTTTAATAAAAATAGACTAAATTTTAAAATGTAAAATTTTATTTTATTTTATTTCAGCTATGAATGGGGGTGGGGGAGACGACTGCAGCGAATGATTACAAAACTATTTTAAAACTATTAAATATAAGCAGACCCGTCCGGCCTGCGTCTACTGAAAAAAGCTCGAAACCAGTCTAATGAGGCCGACTCATTTTCCCTTATCTCTGACTACGCAAAATCGAAAAAATAACTTTATGTCTTTGTAAATAAATAAATAACAATAATAATAATAATAATAACCTAAAAATTTCGACTGCCGTAAGGTCGCTCAATTAACTAAATCGCTTATATCTCACTTACCAACAGGATTATTGGAGGTAAAAGATTACTGTAGCAGCAAACCGCACAAAAAATCCCGCCTTCGACCATCATTGCCCCCAACAGGAACTTATCAGTTTCTTAAAATATTGTATGAATTCAATTTATTAATATTTTGATTTTTTTAAAATGATTCCCGAGGGTTTTCTTCATACAAGGATATAAAATATAACTTTGGATGGCTAAAGAATAAAATAAAAACAGGTTCATAAAACAAAACTCCTCATTTTCGGCGAAAAAAGGACTTTCTTTAAAAAAAAAAATCGCGAAAAACTCAAAAAACGCTGTACGAAGTCTTCATAAAATTTATTGAAAAAGAGGACAAAATTTACTTCATTGGGCATTGGATTTGAATTACTTTCATGAATAGACAAAAATCGTTGGCCAACTTGAAAAATCGGGGAAATATACGAGTTTTTTCTTTCAATATAAAATAACAACAAATTTAATTTAAAAAATTGAAAATCCGAATACAAGGTGCATTCGAATTTGTCTTCGTCTATCCGGAACCAAATTTGAAGCCCTTACGTGATAAATTTTGCTAGCCATCGTGCGCGCGCGCACACACGCGGACATATAAACATCCTTATTTTAATAATATAGTTTTTTTTTTTTTTTTTTTTAATCTTGGAATATAGAAATTTAATAAAACCATAACAAATATTTGTCCAGGTAAAATAATTGAAATGCAGATATTTCAGGCGTTACTAATGAATAAAAATTGCTTGTAAAATGTTAAAGACGGTAGTTATGCATAAGGATAATTCGAGCAGATTAAAATCTTTATTAGGCTCTCGTCAAGTAATTTACGAAATCGTAATATATAATTTGAAAAAAAAAAAAACCCGAATTATGCGCAAAATATGTAATAAAAAATGTTAAAATCTTTATCTTCAGATTACTTTTTCTGCTGAATCATGATAAACGAAATGAGGGAAAATAAATTAAGAATGAAAATGTAATTGAAGCTTTAACAAAAATTGACTAGATATTTTTTTAAAGAAAAAGTTTTTTATAAATAAAACGAGATTTTATTTTGAAAAATATAAAAAGGTTTAAAAAGTGTTGACGTTAGTTCATTTATTTATTTTTCAGCTACATTTTTTTGTATATCTCTTCGCTTTCTGCGAAATTATAACAGTGACGTCATCAATTTATATTATTATGAGCCTAATTTCTCGAATGATTAGCACATTTTTTAAAGATTTTAACTAATATAGAGAAAAAAGTCAAAATAAAAGTAATCTTGTAAAGGAAAAATAAATAAATAAATAAAAATAAATAAAATAAAACGAATCATTTATGTTCAGGTATTTTTAAATTTTCCCGATGCTTACGGGAAAAAAAAGGAAAAGTTAAACAAGATAAATAATAATAATATATAAAAAGTAAACGATAAATAATAACATAATATAATAATATAATGTGATGATAATATATGATGAATATATATATATATTATTACATAATGTTGTATGATAATATAATATTATATAGTATAATATGATCATTATATAATATATAATATAAAATAAAGAGTAATCTATAAAAATAACGAATCATTTAAGCTTCGATGTTAAGTTTAGATGTTTTAATTTTCCATGTGTTTACATTTCATTATGTTAAATTACGAATTAGCAAGTGCTTTTATCAAATCAGTTTTCAAAGTCCGTTTTTGTGTTTTTGAAATCATTATCTTCATTTTTATTTATTTATTTATTATGCATGCTTGTATTATGTAATATATGTAAATCATCTCTAAAATATTCATGTAGCAAAGAACTGACTTAAAAACAATATTTCAAAAAATTTAAGCTGTCTCAGTTATTTAGATACAATCATTTTTTAAGTTAAACGCACGAGCTCTCAACTTCACTCTTGAATAATTAACTTCCTTTGTTTATCCTTTCTTCTTCATATCTATACAACGGAGAAAATAAAAAGCAAAGAGAAAATTGTAAAAACAAGTTCCAAAGCGTTTTAATCGTGAAGGAATTAAAGAACTATCATATAATGTTCTACGGAAAAAAAAAAAAATCTCATAAAAAGTCAATAGAAGACAGTGAATTCCAATTTAATAGATCCTGTAATCTCAAACTAACTATTAGATTCGTGTGTATCTCATGCGTACAATATCGAACTTCACAAAATAAAAATTATAATCAAACAAAAATTTCAAATATATAAAGAAAAGAATATTTAAATAGGCCATATAAAATAAATAAGTAAAATGTTTAAAAATTAGTCGTATCAGGAATCTAATTAAGATGAAATTTGGGCCCTATAAAGGACCCTTCACAATTCTTTTTATCTAGAAACAGGACCCTTTACAAAATTTTTCACCTTGAAACAGAATCCTTCAAAAAAAAAAAAAAAAAAAAAAAAGGAATTCCCGCAAAAAAACTTAATCTTTCACAAATGTAATCATTTAAAAAAAAATTATGACCATCAGAAAACAGCTGATGTAAACAAAGAACCTATTATCTATTATCTATTTTTATTTTATTTTATTTATTTATTTTCTTTTTTAAATGAAGAACTTTGTTTAAAATGTATAAATAGGAAACTGAATAAAACAACAATTTCAAATTCACAAAATTATGACTAGATTTTTCACAAGTTTAGAAAAAAAAAAAAAAAATTCACAATTTCACAAAAGCATGACCTTGTGAGAAATGTCTGGACAGACACCTGCTTATAAAAAGACAACATAAACCAGATCTTGTACACTAGAGTTAAGAAGTGTTAAACACATATCTATATATACTATCTATCATATTACATAAAATATCACAATTTAAAATAAAATAAAAATTATAATCATTCAAAAGAAAAATAGCGAAATATTTAAAAATACAATTTATGAATTTCATAAATAAATAATTAAAAAGGTAAATTGCTTAAGAATTATATAAACTAAGAATAATAAAAAAGTACATGCATAATTAATTCTCTATAATTAGTAGTAGTAAGCCGATGAATTGAATAAAAAAATGCTGAGTTGGATTTTAGAATAATAAAGAGTTGCCTATTCATACGGATCATCAGGGGTCGATCCAGGCAAAAAAAAATTTGGGGTCTATTTGGTCGCAAAATTCCTTTTAATAAAACAGGCTCCTTGACAAAATTCCTCTTAATAAAATAAGGATCTACACAAAATTCTATTCCATAAAATATACTCTTCATTAATTTTGTTAGGTTTTAAAATGTGTAATTTTCAAAATAAGACTTCATAAACCAGATCTTGTACACTCAAGTTAACTGTTAAACTCATATCTGTATATACTATCACATCACAAATTAAATTAAAATAAAAATTATAAACAATCAAAAGAAAAAAGAAAAGTAATATTTAAACAGACAATTTATAAATTTCCTAAATATATAAATAAATAGGTAAAATGCTGAAGAAATAGACGAACTATGTAAAAATATAAGTACATGCATAATTAATTCTCTAGTTAGGTAGTAGTAGTAAGCTGATGAATTGATTAAAAAATGCTGAGTAAGATTTTAGCCTCAATGGCAAATTCGCCCATTCATACGGGTCATTGTTCGTAGAAAGAGCAGGCTTTTCACTATATTGTTGGTGAATAAGAATATAGTCACTAACCTAAACCTAAATCTAGTGTTTTTAGATTTAGCTAGTTATATCACTGAAGATTTAAAAGAACAAAAAAAATCTTGTAAAAATATCCAATTATTTTATAAACTTTTATACTTATAGGTAATATATTTATATTTAATTACTATACAATTGTAATACAATTGTAAAGTTGTTACTATACAAATTGTAATTTTCTTCATATTTGCATGTTAAATTATAAATTAGCTAACTTTATAATAATCAAATCAATTTTCAAAACAGTTTTACATTTAAAAAAAAGTTATAAAAAATTGTAATTATTTAATTAATTTTATATTTATTTTTTAAACACTTCAAACGTTTTAATTTTTTATACATAAAAAAGAAATACTTATTTAAAAAAAAAATCCATCTATTAATTACTCAAAAAAGTTTTTCTCATGAAGAAATAAGGTTATGTATAATTTTTTTTTGGGATATTTTTCTTTAAATTTTCAGTGTATTCGTAATAGATATGCATAAAATGATGTATTGCTTATAAAATAATCAAAAAACCAATTTTATTGCTATTATTATTATTTTTATATTTTTTTAATGTCATACATTAGTCCTCTTTTTTTTTGGGGGGGGTGTCTGATATTTGCACCGAATATAAAATAAATATTATTTTTAAAAGTTAATTACTTTTTAAAAACTAAAATAATTTGATATAAAGTTCTAGCAATATATAATTGAAAATAGACTTGTTAACACAGAAAAATAAAACATGAAAGAGTACTTTATTTAAAAGTATAATTATTATCTGCATCAGAAAGAAAATACTTTATTGCTTAAAAGTGAAGATTTTGCTTAGGTGAGGTTTTATGATTTTTTAAAGAAGAATCATTATTAAAAACAAACTTTGCTTTTGCATCTTTTGTATGGATAAAAATACCACATGATAAGATACAAAGGAGCATGTGTATCTTATTTACAACTGTGCTCAAATAATTTCTGTGAAACACTGTTTGTAGTACTTGATAAAATTTTAAAATGGACAATCATAATGTCCATGCATACATATATACATATAGAAAGAATTGAAAATTTCCAATTCATGTACTTCAACACTAAGAACAGTCGTAAGTGTGGGGAAAAAAATTCACCCATTTTAAAATACTTTTTAATAACGGATATAATGCTATTCGAACATGATAAAATAAAGTACTTTTAACTCATACTAAATTGTATTACTGGCAATCGATGCGTCAAATGAATTTCATAAAAAGTTTTTTAAAGGTACTTTAAATTACCTTCGGGCATTAAAAAGTTAAAAGAAGAAAAACTCTATTAAAAGCAAAAATTAATTACCATGTTTGCAGCTCGCCATAAAATGCTATATGAAATGCAATGCAACAAAGCGTATTCGCCCCCACTCTTTTCTAAGGTTTAAGAATAACGAAGATCGCAATCAAATTTAAAACAGTAAATCTGGAGGTTGTACTTTTTAAAATCGTCTGCTAGTGTAAATTGAAAATGGCGCAGAACAAAAACTTTTGAATCTAAAAAAAGTGGTTTAATGCATTTTAATAAGCAGGTTTTGAGATGCAATATTCATTCATACTCTGTGAAAAGAATGTTCAATCATCGCATATTACTGAATTTTTTTTTTTTTTTAAATCCACAAAATGCAATTATCGAAATTAAGTCCAGAAGCATTCGGTGTTATCAATCTAAAGGTTTTTGAGAGCTTAAATATTTGATAAGAACTGAAAAATATGGCTGAAAAAACGTGAAAATTAAATAGGTTAGAAATGTAACCGCATATAAATAATTTAATTTAAATAACTTCACACTGTAAAAAAAAGGCTCCTTAGAAATGGCAGCAGCAATTCCGATTAACATCACGTGCAAAAATGCTTTTAAAATGTGAAAAAAAAAAAATGCTTTTAAATACCCGTGCTTGGAATTTGAATTTTCTCCTAAAAGCCCAACAAGCTGTTTCAGCCTCATTGATAGGTTAAATGCGAGCTTGTGGTTGTAGATTAGTGTTAATAGCTACATATTTGTAGAATGGGTTTATCATAGCAGCATTTTTTTCAGCTATTGCATCTAAATGCATACACATTAAAAATTAAAGCTCTTAGTTCGAGATTAATTCCTGAGCGTATAAAAAATGTATTTTCATTTACTAAAATAATTTTAGAGCGACTGAAAAGTTATATAAGTTTTGAAGCCTTTTTTTCATAATAATTGAGGTAATTTCAGCGATTAACGGTTTAACTTACAGAGTTGCTTATTCTTTCTAATCGTCGGAAAATGCCCTGTAATTTATGATAAATAGGATTACAGAAGATTCCTAAGTAGTTTGTTATTACTTTCCTTTTTTTTTTTTTTTTTTTTTTTGAAAGAAAAAAAAAAAGGTTGTTATAGGTATTGAAAGACGTTGTGTGTAAGCATGTTCATTATAAGATACAGTGGGTGATCGGTTAACGAATTGTTCGATTTACGAACAGATCGGTTAACGAACACTTTCGCGAGAGATTTTTATGTTCGGATAACGAACACATGTTCGGTTAACGAACACCTCACAAACCAGAGCCAAGAAGAAGCAATGCTGTGTTTCAGATTTGCAGAGCTGTATTTAGTTGCATCGACTATTATCGACTTGGAGAACATTTTAACAGTTGTATACTTATGGCCTAATTAATTCAGAGGCTACCGGGGGTTCGGTCCCTATGCATTTTAGGGCCCTAAAATACAATGAACAGTAGAAAAACATTAATTTTTATATTTTGTGGTCCCTTTTTAAAGAAATATTTTTAACTGGAAGTTGATTATTTTACCTTAAATTTAGCTCCTAAATTATTAACAGGCTCTAGGCTCCACCTGGGCTTTACCGGGCTCTGCAATAAACACGATCTTTTAGAGAACTAATGAAGTTTTTGATAGGTCAAAGTGATAAACTGATATGATTTAATGCTGTAGTCAATGAATGTGATCCTAAAAGTTTTTACAAAGGCCATGCCATTTTTTTTTTTTTTTTAAGTACGGCATCACACGGACAAAGCTATGAAACTGCGATCTGTCCATATTAAATACGGACGTATATCAACCCTATTAATATGGAAATATTGAAAACTCCAGAAAGAAAAATTTGCTTTTGTCAAATATTTAATGCTCCACAAACACAAAAAAAGCATGACTGAAGGAAGGACAAGACTGTATGTATGTTATGTATGTTTTATTAATACTACATTTAAATAAATTTAAGGGGAATTTATATTAATTTTTATATATTATTTAGCTTTTAAGAACAAATTAATTGAATTCCCATACAAATCTATACTAAATTTATGATCGGTTAACGAACAATTCGGTTAGCGAACATTATTTTGGAACGGATTAAGTTCGTTAACCGATCATCCACTGTATATCTAAGAATGTGTGTAAGGTTATGTATAATTAATAAGCATAGAGAAAATATATGTAAGTCTGAAGTATAACAAGAAATGTAATCTTTTTTAAAGTTAAATATGAAGAATTAACAGATACTATGCTGTATTTAATTCTTAATATCTGGAAAGGCAGACAAATATTTTTTTTTATTTTTTCGAAAATGACAAGTTTTTTTTTTTTTTTTTTTTTTTTTTGTTTCATTGATTTAATCTATAAAAGCAACTAATAAAATAAGATGAATCGAGACGGCAGTTACTGTGATACGTTTAAGTCTTCATATCGAGCAAGAAACGCAAAAATTTTTATCTTGAAAATGGCAACAGAGAAGGAAGTTTCAATTACGTGGAACGAAAAAAAATGGTGAAATAATCGTTTTAAATAATTTAGCTGAAACTTCAAGCAACATATCCCATAAATATGCGATTTATACAACCGTTAACTAGTGTGCTACATTTCAGGGGTTACTTCAGACATTCGCAAATTAATGCTAAACCTATGAGAGGTTTTTTTTTTTAAATATCTCGTTTGCATTTCAATTTTTTTATTATTATTTTTAGATAGCTTAGGTCAATCAATGTCTATAAAAGTCCTTTTTTTACTTTTTTGATTTTGGTTGCAATTTTTCTGATGCAATTTTGTTATATCACTTCCGAAAGTGAAATTTTCCTCATTAAAAAAAAAAAAAAACTTCTCAAAACGGCTTTTGTAGACATATATCCAATATATTTAAAAATATTGAAATGCAAACGAGATATTTTAAAAAGCCCCCCCCCCCCCCCCACACACACAGACTTAACATTAACTTGCAAGTGTTTTCGCGTAGTCTGAAGTTAACCAATTAATTTAAAAAAAGAGGTTATCGATTCATTAAAGCGACTGATTCGACAAATCAAAACGGCAGCTACTGTGCTACATTTAATTCTTAATATCTGGAGAGAAAGAAAAAAAATACATATATTCCTATCGAAAAATGGCAACAGAAACGGAAGTTTCAATTACGTGCAAAAAAGGCGAAAAAATCCTTTTAAATGTCCCAGCTGGAAGTCGGAGTTTTTCCCCTTACAAACCCATTTTGCCATATTCCTCCTCTCTCTCTTTTCCTATCTGCAGCCAGTAAAGAAGTGGGTCATGTGTCTGAAAGCCGCTACATTGTTAATCAGCTCAGTATCAGCCTGTTTTTTTCTGCCAGACTTGCTCGGAGAGATCTGCTGCTAGCTCCTTTTCGATGGCTTCCCGTACGAACGCACGGCTCTACCGGAATGGAAAACCCGTTGCTAAGGCCTCAAACAACGGAGTGACGACGGGGGAAGAAAAAAATTTAATAATAATAAAAAAAAAAAAAAAAAAAAAAAAAAAAAAAAACATCGCAGTACAGTGGGGCATGCAGGTAATGGGTAAATGTATGACATAATTTAAGGAAAATTAATATTTAAAAACATACGGAATTCTATTAATTTATTTATATTTGGTTAGCAATTTCAATTTCAAGTCTTCTAAGGTGTTTGGGACTTACGGTTTTCATTTGACCGATGATCCTTAACTTCCGTAAATAAATAAACAAATAACTCCTTTATTAGCAGATTTTATTTCAATGCCACAGAGTGGCTAAAATTAATAAATAATTTCAATTTTCAAATTACTTTAACATTTTATACCTTCATACTTACCATACTTAGATACATTCATTTTTCTTTTTTTTTTTTTCATACATACATATTGCATAAAACATATTTACATACAGGGCCGGGACAAAGGTGCGAATGGGACATTTATCTCGGGTGAAAAAAGCGTCAAATTTGGCGGTCTAATTGATGGGAAATAATAGTAAAAAAATAATAATGAATTAAAAAACGAAATTTCGAAATTAAGATAGCAATATCGTTAACGATTCCACACGAACAAAGCCAGGAAAAATTGAACGATTAAAAAAATCTGGTGAACAATTTAAAAAAGCGCAAAAATTGGCGGTCTTATCGATGAAAATATTAGTAAAAAATGTATACATCAAACATTAGGTTGCGTTTACTTAATTTATTTTCAAACCCATCTCTTTGTAATTTATTGTTATATTTTAATTTTTTATTGTAACAATGTATTCATTACAAATTTCAGTAACAATTTTATATCAGTTTTCTATATTGTCTTATTGCTAACTGCCTGGGTTAACCAGAGGCGCAGCAAGGCTTCTCATCTGGGAGGGGATTTGAACCATTGGTTACTACTATTACTCACTCAATAGAAACAATTTTGTTGTGTTACATGTCTAGAAGGTGGTACTTGGTAAATACGTGACACATAAAAACGGACGTAATAAAAAGCACAAATAATCGTAATAAATGTAGCATTTATGTGTTTAAAGGTTTCATAAAAGAGCATCTTCTTCTTTCTTCAAAGGAAAAAAAGAGGATAGGGGAAAAGGGTTATAATTTTTCCTGTCATTATTTGTTTGTTGAAATAGGTATGGAGTCTTGAAATAGTTGAATGTAAAAATTTTATGCTTTTCTTTACTTTAGTTTTTACACATCCTATTTTTATCTTAACAAAAGGGGTTTGTATGTACCTTATCAGTTTTTAAATGCTCTGGGAGGGATTTTAACGCCGAACCCCCGCCGCCCGCCCCTCGCTTTGCCAGTGGTTTAACACATGATATGTTTGTTATATTCCAATTATTATCTTGATCTGCCTTTGCGATAGTTTGAACAAATTGTAATAATAAAATTGTTACTTTGGCTTGAAATCGTATTATTATTATTATTATTATTAATTTATTTATTTTTATAGAAGGGAGGGGGTAAATTACCCCTTTGCCACAGGTTAAAAAATGATCAGGCGCTGTTCTGATACACTCTACACTGCTCACAGTATGCATATAATACATACATTACATACAACAACGCCTTTTCAGCAAATGAAAAGAACAGGGACCATTTCTTATTGAATAGGGAATCTCTCATAATTCCGATTCAACTAAAACATTTATCTATTTAAATTGAGGTTCCTTTTTCGTAATCGGAGTGTCCCACATTTGTAGTTTATTGATTTTACTTTTTTTTTCTGCCAGACTTATTCCGTTTTTGAAGAGGGAAGCTTTCGTACGATCTCACATCTCTGCCGGAATTAAAATTAAAAATCCGTTGCTAAGGCCTCAACAACTTGGTTTGCGAAGCGAAGGTAGAAAAAGAAAACATCGTGCTAGGGCAACATTTCTTAACTTTTTTTTTTTTATCAACGACACACTTTAGATTTAATAAGATTTCGGAGACACACCAATAATTAATTTCTTTAAATAAAATTACCTTAATTTGCTTTTTTTTTCTTTCTTTTTTTGGTAAAAAAAAAAAACAATTATGTATTTATTAATATATATATATATATATATATATATATATATATATATATATATATATATATATATATATATAATATCTATGAATTTCAAAAAACATATCAAGTTCTATTATCATTCTACTTAAATCTCCAAAGAGATAATTAATGATATTGTGTATACAGAATACCACATAGCTAATAATTAACATGTGCAAACATAATATTACCATAGCTTGTGCTTCAATGGTAATTGGCCAAATTTTACTCATACCTAAAGAATATTGAAAAAAGAAAAAAGAAATAGAGAGAAAGGGGAAAAAAAAGTTATAAATTGGAGTTGCAATTAAGTAAATACAAATGGATTAATAAATTAAATATGAACCATATACAATGGAAAATTGGACCACATGAGAATTAAATATGAATTGGATATGAAAAAACACATGCACATGTACTCATCAGCCTGGATGCACCCACATGTGTTTTAAATAATAATTCAGTGTTTCATAATTCTACTGGCATAATGCTAAGATCAGTAGAATCATCCAGGTACACTGAATTATTACCAGACAACAATTGGAAATATTAAAATTTGGAAATATTTAAATAGGAAATAAAAAACCATTAAGAATATACAATATATTTCACTCACATCGATTATCCCAAAAACTGTATTTAACACCTCACGAAATTACCACGAGATAACAGTTTTGAAATAATAAAATTGGAAATATGAACGTGTAAAGTGTAGATAAAATATTTTACTCACAATAATTATACAGAATCCTTAAAATGTCACAACTTCTGCATAATATTCACATCCACATGGCAAAGCATCATACATGTTGACTAAGTCGAGTTGAGAGAAATGATTTGAAAGACAAGTTGAGAGCACACTTTTTTTAAAACACAACCCCATCGATGACACCCAAACACAAAATGATTCAAAAACACACAAAATAATTCTGGTTTTAATACACTTATAACAAAATTATATCCGTGAATATATATTACTCCATCCAATTTTAATTCCTGAAAGTAAAATTAATATACAATCAATAGCTCCCTCTATAGTTAAATTAAATATAATATTATCAATATTATCAACAACTACCTGAAAGATAAAGTGTCGCCATCTATTGGTATTATAATAATTCCTAATTAATATTTAGTTAGATATCCACTTTATTAGTTACATACTCACTTCATTAGATTTAATTATATAAATAAACTTTAAAAAACAATACTAACTTGTAGTTTTACTTTAAATTCAAATAAAATATAATACTACTATATGAATAAATCTACACAGAATCAATTCATCTTGCACAGCATTTCAGATATACTTAACAAGAATATATTATGTAAAAGAGATATTATTTTAATTCAAATTGTTTTTGCTGCCAGCTGTGTTAATCCACTGATATTATAGACATATTATTAAATAATTAATGTTTTATTTTTACTACTACTTAAATATATATTAGACTTGTTATTAAATAATTAATGTTTAATTTATACTACATTGTAAATATATTTTATATTTCATAGATTAATTTAAATATCTAATTAAATAATTCATAAACAATTCAAAATATCTCAAAATTTATAAAATTGATAATTAATAGTATTACTACTGTTTTTTAATCAAATTAATGCAATGCAGTAATTAAAATACTTGTTAAATTTAATTATTCATAGACAAAAATAAAAACTATATATATTTATATTTATATATATTGCAAATAGATATGTTTATGAGTTATAATCACCAATGTTATCCATGTATAATTTAATTTGTTATTGTATAAGTTAATTTATAAATGTATGAAAACTGCACATCAATAACACCTTAAACAGAGGTGATTGGCAACACACAATCACAACTATACAAAGTGTATATAATGTTCAATCAAATATTAAATTTTCTAATATGTTATAATTGTAATTATGTATGTTATAATTGTAATTTTCTATATAAAGTGTATATAATGTTCAAAAAAATATTAAATATTAAATTTCCTAATATGTTATAATTGTAATAATGTATGTTATAATTATTACTTTCTATATCTTTTGTTATATGTTATCGCACACTAAAACAATAATTTATTACATACCATGTTTATATTTAAATTATATAATAAATGTTATTTAAAAGAGTTGATGATTGAATTTATCATAAAAATTGGATAACCATATATTTTTGCTTGATCTCGAATATATCTAATATTTTTGTTTTTATTTATATCTGAGCATAAGTGTTTTATACGATGTAGATAATTGATAATTATATTTTTATAAACAGATTTATGTAAACATGAAGCAAAATTGGTAAAAATATTTACTTTAAATGGGAAATCAAATCTCTTATCATAAATATCAAAAATTAATTTATAATTATTAGTAATATTAATTTTTAAGTCAAGAAAGTTTATATTATTATTAATTAAATCATTTTTGCTTAATTTAAGCTGAGTAGGATAAAAATTGAGTGGTGATGTGCAATTTTTTTCATTGAAATAAAATATGATAATGTCGTCAATATAGCGATAAAATACATAATCATTGTTCGGACTTATATTTCTTTCATAATAATATAAATAAAGGTCAGAGAGAATACTAGATGCGGTTCCGCCATGCGGAATTCCCTGGCATTGTTTATAGATAATATTGTCATATATAATGTAATTATTATGCAATGTAAAATTTAGTAAAGTTTTAAAAAATTTTACTGAAATATGTTCTTTTAATTTTAATTGAGATTTAAATTCTTTAAATAATATACACATTGTTTTATGTAAGTCTTTTATATCAATGTTATTAAATAAATCATTAAAATCCAATGTTTTTATGAATTTTACCGGATTGATATTATGTATTTTATTAATGAGTTGAAAACTATTTTTTAGGCAATGTTGGTTATTATGTTTTAACGTTATATCATATATCTGCTTTAAAATATTAAGTAGTAAATTGCTTGCATTTTTATTATATGTGTTACAACCGATGGTAACAGTGCGAAATTTAATAGGATTTTTATGAAATTTTGGAATTATAACAAGATAAGGATAATTAAAATTATTACATTTGATTTTTAGTAATTTGTGATAATTTAATAATTTTCTGTTATTTATTTCAATATTTAATTTAGTTTTATTAAAAATATTATTTGTGTTGATTGCATTGTGAATTAACACTTTATAGTATTCTTTACAAATGATAGCATAATTATTTGGAGATTTATCTACATAAGTAATTATAAATTTGTTTTGTAATTCTGATATATGTTTATTTATGTTTTTAAAAGCTGCATGTGTAATATGATGATAATTTTTTATAATTTCATTTTTTAATTTATCAATTACAGAAAATCTCCATTCACTGAAATATTCGATTGGTTTATTGTAATCAACAGCAATTTTATATATAAACAAATCAATATCTTGAATAAACTGCAATATTATGGATTTGATATTACACTTATATGGAAGACGAAATTTTGTGCCATTATGCATTAAGTTTTGTAAAATAGGTTGTTCTACAATATTAAGATCACCAGTAATGATATGACCATGTGTTGTATTTATATACTTTTGATATTTTGGGTCATTACAATAACATGGGTAATTCTTTGAAGAGACCAAATTTTTTGCAAAAGAATTGTAATTAAAAATTTTACGTCCAAGTGTGCGATTATATTTATATGTCTTGTGAATGGTAAAATTTTTTATTGGAAAATTATTATTAATGTTGTTTATTATATTGTGTAAATTTATATTATTAAATACATGATTGGAAAAATTTATAATTAATTGTGTATTATTAGTTTTATATTTAGGTTTATTAGAAAGACTTGTATTTAATAGGTTTGCTCTATAATGTAGAATATCATAAAAGATATCACAAAAATGTGGAGAATATTGATTCTTTTTAAATACCTTGAAATATTGGTTTATATATTTCTTTTTTATACTAAAAACATGTTTTTTTATAGCAAGCCAACAATAATCATTACAAAATTGTGCCTCAAGATTATATATATATAATAAAAAGTTTTCTAAAATTATGCGCCCGAGTTAATACTTATTTATTTATTTGTTTACGTAATTAATTTATTTTATGAGCAAATATTATACAACAATCCCTTATGCCTCCTGTATAGAATATATATTGCTGTCAGTATATATATTGATGACTATCCCACTTTGTTTAAATCGGAAAAAGGCCAAAAATAAATTATATAATGGTTCTTATATTTAAAAATTCAAATAACATTTTTTTTATCCAGAATCTAATGTAAGATACCTAACAATTTTATTTTCTCCCCAGAAAATATTATTTTAAATTTCAGCACTCACTTTTTTCAATCATTTGGTTCACCTTTTTTTCAGATTTCAGATATAACTATTAATATTATGTGTTGATACGTGTATAAATTGAGGGGAAGTTTGAGGTACAACTGTCTCTAAATTTAACCACGACTTCTGTCCTCAGTGGGCCAGTGAAAAAAAAAATAAATAAATAAAAATTTCAATAGAATCCAGTAAAACAGGCGCATCGGTTTAAAAACACTGTGCTGGGGATGCAGGTAAATGTTATATTATTTTTTTCAATACAAAAATATCACATAACTGCTTGGTTTTGAACCTGAGTTCAATATATCCGCGCATCAACAATTCGTTCAACTCGAAAATCGCCAGGAGCCTAGACCCTAGAAAAGGGCCAGCGAACCAATGGCACGCGTACTACCTTTGGTACGCGAAAGAATAATTTTGCCACGGCATTGATTGAGGCTTTAAAGTAAAAAATACAGTGAAATTACACTAAATACACGAATTTAGTTTAGCTGATCGTGTCAAAGTTCGATTGATTGGAAATTGGAAAATTTTAATATCGGCTCATTAAATTCCAATCAGTCTAGTCCAATACCAGGGGTGATTGTGGGTTCATGAAAAAATACCTGAAATTTTAGCGAGAAAACGTTTCCATTGGGGGGAAGGGGGCTGGGGGAGGGAATATATAATTTATTGCACTTAGATCAAATTATGAAAAATATGAATTTTAATGATGTTTAGCAATTATATGAAATAGATATTTTAGTCTTACGAAGGAAAGTTATTAAGGAAGTCACAGAAGATAATTAAATAATAACTTACAATGATATTCACTTCAAAACTATTTTTATTTCTCAGCATATTCTCCGTCAATATTTATGCACTTATATCACCGTTTTATCAGTGCCCAAACACCAGCTGCATAACATTCTTTGGGCTGCTGTCTCAGCCACATTAGGACTTCGTTGAACCTTTTCATCATCTGTGAACATCATCTTGCAACTTCTTCAACATCCACCATACAGCTTCAACTTAGCCCCAAGCGATTTTCATCTGTTTAGTCCACTACCATCTTGGAAGCAAGATGATGTTCACAGATGATGAAAAGGTTCAACTTGAAGTCCTAATGTGGCTGAGACAGCAACCCAAAGAATGTTATGCAACTGGTGTTGGGGCACTGATAAAACGGTGATATAAATGCCTAAATATTGGTGGAAAATATGTTGAGAAATAAAAATAGTTTTGAAATGAATATCATTTAAGTTTATTATTTAATTATCTTTTGTGACTTACTTATGACTTTCCCTCGTATTTTATGAATTTATCAGAAAAGCCGGAATTTTGGAACGGAAAAAAAAAAAAAAAAAAAAAAAAAACCTGAAATCAGGAATATAATCTGAACACAATCACACCTGCATGCTTTTTTTTTTTCTAACGAAGACAAGGTTTAGAAATTGTCAAAACGGAAAGATTATTTGGCATAATAAGTGAAAATACCCATGATTAAATTATGACATGTCGGAATTTAATTCCTGAGCTTTTAAAGAAATTGCCATTTTAACTCTTTTGTTTCTCGCCGTCTATCTATCCGTGGGTCATTATTTTCGCAAATGAATAATATAAAACACTCAAGCAGAAAGCAAGTTTCAAATAACTCCAATTTATTTTGTATTGTGTTAAAATGAATTATGAATCTCATTATTAATTATTGTTCCTCCGATATGCAACAACAGAAATCGCATTTACTCGCATTATTTTTTTATATAAATTTCTAAAACATATTTGTTTCCATAATTACTACAATATAATAATACCTACATGTATGTTACCCGTATTTTTTAA
Source organism: Maratus michaelseni (assembly GCA_963931845.1). Classification (NCBI taxonomy): domain Eukaryota; kingdom Metazoa; phylum Arthropoda; class Arachnida; order Araneae; family Salticidae; genus Maratus; species Maratus michaelseni. The sequence goes on along the minus strand of OZ007593.1, from coordinate 47,335,871 downwards.
ATCCTCATGAACAATTTTCAAGCAATTTTGATTTATTATTTTTCGATCTACAAAATTTGTTTAATTGGTACGTCATAGTCATGAAAACTATTTTTTGAAAAAATTGGCACACGGATGTAAAAAGGTTCGCCACTCTTGCCCTAGACCTTTTACCCAGTTATGAACTGTCCGTCTACGAACTCAAGAAATTAGAACAAACGTTAGGAGACGTTCACTTGCAAGTCTTCCAAATGGAAACATACACGTGACAGTGGGCGAAAGTTGAAGGAAAAAAAAAACCCTCTAAAAAACAAAGAGGGCGAAAAGAAGGTGAATCCATTTGGCAAAGTTGGAAAACAATGGGTAGATAGTTCTAACGTACCACAATAGAGAGCCATGAATCTAGGAAAGACTGAATCAGTCACAAGAAAGGCAGATTGAATTATCACTGCTGTTTATATGCTTACACACAGTAACAGTTGCATGTAGACTATTTTTGGCCACCAGTATAATCAAACAATAATTTTCGTGGTAGATTTTTACAAAACTCGCATGAGAAATCTACCATTCAATTTATTATTTTGAAGTGGCCAAAATAGTCACCAGTGGCACTCCTGTACAGACAAACACTAGTGTGCATGTCAAATTACCAAGGTTGGTGATACTGGGCGAGATATCACTAAATCTGTCAACAAAATAAATCACCAATAAACAAAGCCAACTTGGCGATAATTGGATAATTTGGCGAAATTCCAATTAAAATCGGACATTGACCAAAGCTGGAAATTTCCTATATTCGATGTCATCATCAAATTAATGCATTTTATTTTAGTTGTGTTTTGGCGGAAATTTAATAAAAGTTTTTTCCCTCTAAATATTTTTTTGAAAAAAAAAAAAACTGCTTAGATATTATTACGAGTTCAATAATCAGTATAACAACAATTCATTCAACCCGAAAACCGCTATAAGCTTAGATATTTTGGCCAGCTACAAACAGTAATCTATGAACACAGGAAACTGGAACAAGCAGTAAGAGACATTCACTTGCAAAGTCTTCCAAATGGAAACATACTCGTGACAGTAGGCGAAAGTTCAAGTGAAACAAAAACAAAAAATAATAATGCTAAAAAAACAAAGAGGGCGAAAGGAAGGTGAATCCATTTGACGAAGTCGGAAGACAATGGGTTGATAGGTCTAACGTGCCACAATGGAAAGCCATGAATCTTGCAAAGACAGATTCTGTCACAAGATGACAATGAAAGGATAATTGAAATTCAGTGGTGTGTCCGATACAGTTTTGAACAATAAACAAAAAGAAAAGTCATGCATTAAGCACAGGCTGCAGCATATTTTCCAATCTTACGCAAGTATAGTACCTTGTGCAACCCACCAAATTCTCGTGCATACATATGCGTGTATAGTAGTATTTCCTTACGTTTTCAGGTCCCCGGTCCACAGAGTCCGTTCATGGTTTTATTACGTATGTGGAACGTATGTGACGTTAGGTATGTGAGTAAACACGATTGCTTCCAAACACTGTTTTCGACTGAACTCAGACGAGGCAAGTCTGTTATAGGCAACTATACTGTGCAAGAACTTACAGATTTTCGGACAAATCGAGTTTTGTATCTAAATAAATTTGTGGCCGTTCCTAAAGAAAAAAAAAACACCAAGGAAATGTGACTGACGATAGTCGATAAAAATTGTGTGATGTTAACAAGCCTTTGTGGCTAAAAAACGGTCTTCAATTTCAAAATGGAGGGTATGGCAATACTTCCGCAATCGAATCCAGCTGATTCTTCTGTATCAGAAATTTATTTGAACGCTTAGGATTCTATGAAGTGTTCGAAAAATCAAGTGGCGTTACTCCAGATTTGTGTTGTTTGTTTGTTTACATAGTCATTCATAAGAGATAATTATTTAAAAAAAATCAATTCAATTCTACCCGAACGGTTTCTTTGATGCTATGCAATCAAAGGAATAACATAGAAACAGCATGTAGTACCATAGTCATGTATTCACATTACAGACATAGTAATAAGTTTAGGGCTTGATTACCCCAAAAACACGAGCTTCCCCTAAAAAATTAAAGAGGGTCCCAAAAATGACTGTGAAATTGAGGACCAGTAATTAACTTTTTTTATTTTTTCACATTGCGGTTTTATTTTATTTTATTTTACTTTTTGGAGGGGAAAGCTTGCTGATTCCAAGAGAAAATTCACACTACTTCGAGAAACTTATCTAACCAGAAAAAAAAAATAATAATAATAATCTGAATTTGATTAATAGGCTATTAACCAATCATATGACATCCTGATCCTCTGTTTGTTTAGAAAGCACCCGTGTGATTGAAAATACAACAATTATATATACTACGAATAAACTCTATCTGTACAGTGTTAAAAATTTTGTGCTGTACTGAACCAACTTTTGGGGCGCAGTAGCTGCAACCATAGGATGGTGAAATCTTGTTCAAACATTTGGAGTTATGGTTCGACAGGAGCTTCAAGTGTTAGAACAAGATTTCAAAATGTTATGGTTTCGACTACTGCAACACCAAAAGTTGGTTCAATTCTGCACAAAATTTTTAACAATGTAGTATATACGGGTGACATTTTAATGAAATACCTGGGAACTCGGTTAAGCCACTCTCCAGATTAATATTTGTAGCATTGATCAGTTTTCATATTTGTAGACTTTAAAAGGGGGCCCAAAATGGCAGTGTATTTCTCTAAGCTTCAGAGGTTTATCGGCTCCTGTGCAAATTTAATGATAAAAAAAAAATGATGATGGAAGGGAAGAGAATAGGTAATAACTGCAAACTGTACAATACACCCTAATTATTTTCAAGTAAAATGATATATTTGAGTCTATGAACGCAAGATAAAAAATATATAATCTAAATTTTGTATTTGCTGTCGTTTCTATGCTGAAACATTTTCTTCTGAATCTCTTGTTCATCCGTCAGCTATATATGTGATTCGTTATCATTCTGATAAATTCGGTTATTTCTCCACCATCAGATGATGAAAGAAAATTCTTTTCTTTATAGCTTTTGCATTTACCGTATCGTTCCCATAACGTGGCGCACATTTACGTGCAAATAATAAGTAAGTGCAAGTACGGAAAAATTTACCTCCGTAATTTTCAGTTTTAATGCTTTGAACATTACAAGGTTAGTAACAACATCTCCACTAAATTCCAATTGATGGAAGTTATTTCTAAATTCTCCAGCATCAATGCATACGAGCGAGAACGAATCCAGGAAGACATTCTTTACGCAAATCTTACGAATAAAAACATGCCTAAGCCAAAAGGGGAAAGTTCAAGAAAAAAATAATACCGCAAATTGTGGAAGGAAAGGTTACAGGTTAGCCCATTTGCGAAATCTGAAGACAATAGGTTGATGGGTACAGCACGCTATAATGCAAAAGCTATAAAGAGAAAGAATTTTCTTTCATCAACTGATGATGGAGAAATAACCGAATGTTTCAGATTATTAACGAATCAAATTTATCTTTGACGGATGAACAACAGATTCAGAAGGAAATGTATCATTAAAACGACAGCAAATACAAAATTTTTAGTATATATATTTTTTGTTTATCGGTTATAGTGGGCTATGAAAGAGAAGAAACATATAGATAAAATCGATTTTAATTTAAAACTCTAATAGTATACATCTATATATAAAAAGCATATTCAGCTAAGGTATCACGCTAAGGAACATGGCGGCGAAAAAGTGACCGATGGCAACGAGTGGTTTGTTTTCACTAATTTGCGAATATTAAGAAAAATATTTGAGGTATCGATTTAAAGCTCCTTTATTGGTTAGGTCGTTACCACCGTCAATATGACGTCAACATTACTCACGGACATGTTTTTACTTTATAATACAGATTTAGGTGGAGAGAAAACATAGGCCGTCGAGTAGCAATGGTCCTTATGCACGTGACGTCTCCCTCCATTGCTGGCGGTAGAGCTCCTATAATAGAATATATCCTTTTATAGGAGCCTTAGCTGGCGGTAGTCTGATCCGTTATTCTAGCAACTGTACTGCCAGAAAACCAGTATGCGCAGCCGCAAATATCGCCAGCAGACAACTTCCAGCCTCGATCGAAGTTACGTAAGTAAGCTTTAACCGAAATTTTGCAAAATTAGGAATGTTCTCGGATACAGAACTACATTTTGCATTTATACTACAAATATATTAAGGGGCCGCTTCACTGAAACTCCCCGATCGCGAAATCCCATGTTAACCTATGGGAAAACTTCGAAGCGCGATAACTCATTATCTAATATAATTATTAAAATACGGTTTTCAACATCAGAAAGTAGACGCCAGATGCCGACGTTGTGCGTTTTTAAAAATTGTCTCTTTAAATTTTAACTATTTAAAAATTCCCTATAAACTCTGAAATTTTCACTTGATAAAATTTTATCATCTTCTTGAGATACTTAAAATTAATGGAGACAAATTTTAAAAACGCACAACATCGGCATCTGACGTCTACTTTCTGATGGTGAAAACCGCATTTTAATAATTATATTAGGTAATGAGTTATCGCGCTTCGGAGTTTTCTCATAGGGTAACATGGGATTTCGCGATCGGGGAGTTTCAGTGAAGCGGCCCCTTAAGGGTGCTCGTCAGTTAAATTTCCCTTTTCCGTTCTCCATGTTAATCCAATGGGGATAAGTTTCCTCACTTTTCTAAGGATATCTCATGAAAAAATGGAGTTTTTTAAATTTTGTTTTTTGCATACAATTCTTAAAACTTGTCGTTCTTTACCCCAGTTTTCATTTTTCATTAAAAATAATTTTAAATACTTGATTTCATGTGAAATAATCTGAGTATGATCAAAATAATTACTATGCCTCAGTAAATTGGAATTTCTGGCAGTTCTAATAGGTTGTTTGAAAATTTAAAAAAACGCGGAAAAAACTAGTGTTTCTGATTTATACATTGATATAAAAATATTTTATTTAAATTTATTAGGGAAGTAGCTATGATTAAAATAAAAAATATATTTCTATTTTGATCAGCTCGGTGCTTTCCCCCCGCTAGGCAATCTATCACTCGATATGAAAGGATTCCCCGCTCTCTTTGTTCGATTTGAGTAATGACTTAGGTAGGGGAGATGTTTTAGGGGTTAGTATTAGGGGGTAAAGGAAAGACATTTTCAAGCTAGTATAGTGTATTTCTTATCCAGAATTCTGTTTTTCATAAGCACAGTTTATTTCCATGTTTTTAATTTGATTATTTTAAATCTTTATGTAGTTTATTTCAATAATTTTCAAATATATTTTTAACACTTTGTTATATTGTTTGCATTATAGTTAGTTTTACATAATTTGTAACATTTGTTACATAATTTGTTACTGTTTTACATAATTACATTCACTTTTAGAATTTATATAAGGTAGACGAGTTATACTTGAAATAATACATCAAATGGTATCATCAACATAAAAATTAATTATTTTTATTATTATGTTAATTTTTATCACATTTTTTTAAGCACAAATTTTAATTCTAGCCTCTGTATGTTTTTTCACATTTTTTTTTTTTTTTTAATTTAAAGATGAATTAAAATTTTTCACCTGTGTCAAAATAATTATATTATAGTCTCTTCGTTACTAATAATGCAATCATGAAATAAATTCATTTTACAGTTTCTTGAAACACTGCCGTCAAGCGTTATTACTATGCTATATACTATTTGGAAATTGTATATTTGTATTTGGCAAATGACTATTACTTGAGCATAATGCGAAATACAATTTTGAATGGTATCGTTGGCCCGGCCTGCCCTGTATAAAAATCCGTAAAATTTGGCCTGCTTCAATAATTTTTGCAAAAAATAGGCAGATATTTTTATATCGACATTATTCTACAATTGAAAAAAAATTTTTTTTGAAGAATATGACATATATTTCTAGGCAAAAAATTAAAGTGTAGTAAAACTTATAAAAAGGAACCTGTCCATGATGGAATCCTGTCTACGGAAAAAATGTGTTGATCCGTGCGAAAAGAATATATTAATTCATGAAAAAAAGGAGTATAATACATTTATAGTAGACGACGTACATGATAAAAAGGGTACCTCTCTGTAACGGATTTTTCTTTTCTCCTATGCGATTCCGTCTTTTGCTGTATAACATTTTTCAGATTTTTAAGTCTCCAAGCCATGGAACATGGACTAACGATTTTAATGATAACTCAGACATTTACAAACAAGTAGAGATTATTCATTAAAATAAATCAATATGGTAGTTTAACTGGGCCTAGACAAAAATAAATCTGGGAAGTGTAGTATTTTTGAATTGATGTGACTGTATTTCGCAGTCCAGAGCGCTTTTTGAAAAATAAAGAATATAATCTTGAAAAAAAAGCTAAAATAAGTATTTTTTCACAGAGCTCCTCGTACTCCATTTTTAACCACATCGGCGTTAAAAATCTATGTCTTGTATGCTATATACTATTTTTCTATAACTATGCTATATACTATTTGGAAATTGCATATTTGTATTTGGCAAATGACTATTACTTGAGCATAATGCGAAATATAATTTTAAATGGTATCATTGGTTATTATATTTAGATTAATTTTCAAATAAGCTGTATTTATTTTTGTATATTACTTATTCTAAACACTAATAACAGCACAGGACAATCAGAAAACGGCATAGCATGTATGGGAATAGCACAGTGTATCCGCTAGAGATCTGCATGGGTGTGAAGCCGGAACCCGGCCCGGCCCAGTCCGCGAGCCGGTTTCAGGTCTATTTTTATTCGCGAGACTCGGGATAGCCTAGTCTTTGCTCTTTTCGGGGAAGGGTTTCTCGGGCCTTACTTTTTAACGAAGCGTTTCTTTTTACGCCCGGGCCAGACCAGACTTCTTTTTTCAGGGCTTACTAGAGGTCTGTATAGGACAAAATTTCACGCCCGGTCCCGACCCAAACCATATGAATATCAATTGGTCCGGCCTGCCCTGTGTAAAAATCCGTAAAATTTGGCCTGCTCCAATATTTTTTGTAAAAAATCGACAGATATTTTTATATCGACATTATTCTACAATTGAATTTTTTTTAAGAATATGACATATATATGTAGGCAAAAAATTAAAGTGTAATAAAACTTATGAAAAGGAACCTGTCTATGACGGAATCCTGTCTACGGAAAAAATGTGTTGATCCATGCAAGATAGAAAAGATATAATAATTCGTGAAAAAAAGAGTATAATACATTTATAGTAGACGACGTATACATGATAAACAGAGTACCTGTCTATAACGGATTTTCCTTTTCTCCTATGCGATTCCGTGTTGAGGAGCTTTTGCTGTATATCATTTTTCAGATTTTTAAGTCTCCAAGCCATGGAACATGGACTAAAGATTTTAATGATAACTCAGACATTTACAAACAAGTAGAGATTCATTAAAATATATCAATATGGTAGTGTGATGAGTTGACATGTTTCAACTCCTCCCTTATTTGTGGAAAAGGGGTAATCTCTCTGGAATGAAAATAATCTGACAGATTGATCTCTATTGAGAAAAATTCTATCAATAGTGTGAATTTCATTTTCACTTTGAGATAAGCCAAGCTGCAATACATGCTTTGTATTGAATGATGTGTTATCTGAATGGGTGGATAAGAAATGTGAATGGCATTTTTTGGATACAATGGATCTAGCCCATATGAGTTGGAAATTCTAACTGGATAAGTATGGGATTAAGATAGCTGTCACTCATAGGAAGGCCAGAGGGCGTTTCTTTCCTTATGGAGAGAAATATATCAGTTTTGCCGGAGAGGAAGGAATGCGAGGGGATACGAAAGACGGCGGTTGGATTTGGAATACTGGAGAGTGAGGTTGTCTTTTGAGTGGACTTCAGAATCGAAGTTTGTCTGAAATTGTAATTTCACAGCATAAATATGAATAATCATATTTTTTCATTTTTACTTTTGTTTTCTTTTTTTAATGTGTTAATTTAAAATAAAGTTTTTTTCGTTTCAAACGATAAATGGAATTTATTAATTATATATACAACGTCTCACGCTACCACAGCAATAGTATATATAATTAATTGGTGGCAGCAAATGGGATATGTAATCTAGAATAAATTAGATTACGGATCTATGTTAACCTGATTAAACAGATGATGAGCCAGTCGAAAACGGACAAGCAGAGTTGTGGATTCGTGAAGTCTAATTGGAGTCGTGGTTTTTTCTCGGAGTTCTAGCAAGTAGAGAACTGGTAAAAGAACTTTATCGACAAAAGCTGTGTAGTGTATGAACAGTCAACTATAGATTTGGTGATACGTGTTTGTGCTTCTTAATATATCCAGTGGAATGAAGATATGCGGCGTACCATCTGAGTTGTCTACATATGGATCTAAGCGCAATTTAGTGCATCATCAGCAAAATTTAGTGTCTTCAAATCTTCAAACATCTGTGTGTGTCATCTTTAAAAGTGCTAGGAAGCCTGGTATCAGTGTGGAGGAAATATCTGCATCTGGAGGTAAGCTCTTTTATGAAATCTTCTATAGAGGTCTGTTTTAAATTGAATTTTGTGTATAAATTTTAATTTTGGGGAACAAAACTCTATGTGAAATTTAAGAATTCTAGGGAAGCTATTAATTTGGTACTTAAATTTTTAGTTAGAATTTTTATGTTTGTTGATTTTCTGGTATCTGTTTGGTATAATATTGGGTTAAGAAAATTATATACTTATGTATATGTTAAAATTTACTTGGGGTATAGTAAATTGTTATTGATTAATTGAGATTATTAATCAGGGTATTTTAATCATAATTTTGTATAAAACTTTTGAAAATAAGAGTTTTGTTAATATACATTTTATTTCTTACAGTAATAAAGTTATAGCTTAATTTTATGGGTATACTGTGGATGATTATGATTAATGTTTCAAAAAAAATTGATGTTATACTGTACTGTTGGGTATAAAATTTATTTTGAGGGATATACTCAGTTTGAAAGACGTCACTGTTGCATGAGAATTTGCTATATTGAAATTGTGTCGTTTTTGAATACATTATTATACGTATAGTGAAGAAAATTCTATTTCTGTATTTATTGTATTATTGTAAATTGAATATATCTGATATTTTGAAATTTATTATATTTTGGGGGAAAATATGGCAGACTATTTAGTAAAATATAATAAAAACGTCTTGCTATTATTAGCAGAGGAATTTGAGACCAGTGTGTCAAAAACGTGTAAAAATCAAGCTATAATTCATTCTATCGTTAGTGCTGAGGATTATAAAGAAAGTTACGCAAAACTTCGCTTGCAATATATTCTTGAACAGGAGGCAGAGCGGAAAGAACAGGAAAAACAAATGGAAAAAGATCGTAAAGAAAGAGAGAGGCAAATTGAATTAGATAGGATTGCGCAAGAGGAAAAAGATAAACTTAGGAAATTTGAGTTAGATAAACTTGAAAAGCAACTTGAGGCAGATAAACTTGAAAAGCAGCAACAACTTGAGGCAGATAAATTTGAAAAGCAACAACAACTTGAATTACAAAAACTTGAGAAACAACAGCAATTCGAATTAGAAAAATTGCGTATTCAAAATTCTGCGGATATTGTTAGTGTTTCATCTAATGAATCAAATGTAGATTTTCATAGAACTCCTAAGGTAAATTTAAAGGATTTAGTTCCGCGCTTTGATTCTAAATTAATTGATATAACTCTTTTCTTTATGATTTTTGAAAGGCAAGCCGAGAAAGCTAAAGTTTCTCAGGAAGATCTGGTCAGTCAATTAATTCCTTTGTTACCTTCTGATATTGCTGAAATTATTGTAAAACAACCAGCAGACAAATGTGATGATTTTCAACATATAAAGAAAGTTTTGTTAGATAGGTTTAGGCTAAGTACAGGCGCCTTAAAACAGAAATTTGAAACTCATCAAAGAAAATCTGGTGAATTATGGGTAGATCTGATTTATGAGTTAAGGGGTTATCTAGATAATTGGTTAGAGTCGTTAGAAGTGAGGGATTTTGATTCACTAAAAGAACTAATGCTAACGGAACAATTAAAGAAACGTGTCCCTTTTGAGATAAAAGAAAAATTTATGGATGATTGGGAGGAAATAAAGATTGCTTCTAAACTCGCGGAAAAATCGGATAAATTTGAGAGTATAAGAAGAGAATTTAATAGGTCGGATAGAAAACCGGGGGAAAATAAATCTTCTCAGGATAAGCCAAAAGACAGCTTTAATTCTAAAAGTAGAAAGGAAATTAAACCAAAATCGGAATTTGAGAATACGAAAGAGTGTGGGAAATTTGATCAATTTAAGAAGGACAATGCTTTCGAAAAGCAAAGACAAGTCCAATGTTATAATTGTTTGGCCGTGGGCCACATCCGTCCAAATTGTCCGGAATTGTTAAAAAGTAAAACTAATTATGAGGAGAAAAGCATAGCTTGGATCATTACTAGTGATGGGAAAAGTGAAAATAATAGGGAAGGTGTGGAAACCGAATTGCCTATGGTTAATTTATGCGTGAATGGTAAGAAAGTAAAAGCGATTAAGGACACAGGTGCGCAAATTGCGGTTTTTGATGCTAATGACATTCCGTGGAGTGCTAAGAAAGTGGGAAATGTCTTTCTTATACCGGCTCTCGGAAATAGACAAAAGGCGGATTTGGTGTCCGTGCCGATTGCTTTGATAGAAGATGAAAAAGAGCACGTTGAAAAGAATGTGGTGATTGCAGTTGTGAGAAAACTAAATTCTCCTCCGCTGATAACACCCGCTGTTTATAACTTGTTAAAATTTGGAAGTATAGATAAGCAAAATTCATGGTGTAAACAAGTGGGGAATCAAAGAGAATTAAATGGGCAGGGAACCCTCAGATTATCTAGCGATCATGAGCAAAGGGTTGTTAGAAAAACGGTTGTGAATGAAATCTGTGAAAGGGATAATAAGTCTGTTAATGAGATAGAGGTAAATTCACTGGAAGACGTGACTGATAGGTATTTGGAAAAAGGGTCTAAATTGATCGATACAAAAGAGGGTGCGTCTAAAAAGGATGGTGATAAAAGGTCAGGTATTGGAAGTCAATTTCGGGAAAAGAATTCTGAGCATGATGTAAATATACCCTGGTATTTTGTTGGTAGTATGGGATTTATACATGTTAGAAATAGAATTAGAAAGAAATTGAGTTCATCTATGACTGTGGCCAGTAAATTTAACTCTAGGATGAAGGAAAATAATAGAGTAAATTGGGGGGCTAAATGCCAAGAAGATGTGAATAAGAAATCAAAGTTAAAAAGAATGGAGCAGTCTTCTTTTAAAACGGATCACAAAGAAAGATTTATTGAAATCAAACAAGATTTAGATAGGAAAAATCATGATTATGAAGTTGTAAGGCGAAAATTATTGTCCAAAAGATTTTCTGATAGAAGTAATTCAGATATTGGTTTTCGGGAGAATTCTCTAAATTAAGTTTATTCTAAATTTGGGAGTGCTCATTTTCGTAATAGTAAAACTTCATTAATTTAATAATTGCATAATTTAGTATGCTTTCTTTTTGTTTGTAGAAGTGTCTAAATTTAGGCTTTTAAGCATGTTTTTAAGAGAATCGGTTTAGGCATTGTGTTGTATATAGATTTTTTTCTTTTTTTTTATTATTATTTTTTTTTGTTAGAATCATGTAAAGTGTAATCTGTATTTGGTATTATATGTATGTGAAATATTTCAAAATTGTTTCTTAGGGCATCAATTGTATAAATTATTCCTGGAATTATACTTAGGTATTGTAGTTATGGGATTATAGTAAATCCTGTTGACAGTGTGGTCTATCAAATACTGAGTATGGGAATGTGTTTGTTTTCTATAGGGATTTTTCATGTGTTATTCAAAAGTCCTTTGTGCTTTGTTGACCTCTTTAGAAATTGATTGAAGGAGCTTATTCTATTAATATATATATGCCAAATTTCTTCTAGAAATTTTTTCTTAGGGGGAGGTGTTGTGATGAGTTGACATGTTTCAACTCCTCCCTTATTTGTGGAAAAAGGGTAATCTCTCTGGAATGAAAATAATCTGACAGATTGATCTCTATTGAGAAAAATTCTATCAATAGTGTGAATTTCATTTTCACTTTGAGATAAGCCAAGCTGCAATACATGCTTTGTATTGAATGATGTGTTATCTGAATGGGTGGATAAGAAATGTGAATGGCATTTTTTGGATACAATGGATCTAGCCCATATGAGTTGGAAATTCTAACTGGATAAGTATGGGATTAAGATAGCTGTCACTCATAGGAAGGCCAGAGGGCGTTTCTTTCCTTATGGAGAGAAATATATCAGTTTTGCCGGAGAGGAAGGAATGCGAGGGGATACGAAAGACGGCGGTTGGATTTGGAATACTGGAGAGTGAGGTTGTCTTTTGAGTGGACTTCAGAATCGAAGTTTGTCTGAAATTGTAATTTCACAGCATAAATATGAATAATCATATTTTTTCATTTTTACTTTTGTTTTCTTTTTTTAATGTGTTAATTTAAAATAAAGTTTTTTTCGTTTCAAACGATAAATGGAATTTATTAATTATATATACAACGTCTCACGCTACCACAGTAGTTTAACAGGGCATAGGCAGAAATAAATTTGGGAGTTGTAGCATTTTTGAATTGATGTGACTGTATTTGACTTTTAGTCATTATACCGGGCTAGGATCGGGCTGAACTTTTAACTTTTATAACGAGCCGGGTCGGGGAATTTTTTTTTTTCTGTAGATCGGGCCAGGCCTGGAAATTTCGGCCGCAGACCTGTAGTATTCACATAATGTGAGCATACATTTGAAACAATTAGGTACATTTAGAAAATAGCACGACAAACTCAGAAAATGTCACTTCACTATATCTAAAATTAGTGTTCAGTTATTTATATTTTGAAATGAAAATCTTTCCAAACGAACGTAATATTGGGCCACACTGCCTTCGACAGTGTACATCCTCGGATTGATATGAATTTATATTTTTTAACGAAAATACATCCAAACGACCCTAGAGTTGAGGGCCCCACTGCCATCGGCAGCGTACTCCGGGGGGGTGCTATGTACGCTCCGATCTGTTTTCATTTTATTAAAAAAAAAAAAAAAAAAAAAAAAAAAAATCCAAACGAACCTATAATGCTGGGGGTTCTGCTACCCTCGACAGCGTACACTCTCGAATTTGTAGGATTTTATATATTTTTAAATGAAAATCTATCGAAACGAACTTTGATTTAGGGGCAAAATCCCCCGCCACGGCAACTAGGAACTGCATGGCTTGACAGTTTCAGAAAATTTAATTAAATAAATATTTACGCATCTACAATTTTTCATATAGACGTTTTTGCTTGTTCTTGAACCCTAAAACACAAAATATTGAAATGCCTCCATCAATAAAACATTACATCATAAACGTACACTTCATTCACAAATTAAAAAAAAAAAAAAAAAAAAAAAAAATACAATTGCGTCAAAATCACGTATTTTATCAAGGATATTTGGTTCTGCCCCCCCCCCCCCCCTTATCATGATTTATCCAAGGTCTGTCGTTTTGTCTTATGGCATGCTTATTTTTATTTCCATTGAAAATACCTCTTCGAAACTCGTAAATTAGAACCCTTTTTTTAATGAAATTTCGGAGCTTTCTGACACTAAAAATGAAAAATATTATAAGCGGAAACACTTAACGGAACATAAAACTGAATATTTTCGTTTTTCTTACTGTTTGAGTATAGCAAATTCAAGCTGATTACTGAATTATTTACGAAACTCTTTCATTATGATTTTTGTTCTATTTTATTATTATAATACCAGTGCACTCGTACGAAGCTTTCCTACGAAATCTTCGAGATTGTGTTTTTCACTAATTTTTATTTAATCGCAATTATTAATAAAACAACATGTTTTAACGAAATGTGAGTGTACTATATAAAAAGCCGCCTTTTCAAAAACATTTCGTATGATCATTCATCGTTCTGCGTTTTGTATATGTACATAGAAAAAAGAATGCTGATATTGATATATATATATATAAATATATAATATAGAATATATATAAAAGAATATATATATATAAAAGAAGATATATATATAAAAGAATGCTGATTTGTAAAATATTTTGAAAGAAAACTAATCAAATTAATTTTGAGTAAAATCGTAATGTATAGCTACTTATCGTTATCTATGATTTATTTTTACTAGTAATCTATTATTTATTTGTACATTATATTGCTTGCATTTTTCAGTGGTTTTCATAAAGTTTGTTTTCTTAATTTAAAAAAAAATGTTGCAGTATTAAAAAATTGTATGACTATTTTTAGAAAATGACCTAATTTTATTAGAAAGTAGGTTATAAATTAACCGTTTACTAATTTATTTTTTAGAAATTATTTTTACCTATATGCAATCTTTAAAAGTATCCAGTATATTTTTTGATATATCTAGATGGATTTTGTTTCAAAAAATGTTTTAATAACAGATGAAAAACTTTAAAAAATAAAAGAATAAATAAATAAAAATGGATTTCGTTAGCTATGTATTGTTGTATAACGGGGGAGAATAAAAAGATTTTCATTGTTTTATCCAATGCGAAATACTAATGGCTATATATTATCGTTTATAAAATGGGCACAAAATCCCATGAAAATATCGAATTTTAACGTATTTGATAAATTTATGGAACATGTTTAGATATCTTATATTGAAAAAAGAATATGCAACTCACAGACTTACTAAAATCTTCACTCTCCCTCCATTTCATTTACATGATGATGTCTAATCATTTTTATCTATAACAGTACTTTGTGTTTGTTTGTTTAAAATACACAATGCAGTAATTATACAATCAAATGTGTATTGGTTTTTCAGTAGTAAATTAATGTTGCTTTACGCAATCTAAAGAAAAATTTAAAAAATATTGCACATTATCTAATAAAATTTGGAAAATGTTCAGAAACAATTTGGTTTAATGTATATGTATTTTAAAATTTGAAGATAAAGGTTAACATACAATAAAGATAATATAGAGTAATCTAAATCATGAAACATGTCAGCAGTCTAATGAAACTTATTTTACTGTTTATAATGTTTTTATTTTACGCCTTTTAGCAAGAAGTACATCTAAATAATTTTAGCCAGAAAAACTACATTGAATCATTTTTTATTGCCAAATTTTATTTCATCAAGTATTTGCTAAAGAGCTGGTATTTAATAAATTTATGCCGGTATAAAAGTCGAAATTATTCTGAATGTTTCAAACTGCCTGTTGAAAGTCCAAGTTGCACTCATAACAATACTCAGAGTTCAAAATTCTCTGCAAAATCCTTCTCACCCTAATAACGAAAATAGATCACCTTCCTCTAAAGGGGGAGAGAACTGCGGTCACTTTCCCCTGACCACAGAGTCAAAAATTCTGTCAACAGACTGCCGATACAGGTGGTTGTACTTCAGGGCATTTAACGGTAACGCCTCTTTGACAGCACGGGGGGGGTAAGCACTGATCTGCTATCTGAGCGAAACAGGATTTTAAAAATGAGTGACGATCAGCCTTAAGTATCTACTGCCACAACAATGAATTTTTTTGCGGTATTTTTAACAAATAAACATTCAAAATACATACTCCATAGAGCACTATGCTAATGGATAATATTCATGTGACGTCACAGTGGGAATCACGTGGCGTAAAAGTAGCAGCTACCCTGTTTGTTTAAATATTGCATAACTTGATTCAGCATAAATACAAGTAAATGTATGCGTAAAATATTTCTGATTTATTGTTTATGAAATATAATTCGATAAATGTATATATAACTTATTAATTAAAATTCATATATGTTTATTAATTAAAATTAAAAGTTTTCGTTTTATAAAAAGAATGTTTTAATGCAATCCATGCATATTTTTCAGAGAAAGCCTGTACCTTTTTCTGAAAAGGTCTAAATCTTGATATAAAGATAAAATATAAGCATAAACTTTTTAAACGCAATACTTTTTAATGGCGCGGTTCTGAATGTTATTCCCAAGCAGGCGAATATTTCTAGCCTCGAACCCAAAATATTAATACTGTCCACATATTCAAAAGTAAATACTGCCAGCAGACGAATTTTAGCCTCGACTTCAGATCGCGTGCATCAGGTCCATTCATGCCCATGTCCTCCTTCCTTGGACCATATTCTCACTTTGGGTTCGAGGCTACGATTTCGACTTCAAAGCACGTGACTCTGACATCACAAGAATATGGTCCGTTAGTACTCTATGGCATGCACAAAATAACAAAATAATAAGAAGGAAGATGACAAGCTGGTTTAGCACTGAAGCGCGCTGGGGTATATGGGAAGGTTGTAATGGTGAACCCTACCGTTATTGGCCTGCTTGTAATTAGTTTCGGTAGCAAGTACTAAATTAAAAAATCCGGTGGCAAACAGAACCGCAGGGAAGATCCTGTGTAAAATACCCTTATCTAACTTCCAGTTCTTGTTACTACTAAAAAAAGTTCCATGATGTTTTATGATTCATGATTAATTTCGTGGTGGCATGCATCCTTGTTGGGAAACGAGTCATTGCATAATTAAGTGTATGGTATGTACCATATTCTCCCTTTGGGTTCCAGTGTAAAGGTTTCCCTTAGAACTCCTATAATAGGAGTCTTAGTTTCACCAAAGCACATCACTCTAGACGTCACCAAAAATATATGGTCCATTGAGGGGGAGGGGTTGCGAGTACCCAATAGGTTTTTTTTCCTGAATCACCCAGCCGTAATAAGAAGAACCACTATCGAAGAAAGCTTTCAAGGATCAGTCTTTCTGCAGTTTATGCATGTTGTCTGTCTACCACTTAACTGTTGACAGATACATGATAAATTATCCCTGCTACAATTTCCCTTATCTATTGTTTATTTGCGTGCCTCACCTGTCCGCATATAGTGAGTTCTTCTTTCATCTATCTGTCCTATTCTCTCATTTAAACACGAGTTTCCGCCCTCTCGAAGAAAATCGCTTTCCAGGTGTGGTTGGGAAAGAAAAACCTCTTTTACTCTTCTGAGAGAGAAGTTTAAATAGGAAATGATTCTGTGAATTTTTGTATCAACTTTGATTGATGAGCTTTTTTTAAAAAAAATCATTCAACATGTTTTCCCCTTGAATATGTGTATTTTTACGTATCAATGCGAGTTGTTCAAACGATTAAATACTTCACATCTCTGTGCTGAGTTATTTCAAACTTTATTTTTCTCTGAAGCGACTTCGCAAAAATAAAAATATCATTATATTGGTCAGGTTATAATATAGTAACTAACCAAAATGAAATAAGGCGAAAAAAATATTTAATAAAATATCATTATATTGGTCAGTTAATATAGTAACTAACCAAAATGAGATATGGCGAAAAGAATTATTTAATAAAATATCATTATATTGGTCAGTTTATAATATAGTAACTAACCAAAATTGGATAGTGCGAAAAAAATTTAATAAAATATCATTAAAGTGGTCAATTATAGTGGTTAGTTTATAGTATAGTAACTAACCGAAATGAGATTAGGACTCAAAAAATTATTTTCTCCCGCTCCACAAAGCGAAACTTTTTGACATATTTTCTAATTCATTTTTAAACATGATAAATTATCATGTCCGTAACATTTTCCGTAAACAATATGCCTTTACCCAAGAAAAAAAAAAAAAAAAACAGTACAGTTGCATAGTTTTTTTTTAATAAGAGAATCTTGCCAATTTGATACATTTGAAAACAAAAACGAAATAAAAAAATGTGCCAGAAAAAACCAGTTTAAATTTCAGAACAGCCATAACGCTGTTACTTGAAATTTGAATGTGAATAAACTTGAATGATCGTATAGAAAATTATTTCGCAAGTATTGTGAAAAATGTACTCAAAAACATAATTTTGCTGGAAACAAATAAACAAAAAACAACAAAAAAGACTGGCTGACATTCAATGCATTACATTTTAAAAAATTACTTCCTAAATTTTCAGCATGTTTAAAATGGCAATAAGAATTGTCATTTTTATCTAACTGAACATTTCGAATGTTTTTACCTATAACTAAAATTTTTGACAAAAACAAAAACAAACTTGAAACGGTTGAGAACAGTGACAGGCGTCAATTTTCTGAATGCCAAATCAAATTCTAGTAGCTAATCCTATTTAAAAAAAAATTCGCAGATTCCTTATTCGCATAGTGGGGTCATTCATCTATCCTCTATCTCGATTAGAGTTCGGCACGGGTCGGGTTGTACCGACCACGCGAAAATTCTACTTAAAGACAAGACAACACAGAACCCGGAATCCCAATCCGGAAGTGTGGGCACTTCAACCCGAATCCGATATATTCAAACCTGAAGTGAAAGAAAATTATGCGATTATGGAATGTGAAAGGCTACAATTATATCTCTAATATAAATTTTATCTTTTTGTATCCCTCATGAGGGGGTCTGTCCAGACTTCGCTCTGTTTTGTGAAATTGTGAACATTTTTTTTTTTTATATATATTTGTGAAAATTAAAGCCATAATTTTGCAAATTTGAAATTACCGTTATATTCAGGTTCCTGTTTATCTATTTTTTTTTATGCATAGAAAAGCTAGTTAAGTTCTTTCGCGACTGCTTTGTGAGAAGTCAGATTTTATTTTAAAATGATTCAATTTGTGAAAAATCCAGTTTGAAGATGGAAATGATTTTTGAAAGGTGTATTTTTAAGACAAAGTCTTTTGTGAAGGATCCTGTTTTAAGGTAAAAAAATTTGTAAAGGGTCCTTTAAAGGACCCCTATTTTTCCTAAACAGGTCTTTGCTCATTAATATTCAAATGTTTTTAGTAATTCATGAGGACGAGGATTTTCTTTTGAAAAGCCGGGTTAACCCGAGCCCGAACCGAGAAAAATCAACAAAACCCGAAACCGTCCAGAAAAAAATAATAGCGTCAGTCCGACACCGTTTGGGTCGGGCGTGGGTAAAATCATGTAACTCGACCCGAAGCAGGACTCTTAATTCCCATTCTCTATATTGGGTTTACAGTGAGTTCCACATCTACGCGACAGAAGGCGATGCTCTTTTCGACTTCTTTGATGTGGGTGTTTTTTCGTCGCACTGTAAAAGAATGTGACGAATAGTGGAGGGGAGTCCTTGGTATGTTTATTACCTCCCCTGGGATTTTTTTTGTTGTTGTTGTTAACTTTGATTCCAAACCTTTGAAGATGAATGAAAAAATTCACAAGTAACCACAGACGCACAGAGCCTTTGGAAAAGAAAGCGCAGAGAAATAATTTATGACTCTCGTCGCAGAATCTTTTCAGGTGTGGTTGCAAAAGAAAAATCTCTTACTATTCTGTGAAATGTGTAAGTATGAAATGATTCTGTGAATTATTGTACCAGTTTTTAATTAATGAACGAATTGTATTATCTATTCAACATTTCTTTTTTTAAATGCGTGTCCGAATGTCTTTTTCTTATTGATTAGTTTTATAGGTCAATGCGAATTGTTCACACGGTTAAACACTTCACATTTCCGTAACACATTTTTTTTTTTTTTAATTTGAAACGTTTTCTCTGAAACAAACGCAAACAAACAAACAAACAAAATTAGATTAATCCTACTGGTCACACTTACTTGAGAGTAAATGTTCTTTTCAATTTTAATATTTTATTTTGTGTTTAAAAAAGGGTTTTTTTAATACTTTCTGGCACATTCCTGGAAGTCATTTTCAAGGATAAACGCATACAATTTACATGTATGCTTCTTTCTGTAAAAGGAAATCGAATAGCATTTCCAATTTTTGTATAAAAGCAAATTATTACTTTTTTGGAAATTTGCTATAAAGTTTCCGTTTTGAACCAATTTTCGAGGCACAACCAGTCAGACTGAACTCGTCGAAGAACAATTCATGATAACTCAATGTGTAACAAACAAACAAACATACACAAAAAACTGCTCTAAATCAATACGACATAGTCATGACTGCCAATTGGATTCTCTTACATATAAAAAGACTATGAATGAATCAGAAAATCCCCGTTGTTGAAAAGGAAAAAATGGTGCTTTTAAGCAAACTTAAGCAATTGATTAGTTGATTGATTTTTTTTACAGAATTGAGTTACAAAATTAGCTCAGTCTGATCGTAAATAAATTGCGACTACAGGTATCGCGTTTCATATGATTTGTTCGAATATTAAATATATATATGTATATTTTTTAAACAAAATTTATACATCTCAATTTTGTAACCTGCTGTCGTTTCTGCAAGGTGATTAAAAATAAAAAGATCGGACAAACATTAAGACGTGGTACGTACCGTACACTACAACAAACAATTTCTGTACAGGAAATTAGGGTTACAATCCATTTATTCATTCAAAAATACAGGGTGACTCACTCGAAACCGAATTATGGTTTTTGTTCATAACTTTAACAAATTCAAGGTCAAACCGGGCGGGGAGGCCTTACCTTTCGGCTTAAGCTCAACTAGCCCCACACAGTCATAAGTTTAACACTAATAAAGATATTGCAACGAAATTTGAAGTAGACTGAACTTTCTGTGTGTGAAATGTAAGCTGCGCTGCAGCAATTCTGTTTGGGGCCCTAGAGAAAAATAGTTTGATTCTTTTTTTGCATATCGCAGTAATGACTGACACGGTGTCAATTAAGAGCTTATATCACTTGGCGCCTGGTGCCGGTGCAAAAATCGTACCCCTCTTGCTGTGGCTCTAATATAAAATCATCATTATAATTTCTAATCTGTTGACGCTCAAACTCTAAATACATTATTGACATCTGCAGCAAACAACTTTTAGTTGATACTAGCGGCCCTCCCTTGCTTTGCTTCGGGTTAACCTTGAAAACCTTCATTTCTTTGTGTTTTCTATGTAGACCTTTTTAATGTGTACAATAATTAGTACATTATTTTGATAAATCTTGTAGGGTTCAGCCTGCGTTTGCAATGTATAAGCGGAAAAAATGAAATTATTTACGACATCACATTAAAAACCTCAAAAATAACAGTATTTCTCCACTATTTAATGGATGTTATTATACATATAAACCTTCCTCTTGAATCACTCTATCTATTAAAAAAAACCGCATCAAAATCCGTTGCGTAGTTTTAAAGATTTAAGCGTACATAGGGATATAGGGACAGAAAAAGCGACTTAAACCTCAAAAATAACAGTATTTCTCCACTATTTAATGGATGTTATTATACATATAAACCTTCCTCTTGAATCACTCTATCTATTAAAAAAAACCGCATCAAAATCCGTTGCGTAGTTTTAAAGATTTAAGCGTACATAGGGATATAGGGACAGAAAAAGCGACTTAAACCTAAAAAATAACAGTATTTCTCCACTATTTAATGGATGTTATTATACATATAAACCTTCCTCTTGAATCACTCTATCTATTAAAAAAAACCGCATCAAAATCCGTTGCGTAGTTTTAAAGATTTAAGCGTACATAGGGATATAGGGACAGAAAAAGCGACTTTGTTTTATACTATGTTAAGATGCCAGATTATTAAAAAAAATACTAGATTATTAAAAGTACGTCAGATTATTCAAAAAACAAAACATAAACATTATGATTTTCAGTTATTACAATTCATTTGATAATAAATTCTAATTTAGCTGGCTCCTTTAGCACCACTCGCCACTGAATAAAGACATATAGTATTATGATTTATTATTTTTATCCAAATCAAACTGATTGATAAACCAGTTGAATATTTATATACTGGATGAAGACGTGTCCAATCTAGGAGTGGAAGCAGGGGACCTTTCGTGTACCGTGAGAACTTTTTTTTGTCAACTGAGCTACCTGGACCGCCAACCGACCGACATAATTTACTCAGACAACCTTTTTTTTTTTTTTTTTTTTTTTTTTTTTGTAATGACATCTGGTCTGTCATATATGAAACAGTTCAACAGAATCAACAGAATAAATCATAACTCTAAAGAACTATACCTAACTAAAAAAATAAACGAACAGAACTCTAAAGAACGATGGATAGTACATAGATTATGCTTTGATATTTTTACCTCTTTCAAACTGATTGACAAAGAAACGAAACGAGTTGAAACTTTCGAAACTATTACTATGATTGACTTTGTACGTGTCATAAATGTGATTATTATAATATTACACTTTATTTATGACCTGAAATTTTAAGTATCCAGATACGATACTTTTTAACTAACTTCAAGATATTTCTTTGTACAAAGACTTTGGTAAATTCCGAATGTGAATAATATCGGAATAGATTCATATCGATGAACCACGTTGGTATCGATGGCAGTAAAACGAGAAGCACTATTGTTATAGATACCCAACGGTTCACTTCGATATCAAAACCAGTGTCCATTCTAAAGGCGTGGCAAGATATTCATTTCATATAGGAATGTGAGGTTGATTTTGTATGGCAATGTTTAACCAGTTCAAATAATTAAATAAATATTTTACATAAAAAAAGACCCAGCAGACGAATTTGGGGGTAACGCATATAATGAGAACGTAATCCAACGATCAAATTCCTACTACGTAACTTACTATAACATGTACAAAGAACGAATCCATCGCACCACACAATCAAATCGACTTTTATTAACCTATCCATGTATTCCGCAGTCATTAATATATTTTTTTTCCCGAACTAATACCCTCATTGCCATATACAGGCCACTTTGTATGTATTCCTTGCCTTCCAAACTCATTCAGTAATGAGAGTTATAATGTAAAGTGTGTGTCTTTTGTCGTTATTATTACTGATGTATTTCCGTTTGTTTGAGGCTTCCCTTTGATGTATTTTACTTAATGATTATTAAGTTTAATTTTTTCCTGTGGGGTCCTCCGTAGTCGGAGTACATTCCTGGCAGTCGCCTGCAAATATGAGACTACAAAATTCGAGTTACAATAATAAATATTAAAACTAATCGTTGGGGGCCACCGTAATACTTACCCATCATGGATATGCATAATGTAAAATATTAAAATAAAAAATGTGTAAACTACTTATAAAATGCATTGCAATTCGAATAAAATCGTGGCTTGATGACGTCATAAACTTTGAAGGCTCGACAACTGAATTGCATAAAAGAAACATCCTTATAACTCCAAAAACAATAATCCTATTAACTAGCGGTTTATTGCATCGGATTAAGCGTCTCATTTTCAATTAAAATATATCTTTGAATTGAAATCTGGATGAAATACAGGGTCATAAAAAATCGAAGAGTGTGGTAAATAGGATTACAAATATCTCGGTAACTCATTATCCGATCAACTTCATGCTTTATGCCAAATTTATGTTTTTTTATTGTCTTTTATATTCACTCCTTAAAATAAACAATTTCGAAAATTTTTATGTACCTTTTATCAGAACGAATATTTCGAGAGTCCGAAAAAAATAGTTCCGGATAATCGAGATTACTGAAATTCAATAGGCTTCTTCCCATTATTACATACTAAGTACATACTACATTTCAAGTCTCTATCTCAATTTGTTCGGGAGATAGAGCGTTTACAGACACACAGACGGCAATTTTGTTTTTTCTAAAGATATGTTTTTCGGAATCTCTAGTGTCTGAAACGTGTAAATCCGTCAAAAATTTTTTTTTTCGATTTTCAAAACGATTACAAGACTTACCCTATACTACGTATGATGGGTAAGTAATAACGAGAGACTCGTCAGATAATGAGGACGTAATCCAACCATCAAATTCCCAAATTACTTCATTTACCTTAGCTTAAACAAAGTGAAATCATCGCACTACAATCAAATCATACTTTATGACTTTATCCATGCATTTTTCCAGTCATTATTTTTTTTTTGTTTTCACGCACTAATACTCTCATTACCACATCCAGATGACATAGTACGTCTCCCTTGTCTCATAAACTCATTCAATAATGGTCGTTAGAATGCGAAGTGCGTTCTTTTTTGTTATTATTATTATTGATGTCTTTTATTTAATGAACATTGCTTTTATTTATTTTTTTTTTTTTTTTGATTGGGTCCTCCGCGATTGGGGTATTTTTTTGGCAGCGAGTCTTCCTTAAAAAGGGTACACCAACCTCAAATCCCAAACCTTATGGCTGGCTCTCGGCTCTGCAAACACGAGACTACAAAATTCGAGTTACCATATAAATTAAAATGACGAGAGAATTGTCCATTAATGAGAACGTTATTCAAATATCGAATTCCCACACTGTTTAATTTACCACCATAACTTAAACAAAGAGAAATCATCGCACCACAATCAAATCGTCTTTTATTACTCTATCCGTGCATTCCTCAGTCATTAATTTTTCTTTTTCACGCACTAATACCCTCATTACCACATCCAGAACCACTTTGTATGTCTTCCTTGCCTTCCAAACTCGTTCAATGAAGAGTGTTAGAATGTGAAGTGCGTCTTTTTCGTTATTATTATTGGCTGCAATAAAATTTTCGTCTTGCATTGCTAGTTCGGATGCTGGAGCAGTCCATTAAATATTATATACGCACTACGCCCTTTTGCTTTTGTTGAATCCAGCAGAGCGAGTCCATTCTTGCCCCTAAGCCTTTATAAATTCTCCCAAAGCTGCTTGACCATTTAGACTCACAGCAGGGTGATGCCAGATTTTATCGTTTATTTTGTTTTTATATTGCATTATTTAAAAGCACTGTTATTTTTCCTCCTCCATGGTGTATTTTCTTGCCAGCAGGACACACATTGGCATATGCAATGCAGGCTTTCTACGTCCATACATTTTTTTACACATGTGCTATTACAGAAAGCCGGGGCCAGACATAGTAGTATAAAATTAGAAACTCGCTGCGAACACAAATATTTGTCCAAAACTTTTCGGCCAACATGCGCGCGCGCGCAATGAATCCTGCATGGGTCGGGTAACCGAAACAGAAAATTCTGCTTTTCCCGACATCCGACCCAACCCAACACACTTTAACCCGAAAACAAAATATTCAAAACCGAACCCGACCGGAAGCCGAAATGAAAGAAAATTAATTTATATTTTAAAGCAATTACGAAAAATTACTCTACAATTATGTCTCTAACATCAATTTTATCTTTTTTTGTATAAAAATGAACATACATACACTCATTAGCGTCCAAATATATATATATATATATATATATATATTTTAATTGAAAAATATTCAGGACTTTCTTTGAAAATTCGGGCCAACCCGAACCTGACCTGAAAGAATCAAAAGTCAATCCGAAACCGAAATATTTAAAGTCAACCCAACCAGTAATGGGAAAAAAAAAAAAAAGCGTGAAACTTGACCCAACCCGAACCGCGGTTTGGGATGTGGACAAAACCCCCTCTCTTCTGAATAAAAGCTCTATTTTGACCAAGTTTCTTTTACAGAAAGGATCAACAAACACTTTAAAAATTTCAAGCTCAATTCAGACTTCGCTAATATGGTTTTTATAATATAATTCTTTAGCCCCCCCCCCCCCTCTCCTCGTGTGAAAATCAGAAGTTTTTGTCATTGGGGATTTAATATAATTCTTCAGTCCCCACTCCTCGTGTGAAAAGCAGAAGTTTTTGTCCGGTGGGATTTTTTGTCCGGTCAGGATTTTGTCAGTAGAGTTTTTGTCCTGGTCTCCTGCGGGTTAGTTTTCTAAACAAACTTATCCATAATAGATTGTTTGGAATTTTCAAAAAGACTGCCACCACTATTTTATATTCCAATCGAAGAATTTGTTGTCACATTTAATCGTAAAATTTGCACCATATTTCTGCGATAAAATAAGGCGACAAACTCTGTCTAAATTGTATGGTAGAACTGTAGGTATTCTGTTACAATGGATTCAGAAATTACTTGGGAAAAAAAAAATCCCATAAATAATTGAAAAATAAAGAGAACAATATTAATGCTTAAAATGTGCAATATTCCTTTAGAGTTCTGTGGTACTGTACTCACTAACATTTTTGTAAGAGCCAAAATCGACTACAGAAGTGAGCTCGAGGGCCGAACTTACGTTTTTGCAATGATATGTCTATGTATTATAACGAACTACTATTATATACCAATTATGAATACGCAAATATTAATTTGAACTCATGTTAAAAATTTAATACTAACTGTGTGGTGGATAAATATCTCTGAAGGCGAGCTGAAACGATATAGAAAAGACTTGCAATATTATACTCCAGTATTTGGTTTCCTAATCGGGGGAAATAAAAAATACGAGTATAGGACTTATGTTAACCCTTTGTATGACCGTGTTGCATATTTGCAACATGCACAAAAGTCAATGTTACTTATACAGTGGACTTTAAAAGACGATTTTATTAATTGTTGTTATCTCCCAACACAGTAGTTAATGTAACTCTCTCATAGAATTCTCAACAGACGGTGATACTGAGTTAATTTTTCATGCCGAAGTTTCATTTATCATTTGAGCAGTTTCGCATCATCGTCATTGCTAAAATGAAATTCGTAAATTTTGTCAAATAGAAAAGCCTGGAAATGTCCGAAAATAATTTTTTTACAAAGGTAAGTTTGGTATACTTCCTCTTTTAAGTTTCTTCTTTAAATCATTAATTCCTGTTAATGACTAGCGAAGCCATCTTACTTTTAATTTATTAAACTGCTGCCATCTATGTTCTTATTCATAAAGTGTATTGATAAAGGATAAAGATTTAATAATTAGAAATTAATGATATGGATTTATTAATAAAAGGATAAAGTGTTTTGGAAGGAATATTAAACGAAACCCTTTTTGTGCGATCTTCCATAACACTTACCCACTTGTTTCAACTTTCCATGTTTGTTGGTTGTAAATTTTTTTCATACTATTTGTATAGCTATAGAAAAAAAAGTTATGCTTTCTGTTTCTATTAAATGATTACAATTTTTCATATTTTAGGAAATTAACCTTCCGTTGTCTTTGAAAGTTACACGTTTCCACGGATTGGACAAATTTTTCCCACGTTTTTAAAAATAATTTCGTGTTCCAGGAAATGTTTAACAATTCTGTTTTTTTTTTTTTTTTTTTTTTTTTCTAAATGGCAAAGTAAGATAATTAAATTGCAATAAATCAAAAAGTAATTACATATATGACAAAAAAGCTGAAGTTGTAAAAAATGTATTTACTGAAACTAAATTTCTTTAAACTGGATTAGCTTGTAGATCAAAAACATTTCTTGGGCAAATTTTTCCCAATTCATGGAAAAGAAATTCTTAGTAAACAAAACGGATATTAAATCTCTCTGAGAAATATTTAATGAAAAAACAATTTAGAATATAAAAAACTTTGGAAAGATTAGTATGCAGAAAAGATTTTAAATCCATTAAGTTTTATTATTATTATTATCACACATAACTATTTAAAAGTCCATTAAAAAATCATTTTGATAATGAAGCCTCAGTCATCAGACTCCATTTTGTAATTAGATATGCATGAAAACATTTTAAATTTTCTACATTAAATTCGCTGGAATTCCAGACATTGTAGCTACATGTTTGGAATCATTGATGATTAAAATCAGCAATTACGGGTAAAAAAAAAAAAAAAAAAATCTTTACTTTCAAAATCGGTAAAATGAAATATTGGACAGAGATAATAATAATCAGTTTAAAAAAAGAATAGTTATTTTTTATCCCTAAAAGTTAAAAGGTTTTTTTTAGCTGAACTGCATATCTACTGTACTTTTATAACATTAGTTATACATTACCTGCTCAATAAATATTACGAAGAGTCTCTTAATTTTTAAAATAAATCATGCTAATGTAAAGTTTTATTTTATTATTTTTTTATGCATAATGATAATATTTAGAGGACTGGAAATTGTAACTATACACTGTAAAAAACTTGCAGCAAACTGAGTAGTCTGTTCATACAAAATTTGGGGCTATTTTGGATCCCTTCAGAAAAGTTCATTTAATAAAACAAAGCCCTTCACAAAATTCCATTTAATAAAACTACTGTCTTCACAAAATTATTTTTAATAAAACGGGTCCCTTCACAAATTTTTCTTTATAAAATAGATCCTTTCACAAAAATCCATTTAATAAAACAGGGCCCCTCACAAAGTTCCATTTAATAAAACTGCTGTCTCCCTTCATAAAATTCGATTCCATAAAAGCATAGTCTTCATTAATTATTTTCATTTTGTTAGGTGTAATTTATAACAAAACAAGTTCACCAAAAAGGCAAACTTTAACAGAAGGATTTAAAAGAAGTTATTAATATTAATAAATGTGTTTCGAATTTGAGTAACTCAATTTCATCTTTCGTTACAAAATATTATTTTTCGCAAAAATATAATAAATTACACAAAACTAACTTTTACTTTTCACAAAATAAGTCCAAACAAAAAACCTTGCATCGACTTTTGAAACTCTTCCCGTTTTTATAGAAAACAGTTACATAATCGTAATTTATCCCTATTCTGACCAATGAAAACGATTCATAATTTGGTCAAATAACTATTACCTATAAAACAAGTTGGAAATTGTACGTCAAACGTGACAAACGAGGTGCGTTCGTACTATAGCTAGTTATATAAATATTCAGATCTAGATGATTTTTAATTCTGTGAAATGAATTATATCGTCTGCAGATTAATTTCTGTCATAAAATAAGTATCTCGGTCGCTTGACGATGAAACTTCCGAAGCTCCTATAAAAAAAAAAAAAAAAAAAAAAAAATTCAAATTTCTTAATAAATATTTTTATTAATATCTCCTAAAGTTTTGATTCGATTTTAATAAAATTTGAAATGTCTCGACAAAATTCTGAAAAGATAATATATCTTAAATTTTAAACCATTCGGTTGGGTAGTTTTTGCGTTGTTATATTCGGACGGACGGACCAAGCGACGACAATAGGTGCTACGTATTTATATAATTACGAACGCACCTAAAAAGGGTTGAATGACTAAACAGTTTGCTGTTTTTTTGTTTTTGAGTGTACGAAAATATAAACATGCGCTTTAAAATAATAATAATAATAATAAAAATAAGGAAAGTAAAAGTTACGTAATACGTAAATGATACTGTACCGTATTCTAATTTCAAAAAGTAATACCAAACTTCTAAAACATAAAATAGTTCAACAATTAACGAAAAAAATCAGTTTCAAATTAGTTAAAATAAAATGTTGTACAGAGATAAAATAATCAGCTTCACAGACAGAATATTTTATTTTCAATATATTTATCTCTGAAAATTAAAAGTTTCTTTTTTAACTGAAATTGCGTAGCTAATCAATTTGTATAATATATTAGGTACACAGTAAAAAAGGAAACCTATTTTAGGATGCTACCCAAAATGAAATAACACCCATATTAGCTTTTCAAACTCCAATATGGGTTGTAATATACCTATTTCAGGGTATCAGACCCATAACGGGTCTCAATACTCCCCAAATTGGAAGAAAACGGTTACCTATTCATAGCCACATCTATACGATACCTAGTATGGGATAGGGTGAAACCCAAATTGGGTTAAAGCCTAGCTCAAATCCGCCTGTCAAGTTCAGCAGCACACTGAAACACGCGCATGCGTAACAGCCGACTAACCGTCATGCATTGGGGCGAATGGATGTTTGTTTTGTTCCTCATGATTCGGCGCATGGACGTTAGATTTTATTTTTGTTTAAGTTTTCGTATTTTTAAAGCAGATTGATGTTCAGATTGTTACGATTTAAACGTAACCAGCCACCCAAACTTTGTATAAATTAATCTTTATTATCTTCTCAATGAAAAAGCCGAAGCGGAAAATATGGATACGGCCACAATAACAAGAATACTGACGACGATAACAAGATGAAGTGAACAATGAGTCTGGCCTCTGGAATAATAAGTAAGTAGTATATTTGATTTACTATTATTTTCTGAGAATGATAAAATAAAAATTAACTCTTAATACATAGAGACACGCAAAACTAGGGGAGGACAGCACTACAATGAACTCTCCTGCATACATCCATGTATATATATTTTATATATCTGTGTATTCTGTGTGTGCTGCTAAGTTTTTTTTTTAATACGCAATCTTAAAAGAGCGAAACCGCTAGGTTTTATCATATGTGAAATACAATTTTGTATGTTTTTAAAAAACACCTTAAGTAAATGCTTTTATTAAATGATGCATACATGTTTTGTGACATTTTGTGTTGTTTTTAAATAATTATTAAAGTACAGAGGTGAATATTGATTCAATTGAGTGTTGCTTTTCATGACTCAAGTTTATTTTGCTTAAAAGAGTGCAATTAGTACATATTATATTGTAAATCATTCTGTACTAATCAATATTTATTTAGTATTTGCAAAAGCATAGCCAGAATTTTGTGTGTGTGTGTGTGTGTGGGCAGTACCTTGTAAATTTTAAAGCTACAGTGCCTTTCTTTTTAAATAAAAATATAGCAATTTATCATATCCAACTGATTTTGAACTCTAAAAAATTATTTGCATATTTCAAGTAAAAGTTCCTTAAAACTGTATTGATTGTTTAAAAAATATGGTATATAATCTTTAGCAAAATTTTTTTTTCTCAAAGAAGTAGTAAAAGAAATGAAATTAATAATTAACTTTCTGTTAATTATGATAAAACAATACTTATCATTTTGTTATTGGTATTAGAGTCCTGTATGGGTCGGGTTGCACCCGACCCGCACCCACAATGAAAGAACAATAAATCATGTTTTATTGCTATAATGAAAAATAATGTATAATATCTCTAATACCAATTTTATATTTTATATAGAAAAATGGACAAATCTATATTCTTTAATATTCAAATATAGTGAAACCTCGCAATAGCGGACACCTCAAGATCGTTGAATAGAATCCTGCAGCGGATCTGGTTGCTTTTATTTATTTTTTCGGGTCGGTATGACTTATTTTCTTTCTGCGAGTCAAGTTCAACCTTGAATAATTATTATGGCTCGTATTTAGGTTTTAGCATGTCCGATTGTTGGGATTTTCACAAAGAGTTTGAACAGAACTATGAAAATAAATTTGAATGCGAATAAGTTAGGGGTCTGAAAAACTATTTTATTTTAATAGCGAACTACAACTACTTTATCAAAAATGTAGTTAAACTACAACTATAACTACTTGTTTTAAAAAGTAGCGACTACAAACTACTTTTCAAAAGTTGTCCACTATTTCGCTACTTTTAGATTTTGTTGAAAGATTCAATCAACACTTGAAATTGAGGACAAGGAATTATAATTCTTCATGGGTCGGGTTGTGTTTCCGACCCGAACTTGAAAATTTTGCTTAAAGTCAACTCGAAACTGACCCGAACCCCAAAATATTAATACCCGAACTAACCTGAAACTGAAGGAACAGAAAATTAATGCATATTTCAATACAATTATGAAAAAGTAGTCCACAAAGAAGATACCCAGTATTAAAATATTAGATATAATAATACGATAGTATAACCGCAAGAAAATTAATTTTTTTCGTGAGTTAGCAATTTGTTTTGTTTTATCAGCAAGAGTCAATGAAAAAATCTGACACTGCAACTGAGATTTTTCGCTGACATTTGCAAATTATTGCACAGAACACAGTTTGTAAAAAAAAAAAAAAAAAAAAAAAAAAACGAGTTATGATCAAGTGATCAGATGAATGGCATTTTTTATTCCTTTCCAAGTCACATAAAAGGTTGGTTTTCGAGTGTGTCCGTTATGGAGGTCTTATTGTATACATATTTTTAACCTGCAAAAATATTATGTACATTCTTTTGGAAAAGCGGGTCAATCCAAACCCGCAACCCGACCTGCAAAAAAAAAAAATTAGAAGTCAAGCCGACCTGAACCATAGGTCGTGTCGGCACTATATTTTTCAAAATGAACCGTGAGTTGGGTGCGGGTAAAAGTCGGTAAACCGACCCGATGCAGGACTCTAATTGGTATTACCAACTCTAAAATATTTTTTCAAAGTAATGATAATACACAAATATTTTTGACAAAAATTTAATTAGTTTTTTATTAAACTAAGCATTTTTGAATGAGACATTATAGTTTTTTCAAACAATGGTAAAAACCATCAAATAATAATACTATAATACCTGTGTTGCTGGCCTGGCTACAGATTGTCATTATTTCTTATGGTCACTGGTTGGGGAAAAAGTATATATTTTGTAGCAAACTACTACTACACATACCTTTCAGGTTCAGGATTCTGAATCTTTCTCATATCTACAGATGTCTGTTTTTTTAAAGAAAATCTACCCCCCCCCCCCCCCCCACAAAGTTTAAAATTCTTTAATTTTTTATTAAGTAATAATCAGTCATCTAAAAATGTAAAATCAGTAGTCGCCAACCTTTTAAAATCTCACAGACCAGTAAATTTGCAATTTTTAGTTCTGCGGATCACTATGATGATATTTTGCAGAACATAAAATAGTGCTTGTGAACTATAACGGTCAGAGAACTGCCATTTTTTAAGAAATAAAATGCATCTGTTTAATATCTAACAAAATTATAAATTCTTATTTAACCGCAACATAAATCTTTAAAGTTTATTTAATTGTAATAAAATTTGTTTACTTATTACAATTTAGGTAATTGAAGCTTATTTAAGTATTGCATATTTAGTGTAATATTTGCTCTGGCTTGTTTCAAATAATCTGATTGGTTTTGGCTCCCATGATGTTGCAGAAAAACAGAAAGTGGTCTTTATTTCAAGTTGTTATTATTATTATTTTTATTTTTTATTTTTGCTGTAACAAATGAAAACATCTTGTTGCACAAATGTGTTTTTGAAAACTAAATTAAAATGTCCATTGCTTTTTTTCAGCAATGGGTGCTCATTTTTTATTTAGCATAATAAGAAACAAATAATATTTGTTAAACGTATTATTATAGCCTGTTATTATTTAAAATTTCAAAACTAAACATATCTTAAACTTCATAAATATAGGAATCTCTTGGAATAATATATTTGTTTTAATATAATTAAAATCAAAAAATCAAATGTATATTCAAATGTAAACAATAAAATTGAAAGTAAAGATATTGAAACAAAAAAGGCAGCAAGAAACTTTTTTAACCATTTTTTACAGAAAGTTACTGCTATTTCTTTAAACATTAATTCAGTGAAAATTTCAGTTTAATCCTTGCTTCTCCCTGAACCATAAATTAAAAGATAATTAAATCAACAGTTTAAAAATATATATATAGTAGAGTCCCTCAAATCTGCATAGCTTGAAACCAGAGATTGTGCAGATTTTAGAATTTTGCGGATTTCTGGTCACTGTTTTGTTTACATTTTTTAAACAGTAATTTGAATGTAATAATGCACTGTAAATTGTAATGAATGCTTACAATAAAGTAAAATATTAAAATAATTAAGTAAAGTAAGAAAATTTAAAGCATGATTAAAATTTTTAAGGTAAAGGTCAAGTACACAATAATACATAACTAAAAATAGGCATAATAATGATGAGATTTTTTTTTCTTTTAATTATTCTCTGAAACTTGCCTCATAAAGTTACACTAATAATTTACATAAAAATCATAAAACAAAAGTTTTATTTCATGCTTAGCCAAACTTAATATCCAAAAATGCTTGATTAATACATTAATTTATTTGGTAAAAAGATCACAATCAACACTGAGAACAGCACTGTCTTTTTTTCAGAAATAAAGTTATACTTCCTTGATGAGAAAGCATGTTCAGCCATATTAATAAGAATTACATATTAAAATGTACATGGAATGATATAATAATTTAAAAAATCCTGAATTTTTCCCCTACATCTCAACTGTAAGTTTCATTGTTTTCTTCTGTAATGATGTGCAGATTTTAGAAATTTGTGGATTTTAGGGAGTCTACTGTATTCAATTTTATCGAAGCAGTCTTTCATTTCTGAACATATTTTCATTACTTGCAAGATACAATTTCCAAACAGAAATCTAAAGTATTGAAATAAACAACAATTACATCAATGTTTCATAAAATAAAAACTAATCATTGGTCAATGTGTATTTTGATTTGTGTATTTAAATTTAACACATATGCTTATTTAAATGCTGTATATTTGATTATGCTTACATTGTTTATAGTTTATTTGTATGAAATTGGTGAGCTTTTTTTATATTGAGTAGATATTTTATAGCAAAACATATTTGAAATATCTTATTGTCATTAAACATTCATTTATATATTAATAATCACTCATTTTGCATGTGCAAAAGAGAAATAATAACAAGTAATTAACAATAATCTTCAAAATTTTATAATTTACACGACTTTTGATTTGATTAAACTTTGGAGATTATAGGGGATTGGTTTATATAAATAGACCCTTTCTAACTACTATTAAATACTTTAATTTTTAAAAATGAAAGTACATTGTGAAAATATTTGTATGATTTATTGTATAAAATTACCCTATATAAATAATATACAGATTTTTATATTGTTTTAATGTTAGTCCCATTCTAAGTCTTTTTTTCCGTGGAACATGTAGCAAAACACTAGTTTGTATGCTTTCTGTTCTTCAAGTTTGTTTTGCAATTTGGAGTGGATAAGTCCAAAATTTGAAAATATCTGCACAATTGATGCTGAACTGTATGGACTGGAAACTGGAATGCAAACACTCCATGAGTTGTACGAATTAACTTGTTATATTGGTTTTTTAAGCCTTCCCACCTACCATTGCAGGTACAGCTTAATAGAATCCAAACAAAAAAAAATGGGTACTTTTCGGTTAGCCGGGTGCCAGTGATATAATGTACATATATAAATTTATATATATATATATAAATATTCATACATATAAGTGTATATATATATATATATATATGTGTATGTATTTATATACAATTTTAAAATCCGAGCCCACCCCCCCCCCCCCCATTCCCCCAAGCCCGAAACATTTTGTGTCATCAGAGCCCGAACCCGATATTGAAAAAAATTCATAATATTTAAAAAATGTTTTAAAAGTAATATCTCATATTTAAAAAATGTCTTACATGAAAATAATTGTTAATCTCCAGCACTTAATTAAACTTTATGCGAATTTACATTAATTTTTTTCAAAAGAGAAGTTTTGTATGAAATAAAAATATACTTTCTTAAAAGATTCTCATAATTTTCTCACCCAACAAGCAAACCTGATGGACACATTAATGAAGTACATTTTATGAATAAATGCATGAAATTTACAGTAATTACTATTCCTAAGTCATTTTTCTATTTTGTATAATAGGTGAATTTCATAAATTGTAATCGATTCCTTAATTAAAGCAATATTTCTTGTTCCTGAAAATCAGCTTAAGTTTAAAATTTGGCACCGTTATATGAAAGATCCTATGCTTTTATAGGCAAAGTGCGGAAACACTTTTCGATTGCCTTCTTATCAGAATAACAATGTATGACAATTATTATGACTTACGAATGGGACTGACTTTGTAAATGTTCAGAGCCATGAAAAATAGAATCACTAACATTATTTTCATATAAAGAGCCATTATGACTCGCACACAATAGAAGACTAAAAATTTCCAAATCTTAAGCTAATGCTGATTAACTACAAACAAAAAAAGTATTCACTTTGCTTTTGATATCTAAAAATAAATAAATAAATGTTCCTATTGAAAAATATCATACTTTTACAAACAAAAACCGAAATTATTCGCGCCATATCATCCGGTCGTCGTCACATCAATGCCGCACATAAACTTGCAAATTTTCTTTTAAAGTAGTATTCTAGAACTGGAAAAGAAAAATGAGATTCCTGCTTCCCCTTTTATTCATTCTGATCAAAATAGCATTAAAATGGAATATGTAATTTTTTAGGGGGGAAAAAAAGATTTTTTTTTCTGTATGAGTATAAATAAAATTGTCAGTTTCAGAAAGAATGAGCCTGAGCCCGCCCGGGCCCGAAGACTGATATAAAAATTGAGCCCGAGTCCATGTCGGGCTTGGGCTCGGGCTGAGCCAGTCTCATCTCTATATATATATATGTGTGTGTGTGTATTATATACATGTATATGTATCACTGGTACCCAGCTAACCCAAAAGTACCGTAAAAAGGCTACCTGTTCTTTGCTTGCAAATGCACATTCTACAAACTAAGGATTAAGGCTAGACTTAAGCTACAAACATGAAATAATATGCTAAAAAAAGAAGGGGTGCGGGGACTTTTTTATAATTTATAAAAATAAAATTTAACATAAGCATTGTTCTAAATGATTGAAATGAATTTAACATAATAAAATGAAGATATTAGATATGTAAATATTTAAAATAACAAACCATCTTCTTTTAAGTTATTGATTTAAAGAATGTTTAATTATATTGGTTTCATATTATAATTCATTTAATTACTCAGAGAACATTTGTGTTTCATATGTACAAAAACAAACATTTAGAATCATTAAAAATCTAGGTAACTTATGATCAGTCGTTGAATAATGGCCACACAACCTCTTTTTTTTTTTACATAAATTAGATAAGGCATTAGATTTTAACATAAATTCGATTGGAGTGTTTTTTTTTTTTTTTTTGTTTTTTTTTTTTTTTTTTTCTGTGGCTTTATAGCTCAGCATGTGTCTTTACTATTTTATAAACTAATGATAAATTATCTAATCTTTTTCAGTTGGATATTATGAAAGTTAAAGTTACTCCAATGAGAAGGAAATTCTGCATATTTAGTTCTTCGTAACTAGAGAAACTGATGGAGCCAGAAAGAGCTACATGGAGTGCAATAACAATTGGTATTTTTAAATTGATTTGCATATATGTGTTAAATATTTGTGTAGTGTTGCTATAATATTACATATTTCATGTTGTTACATTACATGGCACTACCTTCATAATTCTAATTAGGCACTATAATCACATTTTAATATTAATACTCATTAAATATTAATATTTTTATATATAGGGAAAGCAGTAAGCTGGTTTATCACAGCAATTTTTCAAAATGGAAAATTTCACGAAGATCAAAAGCATTATTTACTTATAGAAGTATCCCTTTCATACTGTGATAAAAATTTTTAGATGTTCCCTCAACTAGTGTGGGCAAAATTGAGATTCATGTACAAAGCACAAAATGGGTGAGGCTTTTTTTCCCAGCAAGATAGAGACAAATTTTTAAAAATGAGACTTGCAAAAAATGCTGAAAAAAGAAATAACATTGAATAATTGTAAGAAACTTTTCAAAAATTAGAATTCCTCAGACAGCTTTTGATAAATATAGACACAGACATCAGTGGAATTATGCAAGTGCACAGTGGATTGGAAAATAAAACTGTGTTACCTCATGATGTATTTCAAAATGAAGAAAACTGTGCGATTGGCAATTAATAACTTTTCACTTAAACTAAATTGCAACAAATAAAAGATCTCATTAAGCAATTAAAACCAGTCTCAACAGCTTTAGATATCTTGTAGGCTGATTCAACAACAATAGCAGATGCTTGCCATATATGGTGCAATTTGCTGAAAGATGATAATTTGAAACCCCATTTTGTAAAAGTTAAAAAAAGGTTTGAAAAAGCAATTTTGCCCTGGCATCTTCTTGCCTATTTGTTACACCCAAAATATAAGGGTGAGCACCTTAATTACGAACAAAAAGAACAGGCCAGAGAATGGCTACAAAAAATAAATCCATCTTTCCTATCATATGCCGTGAACTTTGAACTAAAAGAAAAACCTTTCCAAAGTACATTGTTTTCAGAACAAGTAATTATGACAGTTGATTCCAATAAGTGGTGAAGAAGTGTCGCAAAGTCATGTGAAATTTCCAAAGAATTTTGTAGGTTAATAGCACACCTGCAAGCACGCCCAGCCAGTAGTGCTGCAATCGAGAGAATAATTTCCAACTTCTCTTTTGTCCACTCAAAAATTCGAAATAGTTTGACAATAAGTAAATGTTTCCAAACTTGTTTTTTGTTATGGAATGCTGAAAAAAAAATTATTTTGCAATGATGATGGTGATGAAAGTGCCGCTTAATGTTGGATGTTTAATTTTTTATGTTATTGTTATTAAAATATTTAATTTTTTAAAAGAAATTTAAGATTTCACTTATTTGAACACAATATATTAATACATGTACTTACTACTATTGCTTATATTTTACATCTCTGAATTATTGCATTATGCTGATTGATAGGTTGATACATTTTATTTTAAAACTGGAAGTGTTTATAATTTCTGTAGATTTTGCAATATTGTTAATTTATTGCAGCATAAAAATCAGACTAACAATGGCTTTTTTTCAATTAAATTTTTTTTTATGATGAAATTAATAATTTCTCAGTAATTAAGATGAGTATATTAAGTTATCATCATAATGCATTGTACTACTATTCTGTGCTTGTTAATTTAAGATAAGTAAAAGAAATATGCATTTATATGTAAAAATTCAGTTTTTGCCAGGACAGTTTTTACCGAGGTTTTTTCCATCTGCGGCAAAAACTTGCCGACCCTGAACTAAATAATTTCAAAAAAATTAAGTTTAAAGTAATCAAATTGTATTACAATAGCTTATATATCAAATTTATAAAGATTAAACTAATCTTAAATATGGTAACATACATAACGTAAAGAATTGTAGTATTGCAAAATTAAAATTGACTTTTTAACATTTCTCGATTGTGAGTACTTATTAAATTAGCTCACATGTTTATGTTAATGGAAGTTCATAGAAATTGGATACTTTTCTTAAAGGTTCGTTCAAATCAAGCTGTAATACGTATTTTCTAACAATAATACATCAAAAACTATAGCAGTACATTATTATGTATTATTATTTTTAACTCAAACTGGTTGATAAAAATATTATATATGAATTGACATTTTTCTAACTGAATGAAAATACGTCCAGGCCGAAAGTCGAAATCAAGACCTTTGGATAAATTGTCTGTCTGTTGAGCTACCTGGGCCGATAGCCAGCAGACACATTTCACTTAGATAACCTGATTGGCGATTATGTTAGCATCCATTTTTAATTAAGTTCCATTACTTGTGGTTTATTCTGTTGAGCTGTCTACATGACAGAACAGTTGTTATTGCCAACAGTTGTCTGTCCAGGTAGCTCAATAGGCAGAGCGTTGTCAATTTAAGTGAAAGGTTTCAAGTTTAACTCTCAACCTGAACACATTTTAGTCAGGAATCTACTGTAATATTAGAATTTTTTTTAAAAACAGGTATTAGAATTTGTTTGAATTTGTAGATATGATCAAATATTAAATATTTAAATATTAATTATTTTCTTTTAAATTTCTCCCTAGGGTGAATATACTACTTCTCAACAGAAGAGACCTGTTCCAAGTTTTTTGAAATGGCAACTTCTGTTTTGACCAACTTGTATAATATAATTTTTAATTAGACTGTGCAACTATTTTATTAGATTTTATGTTACATTTAAAATTTTATTGCATCTACAGTAAATTTAATAAATAAAGTATATTTTATTTATATGTCATATTTTTGTTTTCCCATCTATTGTGTTTTATTTCTTTTAAAGCATTTAAGCTCTTAGGCATCAGTAATGACAAGAATTTTTATGTTCTCTCTTTTGATGTAATTTTTGAGGGATAAAAGAAAACATGGGAGAAAATGGTAAAATAAACATAAAATGCTGGGAGTATATATATAAAAAAAAAAACTATTTGACATCCAGCATAATTTGATCAAATGAGTAAATGTGACCTCTGATACACCAGTTCACTGTTCCCCCACCCCCTTTTTTTAGGTTAAATCAACCACAAATCATTTTTAATATATTGCAGAATTGTTTTTATGCTTCTTAGCTTTAAAAATGATGTATAAAATAAACAAATCAAATCTTTAAATGTTATAATTTGACGGCGGGAGAAATAGTATTAAATACTGTAACCTCTCTTCTGTCTAATGTGAAATTGATTGGGTCTAAAAATTTCCGTCGTACTATTTTACCTTCAGCAAAGTTTACTCTATGTCTATAAATTCACTGGGACTTGAAAATCTTTCTGCGGTAGACAGAGTTTACTGTAAATGTATAAATATAAAATGTAATTATTTACACATATAATGAATATTTCCAACTGAAAGAGAGAGAGTTAATAAATGAGGTATGAAAATTATTTAATTTAAGTAGATGGTTGATATAAAGTGATTTTTTACGATAGAAGAGTAAAAATAAGATGTTAAGATATAAGCTCTTAAACTCATTTTTTGATTAAATCTTAAACTGGAAAACATTAATTTGTAAATTAAAGACTTTATATTTTTATGTAAAAGAAAAAAAGTTTTATAAATGTTAAGTTGTGAAAATAAACGTACATCATAAGATTTTTTACTTTTGTTATTTATGCATCTAATTTCTTTTATTTAAGCTGTTCCTCTTATTGTTGTCCCATACCAAGTTCCTAAGCAGCTTTATAAGTATTATATTTCTAATTGCAAAAATGTTTCAAAATGTTCTTTATCATATTAAAAACTGTTTACATTTTTTTTTTTTTTTTTTTTTTTTTGTAAACATTAAAAATTTAAATTATTTGTGTGTTCCCTGCATTTTAGAGTTATATGTAGAAAATTTTCCTGCATTTCCTTACAAGTACAAAAAAAAAAAAAAAGTCCTTTCCGTTACGGCAAAATCTTACTGACTTATTATACCTTGATTTCTTTTAATTTTCAATATTTTTCTGTACAAGAGTCTTTTTGTTTTTAGAACCTGAAAACACTGAATATTCATAAAATTCAAAGTATCCCAATTCTGTTAGTTTTGTCATAAAAAAAAAAAATTAATTAATTAAAAAAAATAAGAGGGACACCCTGTATAAGTATTAATTTATTGACTTGGGTTATATTGGAAATGAGATGCACAAAAAAAACATGTACCAGTATCTTTAGAGGCACAGAATATATTTTTACGTAAGAAGCACTATCATATAAATTGAAAGGCACATTGTGCCTCTTAATCTCAAAGGCATTCTGTGCCTCTTAATTTCAAGGGCACCATGTGTCTCTGAATATTCAGGGACGCAAATATTCCAAATGTACCTTTTATATCAGAGATACAGTTTTAAGAGTATAATTTAGCTGTTAACAGCATTCCTACATTTGTGCGGCATAAAGCAAATTATGAGCACCATATTTGCTTTTATGTTTTTTGTTTCGAACATTGTCTGTACTGCGCCAAGAACTACAAGTCAAGAAAATTGAAGTAAGTTTTAAAATATTTTTTTAATCAAATTTTTAATCATCATGTAGTTTTTAAACCTTATGTGTTAATTGTTGTATTATGTACTGCGGAGTTAAGCAGCTATTTACGATTTCATATTACTTTTTT
Source organism: Maratus michaelseni (assembly GCA_963931845.1). NCBI lineage: Eukaryota > Metazoa > Arthropoda > Arachnida > Araneae > Salticidae > Maratus > Maratus michaelseni. The sequence continues at coordinate 47,294,622 of OZ007593.1, read as the reverse complement.
TCATTGCCATTATCAAGTTAAATTTTTCTCCACTCCCTTTAAATAATTAAATGTAAAACACAACATTTTATATTTAAAAGTAACAGTTATAAAGCTGTGTTAATATTTGTTTGTCTTGAAAAATGTCCGATTAAGTGGCACCAAATTTAATATTGTATGACCATCCTAACTTCCATCATAACTTCCTAAGTTTAATTTAAGCATCATCACAGGTAAATTTAACAAAGTGGTGATCCATGGCAATCATAGATATAATTTCTATTGTCAACATCCCTTTTTCTATGAATTTACGAAGCGCAGAATAACGAATGAAGTATCATTCAAAAGGTTTTTAAAGCGGCTTCTGACATATACACTTACATTTTCCTAAAACATCTTTCTTGATTAAAGATTGCTGTTAATTAAAAATTAAATTGGCATTGTTTTCATAAATGAAATGATATGTTTTCTTCAAATTGTCTTACCACAAAAATTAAATTCTGGATTATATAACGCTCACAATGATTATAAAAAAATAAATAGTACAAAAAAGATAAAGTGTGATATCTCTGCATGTGTTTATTTTATATTTATGATAAAAAAGCAAAATTCTAATTTCAATGTTTAGGAGAAAAAAATACAATAGGTTGTCCATGTTTTTTTTTTTTTTTTTTTTTTTTTTTTTCCCCCCCCCCCCTTTCTTAAGGGAATGATGTCTTCCTCTAATGCAGTTAAAATACGATTGTTATTTTGGTTTTTTCTCGCGCGTGCCTTTTTGTAAATTTGATGGGATGAATGAGTTGATATTCTGGCTTGACTAATCTTATGAAATAGATATCGCAGGGTTTGCCGATTTTTTTTTTTTTTTTTTTTTTTTTTTGCTATTTTAGCGAGAAAATCTCATTTTCGAATACCTGTTAGGCGGCCTAGCTTGTACAAACATGTTAGTTTTATTTTATATTAAAATTGTGTTATAATTTTATTTTAAAAACACACACATTTAATTTTATAATTACACATAGTTTTATTTAAAACACGCATTATTTTTAATACACATGTATTTAATTTTATTTAGTAATTATTTTTATATTATTTTATTTTTAATTTATTTACATACACATTTCATTTTGTTATAAAATACCAAGTTTCCATATGATGCAAAAGTCACCAGGTTACCACACCAAGCAAAAAATCACCATTTTGGTGCCAAAAAGAAACCCCGGTGCATCTGTGACATCTGTACCACTATGATTTTGTTTCATTAGAAGTTTAAATCTATAAATAAAAAATATTATATTGCTAAAAAATTTAGATTGCAGTGCAAAATTCTTGCATGAGTCCACCATTTTTTCATTTATTTATTTATTTATTTTTTTTTTTTTTTAAAGCTGTGCTAAATACACAATAGCTGAATATAAATGTCTGGACAATAAAATTTCCTAATGTACCTAATAATATATTTGACTGTATTTTTTTTCTATTTTTTAAGAATAATTATTACATTATTCAAAGCTGTTTTTTAAACAAAGATTTGAAGATTAAATGTGATCATCAGCAAGAATAAAACATATAATTATTTGAAAATAATATTAGAGTAAACGTGGGGTACTATAGTCTTTAAAAGTATGATCAACTCTAACTCAGTTCCATTTTAAACGTCGACACAAGGCCTGAATATTATATTCATATATAAAATATCACAAAACTATGTATTGTGATAAATAACAATTATTATTTCACTATTCGACAGTCAAAATAACCCCAATTGGTCTTTCTAATGTTAAAAGTAAATCTACTGCTTGTGGTGAGAATAATATTCTATCAATATTCTAAGAAATTTCAAAAATTAGTAAAAATCAATATCTTAATTATCTTTTAATGTGACAAATGAAAGAAATCATATAAAAGCTGGTGGCATAACACATTTAATTTGATAGTGTATCCTATAAGAAAGTCATAATTTTGTTTCAAATCAAGATCCCGAGAAGAAGGATTCTAAATATTGAGAAAATTATTCAGCTATTCATTATTAGAATCTCATCGAAATTGAGCTAATTGCCTTATATTTCAAATATGAATAATTTTTGAAGGTACTATTTTAACTTTAAAATTTCACTGTAATGTTTTAATAAAAGCACTAAGTTATGAAGCTGTACACTAATAAACATTTAAAATAAATTCATAAATACTGTATCCAGCATTTGGGATGATTGTGCAATGTTAAAAATAATAGGTATTAAATGTGTCAAGAAAGGTATTTAAATTTATCTAAATTGGATGTTGAATTCATCCTAAAACAGATATTTAAGATTGTGCAAAATAGGTGTTAGCATGGCCAAAATGGGTACTAAATATTCTCCAAAATAGGTAATTAGTGGTATTCATATTGGGTGTATATCTAAATTAGATATTAAATACTGCCTAAAATGGATTCTCCAGTAGTGTCCAGAATGGGTCTTAAGATATCGAAAATGGGTATTAAATACTGCCTAATATGGATTCTCAGTGATGTCCAAAATGGGTATTAAATACTGCCTAAAATGGATTTTCAGCGAGGCCCAGAATGGGTCTTAAGATACCCAAAATGGGTACTTAACAGTGTCCAAAATGGGTATTAAATACTGCCTAAAATGGATTCTCAGTGATGCCCAAAATGGGTCTTAAGATACCCAAAATGGGTCCTTAACAGTGTCCAAAATGGATACACAGTGGCAACCAAAACAGGCATGTGTCATGACCCAATTTGGTATGGACCCAAAATGGGTTACCCCAGACCTAAGAATCTTTCAACCCAAATTGGGCTTTTTTTTTACCCATTTTAGGTTTTATTTTTTTCTGTGTATGCATTACCTTCTCAATAAATTTTACAAAGAATTTCATAAATTTTAAAATGAATCCTAATAAGAATGAAATATTTTATTACTTGTTAACCCGGGAGCAATCGCGCATACACAGGGTATGAATGGTTTTTACTTTGTCACCAATAAATACAAATAATAACTGTCACTTTATTTAGTCGGAGACAAACTGTTACAAATTCTTCGATACAGTATAGGTTGAAGATTACTTTTCGGAAAATAATGGTGGCAACTGTAAAAACCGTACGCACCCTGGGTATATCACACCCAGAACGACTACTCCCGGGTTAATCTTACATTGCACGATTTTTTCTTTAGGAAAGTATGTTTCTTCCATAACCATTTTTAAGATTACATACCACAAATTTTATAGACTATTTTTTTTTCCTTAACTAATAGCGTAAGGCGAATATTTTTTTATTTAAATGTAGCGATACCTGGGAACTGAATTTATTGAAGGTTGGATTTTAATTCATTCCTATATGCATCACTGTGCAGTGTAGGATTAAACATAACGTCCGCAAGCGATGAAAATATATAAAGATAATGCTGGTGGTAGAGTCAGATAATGGATACTTATGTACAATGAAATCCAATAGCAGATCACGAAAATTCAATAATCAGCAAAGTAATGCAATATAATAAAACGAGCAAATCATCTATTGGTGATTTTAAAGGGGAAAAAAAAAAAAAAAAAACTAGTCGATATGCCGATTCCAAAACTTTCTTCTACCTCATACATGTTAATATTTCAAATTTCGGTGTCACATCGCCAATAAAATCAATATTTTTCGTCATTCTGCTGTACGTCAGTTGTTTGCGAAGCGCCGTGTTACCTTTACTGTACTAGCAGCCAATTTGCAACTCAGAACTACGAAAAATTTTTAAAAATCGCTAAATGCAAAAAATGCATTTCATACCAATTTTTCACAGTAGCAACTTTAGTCTTCTTTTCTTACGGAGTTTCTCTCATCAGATAAAGAGAATATTTATCTTAAAATATACTGGTATACAAACAACAAAATGGATGGCAGCTATTCTGGTACCATATGGTACCAGTAGGCTTTAATGGGTTAAAGCGCCCTCTTCCATCAGAATATCCCTACATTCAATTGGGACCTGCAGACAATAATCAAAACACACACATAAAGTTTGGTTCAGTTTTATGCATAACTTTAACCACTTTTCGATGGTACTATAATGAAAATAGCACAAAAATCGCTATCACTGTGTCCCCTTCTGGCGGAATATCTCCAAATTCAAGAATTACCTGCTGGCCATAGTCACCAACATATATATATATATATATATATATATATATATATAATGTTCAATTCCATGCATAACTTCATACACTTTTTGATGGTACAATAATGAAATTGGCATAAAAATCGCTATCACAGCGCCCCCTTCCGGCGGAATATCTCCCCATTCAAGAAGGACATACTAGCCATAGTCACAAACCTATAAAAAATTTTGGTTCAACCCTATGTATAACTTTATGCACTTTTCGATGTTAGAATGAGGACAGACACACAGATAGACATTTTGTAAAAACATGTTTTTCGGAATCTCTGACCCCCTAAAACGTACCAATCCGTCAAAATTTAGATTACAAAACTTTCTTCTATTATAGATAGAAGAAAGTAAAAATCATTTATTTGAAATCTGGACAAAATATTTGAGATTTGTTATGCACGGTGAATAAAAATTATTCTTCGATTCGGATACAAACTCTGGGGCAAGAAGAGGAAAAAATAAAAATTATTTTTCAACGAAAAAAAGAGGGGGGGGGGGGATTTATTAAACAACAGCCTTAAGAAAATTTACTCTTTTTTTTTTCTACACAACATGTAACAAAGCAATCCCATAAATACTCTATTCGGATGCAAAAGCCATTAATGCCGCTCTAAAACTAGATATAAATCACTGTAACTAGCAAAAGGAAACAAAGAATTCCCATACATCTAAGCAAGTCTTGGCAAATTGGAGCCATAATTATTCTGTCTTTCGCCAACAACACCTGTGTTTGCGCACGGCAAACAGAGCACCGGAAAAAAGATGTGTGTTTGAGTTTGTTCTGTGCCAAAATCTTCAGCTATCCCTCCTTCACGTCCTCCCATTTAGGATTAAGTGAATCCTGAATCTGAGTGGATTTCCTTTAACCAACAGAAGGCTTTTTAATACCTTTTTGCTCCTTTAAGTGTTTGGTTTAGTCTTCGCCGAAGCTCATAAAATTCTAGTGTTTCAGCGTAAATAGTTAAATGCAAATAGGCAATGAAATTTTTATGGACGTCTCCTTTATATATTTTCTCCGTAATACGGTAGTTTTGTCTATAATATTATTCATTAAATTCTTTTATCATTAATCAGATGGGCTCGAGTGAATACTAAATTTTGCATTTCTAATTTTATTGGGAATGGTTTAATGATGTCTCACCCCCCACCCCCTCCTAAATACGACAGCTTTGTCCAAATCATTCAGTAAATCCTTTTAATTTTTCCATTAGAATTAGTAACAAGAACTTGAGTTTCGTTATAAATTAGACTTTTCAGTCCATTTTAATGGACATAACAGATCATCTTTAAGATCGTCATAGACTACAGTTAGTCGTAAGCTATAGTTTATAGTTACAAATTTTACCACTAATCTGCTTGTTACGCATTGAAATCATTGACTAGAAATCATTACTACAAAAAGTCAATGACTGTCAATGATTGAAACGGACATCGAGTAATTTGTATCCCAACCACTCCTGTTCCCAAAAGATACCTTCTGGACTTGTCCGTTTTTTCCTGTTTACTTCGTCTTACACTTTTGCCTTCTAACCACGTGTGGCTTTACACCTGGTGAAAGATCAATTTTGTGTGATCCTAAACGGCGCTGTTGTGCTAATTTTACTTACATTTGTTTTTTATCGTGATCTTTAACAATTTTATCTACTTTATTACACTGACGCCAGTTCTGGGTGTTGTTTTACTAAGCTTCTAGGCTACATCTCTTGGAAGCCAGCCGCCCTTGTATTTGTGTGTTCCTTTCTTGCCTTTTTAGCTCCCTCAATTTGCCTTTTTTTCATTTTATAAAGAAAAAAGTGTCCGAAATGATTAACATGTTAAAACATGTCTACCTTCTTATTAGGTCGGTAAAAAATATTCGTATACCTATGCCCATTTCCGAGATAATTTTTATGATTCCTAGTTAACTCTTAACGAACGAAAAGCTCTGGTACGGGGACATCACACTTTCACCGACGAGCGTCATTTACACTTCTTTTATTTTTTGGCACCACTTTCTCTGACAATGTTTTCTTTTTGCATTATTCAATTGCTGAAATTTTGCGATTAGATAAGGCGAAATTTTCTGTGTAAAAATACAGGTCTCCAAAAATGAAATGACTGTTTTTAAAATTCAATAATTTGCAAACGGTGACAGATATTTAAAAATTTCTTGCAGTAGAGTAATGTAATATGTCAGTTTTTTTTTTTTTTTTTTTTTTTTTTTAGAGAGATAGGAGTGCAATCCACGCCAAAACTAAAATCACTCAGCATTGATGTGAAGGTAGGATGTTCAATACATCGATTGGGTCTCATTCGTTAATACACTATTGTTCTTAGGCCCCGATTCTGAATAAGATTTTACTGGTGAACGAGACCCACTCCATGTATTGAACTTCCTTTTTTCACATCAGTGCTGGGTGATTTCTGCTTTTGTCTCAATAGGATGTAATATTGCTCGCAACGCCATCTTTTGCTGATAATTCGAACTAAAAGTAGAAGTTGCAGTAAAAAAAAAAAAAAAAGAAAAAAAAGAAAACTCCTGACATTACTCTCCTGCAGTATTTCAATATCTGTGACCGTTTGCAAGTTATTGAATTTTAAAATCAGTCAGTCCATTTTAGGATATATGTGCCGTATAGAGCCAGTAATTTTGTACAGAAAAATTCGCCTTATCTAATCTCAAAATTTCAGCAATTAAATAATACAAAAAAGAAAGTTTGTCAGGAAAAGTGGTGCCATAATAATAGTAATTAGAAACAAATAAAACATAATAATAATAATTGGAAATAAAAATTTGTTGTCACGAATATGGCAGCATTCGTTATCTAAGGATTAATAAGCAACGATTAACACATAGATGCCTACCTTTACCCTCCTTTCTTACCACTATTTTTGAAAAGAAAAATCTTGGCCTATTTAATCGTAGATCTTCTCGATTTAACAAGGTAAATTTTACTTTAAAAAAAAAATGGTGGACAAAAAAGCTTAAAAGTTTCGTTATGCTAACGAAATGGTTTCCAGACAGAAACGGGACAGCGAAATAAATGGTCAGCGGCGGAAATTTACGACTCTGGTATCAGACTGAAATTTCCCCGATATCAGAAATGAAGTTGATAGCACCTTTTGTCCAATCTCGCCGTGTGAAAATCGGAAAGGCAATCGAATTGATTACACACTCAAAGCACGTGCACAGGGCGTTTGCAATTAGCTTAGTGTGTCAGCAAAATCTCTATCTCCCTCTCTGATTCGAAACTGCACTTTCGAAATGTTTTACGTAGTAGATCCGACTAAATCATTTCCATCGACTGGTAATTACAATTTAATTCAAGCGATCAATCTTCATGCATGTGAGGAAATTGGATTTCTTTTTTTTTTTTTTTAAAGCGGTCGTAGAACATGACGGTTTGCGAAGTGTTAATAATAATATAGGAGTAGTAAGGAAGTTGAGAACATAACTCTTAGTTAGCTACTTTGAGCGAGTCCGCAACGCTGTAGGTTTGAGAAAATTTCGGGTAATTAATAATTAAGATTAAAACGTATAACAGTTTAAAAAGTTCCTAGATAATTTTTGAACTAGAACAATATAATATTTTTTTGTTTGTTTGTTTTCTTGAGCATACTACAATAAAATATGAAAGAAAAAAAAACCCTCTATGCTTTGAAGCATAAAAACACCTTAGCATCTTCTATAACATGTATCTCCCTGATTTGTGATCACATACCGATATTTATATATCTCTTTTAAACCGAAAAAATATTTCGATTAATCGATATGTAGGCTCACAAAAGCCTTCAGAACCTAGAAATCTGCATAGATGTGTAATCTGGCAGCAAACCTTTAAATTAGAAAAGCTAAAATACGAGCTTGATAATCACCTAAGCAAACTTCCACCACTTTTCTCGAAAATAAATTTCCGCCTTATTTAATCGCAGAAGGCCCTGGATAGAAGGCACTGACAATATTTTTGAGGTGGGTGTTAAAGCAGTCCGAAATTAATAAGTGGGAAAATAGCAGTGTTGCCACAGGCGACTATTTTATTTTATTTATTTATTTTAATTCGTACCACTATTTTAAAAGAATTTTCTTAGTGATAAATTTATCAACGAATTGTAGAAAAATATGACAAAAAATATTCTACATTTCTTTTAAAATGCTAAAAGATATAAACTAAAAACATATCATACAGTAAAATAACCTTTATTAGATTGTTGACATGTTTCGGCTCACTCGGGGCCATTATCAAAAACAAATGAGAATATTCTACAATTGTACGGTCTTTGAAGCTATTATTTGAAATGCTATCATTTAATGTTCATGTACTTTGTATAATTACGCATGTTATTTTTTATTTTTACTTGGTTGTTTATTTCCATATTTGTAACCATGCGTAATTTTTAAAAAGTACATGAAAATTAAATGATAATGTCTTATAAAAAGGAAAAAAAAAAGTGTTGAAATTTAGATGACACAAATTACACGTTATAAAAGCAAATAGCTATTTAAAAACATAATGAAATTAAAATATCATACTTTTTTTCTGGTGCAAAATTTTAAAAATTCCTCACAACTTAACAATTTGCCCTCTTATCAAACATAGCTTATCAGTGAAACAAGATGTCATAATAGTGATAGCATGCTTTGTTATTTTTTGTTTGCTTGTTTGTTTGAATCAAGAGTACAAAGTGTAAACAAGGATAAGCAAGTTAAAACATTTTCCAGTGCAATTGTATTCTGTGACATAAATTTATATATCGATTTTTATTTATTTATTTACTGAAATTTGTATTGCTTTACAGCTTATAAAACTGAAAATTGAGGCATAAAACAAATAAAATTACATAAAGTATACGTATAATGCAATGCTACATTGCATTTTGACGACGGGACATTTTTCAACTTAATCCCAACTTTATTTATTTATTTATTTATTTATTTATTTTTACAAAACATTAAAAACTTGTAAAAATACATAAATATAAATGGAATATGATATATAACAATATTTTAGTCGTAGGAAGAAAGGAGGACTCCATTTTCGATAGGGAGGGTTTTAAAGATTACTTCTTGAAATACTATTTAGGCATTTTCAGAGTTTTCCCCGGGTTTTAAAAAGGACAGGGTGCTGCTGGTGGGAAAAGGGCACTTTCCAGATTCGTAAGGGCACGTTTTAAATTCGCAAGGGACTTTTTAGATTCGTAAAGGGCTTTTTTTAAGGCATTATTTTGATTCTAAAAGCAATTTTAATGTTTAAAAGTCAGTGCAATTTTCCTAAGACAGAATAATGAGTCAGTTAAAGCAAATTTTTTAATAAGGCAATAAAGACACAATTTTTAGCAAGAAGGGTACTATTTCTTGATCAGAGACAAGGAGGGTGCTATTTTTTAAACCAAAGGGCAGTCAGAGAGCAGCGCCCTCTTGCAACTGTCTGGGGAAAACTCTGTATTTTTATTAAAGTCACAGCAAGGATTCACACTGGCAATCTTATGAAGCAAGAAAAGATCCAAAAGAGAAGTCACGAAGCTCATGTCTTCATCCCTCTATGCATACACACACAAATAAATAAATAAAAATAAAATAAATCTCATAGAACACAATTTTTTTGAATTTACGTCCAATCCATGTAGACGGATGTCTGACACTTTTCCACATAAATTTTAATAGTTTTGTAACAGAAAGATTGGAATTCTAAACGTTTCTAAAATTTTTATACTTTCCAATATTTATTTACATTAATAAAATAGCAAAGATTTCCCAAAACAATATTTTCATATTAAAAGAAAAAAGTTTATATACGTTGCGGCCATGTCACACCCGCAACGCCTAAAAACTATTTATTATTTTTATTTATTTATTTATTTATTTTAGTATGAAATGGTGTTCTAAAAAATTGATGCTGCGGTATATAAATAAATGTTGGTTTAGTATAAAAATATTTAATAAAGTTTGGAATTTCAACCTTTTAAGTACATGTGGTAAAGTGTCAGACATGTCCCCATGGATTGAGTAGTTAAATATATATTATTAAGTAAAAACTTCTTCATTGAGATGTGCCGCTCCCCGTACCTTTAAATCGAGAATAAGTCCCCGAGAAGTTTAAGGCTGTTCTCAAATCCAAAAGGGCTACTTTCAGACACATTTTTAAATTCATTTTTGTTCAGAAACGCATGAAATGGGCAAGTGTTGTTATTCAGAAATTTTGTAATCGAAACACGTTTTCCATTTTTTGGTAAAGGCAGAAGATCTTTCAGAAAGCACTGCCAAAGTCTGTGTTTTGAACCGAATTCTTGATGCTTCAGCGTCAGAAAGGAGAAAAACGCGTTGTCACGTGACACGAATCGCTTATAACTGGATAAGTAATTTATTTGTCAAAAAAAATGGAAAACTCATTTCGATTCCAAATCGTTTCCATAGATAGGTCTGACAATTTTATATATTTGAGTTTAAAAATGAGTCAGAAATTGCGTCAGAAAGTTTTGCGTTGTTCAGCAGATCATTTGAAAACCACCTTAACGAAACTTAAACGAAACTTCCCTATCGTAAAGTCCATTTTCCACAACAGTAGAGTATTTTAAAAACAAACACATCTACTAAAAATTAAATTAATTTTAATAATTATTATTATAATATATTATTATTATTATTATATTATATTAATTATTATTATTATAAATATTAAATTAATTATAACTTTTCTAAAATTGTTTAGGTTTTGCTATGAAATTTGGAAAAAAAAATGAAGATGAATACAGCATTAATGTATTCATTCTAAAATTATTGTTGAAAAACATTGAAAAATCGGAACATATTATTATCTAAGGCCAGATTATGTTGAGTAATAGATACAATATATAATATTGTACTACTATTACAACGTTAACTATTCACTATTCTAGTTATACTAAGTATGCAACTGATAGAGCCAGGCAATTCTTGATCGACCAAAATGAAGAGCGGGTCAATAGTCCATTCAAAGGGATTCAAAGAAAATTGTAATTGTAAAAAAAAATAAAGTTATGGTCAGAGAATATTTTGTAATTTTCAGCAGGGAATATACTAAATTTTACTTCCAATTATGCTTTGGAATATCACAAATATTTTTTAACAAAATCACAACAGGAACCAACGGACTCTTGGACGAAACAAGGTAGAGGGTCTTCCACGGGTCGGGTTGCACCATAGACATCCAATATAAACTCTGCAACGATTATATATATATTAAATTTCAAACCATTCGGTTGGTTAGTTTTTGAGCACGGACGGACGGACAGGCGGACGACTATAAGTGCTACGTATTTATATAATTACGAACACACTTAAAAATATGTCAAAAAGTAACCAGTTAGGATTTGAGAACAGCCTTAATCCGTCTCTGCATTTAACTACTTACTGCTTGCTATTCGCAGATAAAATGACCGCTAACTACTAGTTTAGTAACTTCTTTTCCCATATAAAGGGATATGAGCAAGAGCCTGAAGTCCTTGATCGGCCAAAAGCAAAGAACGAACGGTACATGGGTCAATAGCCCCTCAGAAAGGATTCAAGGGAATTTGCAATGCTGAAAAAAAAAGATATGTATAACTATTACCGGTTCTGGGATAGAGCTATTACACAGGAAAAATAAAAAAGGGGGTGGAGGAAAGTTAATTAGGGAAGAAATAAACGCACTAGCCATCTACAGTTGCTAACCGTGACCTCAGAGAAAAAGCGTTTTCTCTACAAGTGCACAGCGTATCCAAAAACACCTAGACATACTTTAGAAGCACTTGGCCTACATACGATCCAATAAAAAAGAAAGCGCAGATGGAAATTATTTTCTCTTTAAAAATGCGAAAGGAAAAAAAAATGGATTAAATCATTTATTGTGTTTACTGATGGGATCAAAATGGCAGTTATTCAGCTGTGCAAGAGAAAAATGCAGTAAACAATGTTTCTTTTTTCTTTTAAAGAAAGAAAAAAAAGAGTAAACAAGCAAAACATTTGTTTTGTCCATGTAATAATAAGGAAAGAATAAGAATAAATTATTAACAACAAGTGGAAGGAAGTTTTGTGTTATGTAAAGTGAAAATGCCGTTGTAATAGAAAGAATAAATAGATAATATTGTCTAAAATATCACACCAACCTAAAGTTTTTTTTTTTTTTTTTTTAATTTGTGATTAAAGTATGACAATTATTTTATATATATATCATTCTTCGTCATTGAGTTATATATGGTACTATCTTTCCAAAATATTTCAGATTTTTGAAGTGGAGATAATTGGTGGAAGAAAGAAAGAACATATCGAAAGATTTTTTTCTTCTTTATATTTAGGGAAATGTATCTGAAATTAAATATTGATCTATAAAAATCTATGCATCTATTCAAAGTTAAATGTTTCAACTAACAATTTCGTTACTTAAAATTACACAGAAAGGTAAAATATCAATATTTCGAAAAAACCCTATGTAAATTCACAAGAAAAATATCGGTCTTATTTTTAAAAAGCTGTTCTGTAAAAAACACGTTTTAAGTTTTCGTTACTGTTCACCTGTTGTGGCGCGCTCTACTTCCTATAGCTCCAAAATCGCCCTTTAATTTTAAATATCGATTTTTAACAAAGAAAATGTGATTTAAAATCAAAACTTTGTGCATGTCAAAGTAGTATTAGTGCTACTCATTCAATAATTAATAATAATAATAATAATAAAAGAGAATACGCCATTGAAGTATTTTGGAGATTTTTTTTAGATTGAGATATCTTCAAAAAGTCTGATCCATATCTCTATTACAATAACAGTCTGAATACTAGACAGTAAAATTGCTCTCCCCCACTCTGTTCAGTGTCTAGAAAGTTATTGAGGAAGTCTGCATTTAGTTGTTGAGTGTATTTAACTGTTACCATTAAAAAACCGCTATAAATTTAACCCCTTCGCTGTTTTTAACCCTATACATGCAGTATAGGGTGCATACAATCCTTAATTTGATTACCAATATTTCTGAATGGTAATTTTTGCATATTTAATCACAGCATTTCTGCAGTTAATTAGGAAAAGATTTACTATTCGAAAAAAAAAAAAGTGGTGCTCAAAAATTAAAAACTGTATGGAGTGGGAGGGTGGGGGGGGAGGGGGGGGTCGTCGCGAAGAAATTAAATGTTTGCTGCTGAAAGTTTTTTTTTTTTATTATTATATGAAATATTGGTAAAGAGTACTTTTAATAAACTGGATATCGATTTTATTGTATATACATTAGCAAAGAAGTAATTATTTTCATGTATTTTACTCCTATTATATATGTATTTATTTTGTTTTTATGATGCAAATTCTTATGATACAATATTTAAGTTGTGCATTAATACAAAAATTGAAGTAATTCAAAAAGTGACATGTGCAGTATACGGCGTTTTCAATATTTTTACAAATAATTTGAAAATAAAATCCCTAATAACACTTTTTTGTTTTAAAGGAACCTTTTTTAGCAGCAGCAGTCAACTTTATTCTAGGACATGCAAGATGTGCAGCTGCTTAAGTTATTGAAGATGTTCTTCAAACTGTAAGCAATTAATAAGAACAGTAATTGAACATATGAAAATTAATAAATTCAATTTTTTTATATCGATCTTTAGATTAACCATATATATATTGACTACTTTTATAACAAAAAATTCTGTGTTCCTCCTCAACGACATAGCGATAAATATTTCCCCGGAAAATCGAAAGATTTTTTTTTTAAATACACTATGTTTATAGCGATAAAATAAATATTATATGTACATGCTACTTCCTTTGAATCATTTGACAGTGTGATCTGCATGAAATACTTGAATCATTCTAATATAAAGGGCATGGGTTTCATTAACGATTATGTCTTCATTAAGAACTCATTATAAGAGCCCAATTAGTGTTACAGAAAACAACATGCATAATCATTCCGAGCCTGCCACAAAAAGGCTTAATAACCAAGCATTAAGCCAGCTAGCTGCTCTGTTTCTGTTAGATATTGATGATATTAATAGGAACTATCCATTATGCTAATGGTAGAAAGAAAAACATTTTATGCAGAAATAAAAAGAAAAAGATATATAAGTAACGAGAAGAATTTATTCGAACAAGTTTTCTGCTATTAAGGATGAAGGTGGACTTTAAATTACTTTTTCATTATTTATTGTCATTTCAACAAGTTCTATTGCATATTACCTTTTCGATAATATATATTTGTGACAAGTAATGAACGCCTCAATTTGAAAATATTCAATAATTCATTACTATAATAAATATGAAGATGAAAAAAAGTGACATTTATATCTGGTAGCTCTAAAATTTCATATGTTGTAATTTTAAAAACGGTTCAAATTTTCGTCAATAGAGGGCACTACACTGTCTCAAATTGTAAGAAGCCTCAAACTAACATGTAAAATTGCATTACAAATCTCTCAAGTTTTATTTCTTACTATATTTAGCGATTGAAACCAGAAAAAAGGCTTGGATTTTGACATTTCAGCATTTTAAATGTATCAGATGCTGCAGCGCCATCTATTGATGAAAATTCCAGCGAGTCAGATATAAATCTCAAACATTTTTTTCATCTTCATGGTTTATTTTTTTAATTAGTTATAATGAATTATAGAATTTTCAAATTGTATGAGGCATTTATTTCTTGTCACCCTGTATATACTATGTACTGCATAAACTCAAAATAACATATGAAAATTCAATTATGAAGATTTTAATAATTTCAAAATTGCATAAATTTTGCAATTACAGAAAATGTTGAAACATTAGATAAATTTAAAACTTGAGGTTTACAGAATAAATTAAACATTTAACTTTAATTTATTACAATAAACTAAGTTTAGTTCTATTGTATATCTTTCACAAATTATCTGGAGGTAAGTTTAACAGGTCTTAACAAGAGGTAAGTTTATTTTTTTAATTTTTGTCTGCTTATTTTCTGTTGTTTAAAAGAAATATTTATTTAATTGCAAAATTGGATTTAAATTTTTAAACTTAGTATTATGTTGTACAGGCTGCAATCATCTCATTTTAATATGTGAGAAAGTTTTTTGTTGATGATGAATCGTATAAACGAGTATATTATTATTATTATTATTATTACACTATTTATTTGTTATTTATATTTTCTACTTTTTAGTGTTTAAAATATTTTGCGGTTGCAGTTTCACAGCCAGTTAGCGTATTTTGGCGAGAACGGTTTGGTGCATAATTAACGCGATTGTTTTCTTATCTCGTAAACATCAGTAACCATAAAGATTATTTGGCGATTTACCGTCTGCGACAGGCTAATGGAAGAAATGTCTTAAAACTAATTTATTAATTTGTAATTACTTTCTAAAAGTGGTAACACGTTCTATTGCCATGGGAAAACACGTGTACATAAATTCTAGCCTATGAGAAAGCGAGTGAAAAATCGAATACAAAATTCAATCTTCACATACAAAAACTAAGTTAAATTAAACAAGTTGGAAATTGTACGTCAAACGTTACAAACGAGGTGCGTTCGTACGCACGTTTTAGAATTAAATTCATGATATCCCGTGCGTAGAACGGGTTAAACAGCCAGTTAAGTATATATTTTATGACACTGTTCATACAAATATCTTAACTAGTTATATAAATATTCAGATATATATGTATCAGCTAGTTATATAAATATTCAGATCTTGATGATTTTTAATTCTGTGAAATGAATTATATCGTCTGCAGATTAATTTCTGTAATAAAATAAGTATCTCGGTCGCTTGACGATTTAACATCCATCGGAAGCTCATATAACAAAAAAGCACCGATTTAAAAAAAAAATCAAATTTCTTAATAAATATTTTTATTAATATCTCCTAAAGTTTTGATTCGATTTTGATAAAATTTGAAATGTCTCGACAAATTTATGCAAAGATAATATATTTCAAATTGCAAACCATTTGGTTGGGTAGTTTTTGCGTTGTTATATGCGGACAGACAGACAGACGGACGGACAGACAGACAGACGGACGGACAGACGGACGGACCAAACGACGACTATAGGTGCTACGTATTTATATAATTACGAACGCACCTAAAAACTGTAAAAAATATGTCAAAATGCACATTTTTTTTTGGTTTCGAAACGTTTTATGTCCCCTTTAATTCTCTGAATTGTCCCATGTTTTTGTTCTAACTATGTTTGTAAGATTATTAGATCATCTGTGATAACCCTTTCACGTTTTAGAGCGACTCAACAAAATATTTTAAAAGAAAAATTTCCACATCCTACAAAAATGTCCATGTGCGGGAAGAACACGGGGAATATTATCTTTAGCAGAAATGACATCGGCTACAGACAGAAGCAACGAGGTCGCACGTCCAGAATCCCGCAGGGCAGAACGTCGTCGGTTTACTGACCGATGTTGAGGAGTAGTTGAAAATTCTGTTCACAATATTTGCTACAGACGAATATTCTGGAGAAAAAATTTCATAACTTCGAAACGGAGAGGTGTACTGCATGACATACTAGCTATATTATAACGCAAGAACATGGCCGTGAGTAGTGCTAACGTCACATTGACGATGGCAAAAGCTTGATTAATAAATTTCGCTTTTACTGCAATTTTTTTAACTTCCAAGCATTGCAAAATTTCAATTTTTTACTCCTTCGAGAGGGGGGAAGGGTTGTACGTTCAAGTGCTATTTGATTATAAAACTGTATCTCAATTTACCCATTTTTTATTGTTTTTAAAATAATTTTCAAGAACTATTTTATTTTCTTAATATATCACGTGCAGCCCGATTACACAAGATTACCATGTTTGCACTTAAAACAATAAAAAATATCTAAATATTTGTTCCAGTGTAATTAAAACTTCATCAATGAATAAATATGTAATATATAGATAAAACACAAATTTAACAGATATATGTAATTCAACTATGAATGTTATTATTAATTAGTTTCATAAATCGCTTATTGTTAACAATCGGATATCGTTACCAAAATCTGACTGAAAACAATTCTGAATTCTTAGGAATCTCGCCAAGGGCGATAAACAGCCAAAGCTGTTATTCCCATGGAATACAATGGGAAAATTACGAGTATCTTATGAATCTACAGAAGATGATAAAGGCTTTTATGGCTTGGCAGTTTAACCAAGTTTTCAGTTATTAATCGATCGATAATTATTATTGTTCATAAATGACAATGCACAGTGGGTTTTTTATTTTATTTTCTATTTTTTTGAAGCAGCTCGAAGCAAAATGCTTTCAAACTTAGCTATGACATGACTTAAGATTTCAAATCAAATTCAATTTATTCTTCATGAAAAAATGAATCAGACATGAAAGTTGAAGCTCGTCAAAAAAGATGAACTATATGCGTAATACAAAGCTATTGCAATATAAAAACACATGAACATACAGAAATAAACATTATCAATAAAAATTACAAATATAAGAATAAATAACTGATTTAGATACATAACATAAATATGCGTGTAATATGTAAAATAAATATGCAAATAAAGTTAAAAAGATATTAAAACTATTATTATTTTTATTCACAACTATTTTCCTTTATTTATACTATATTACGTATTACGAGTTCAAACACATCCTCATGTTAAAATTTTTGCACTATATTAGCATAGCTATTCAAACTGAAACAAGCTACATTGCTGCAAGAAAACACACAACAAAAAACAGGGATAATATTACAAATTTTGCATTTGCACGAGCACAGAAAAAGTTGAAAATGGCCTTTGTAGAGATGGGTCTCAGCTATCCAATGAAAGGAAAAAAAAAATCATTTAAAAATGTTAAAATGGAAACAAGATATTTAAAAAATATACATGTTCCCATAGGATTAACATTAGCGAGCGTTGTCTTTTCGCGTGAGTGAGGTATGTATAGCCTCTTAAGGATTGATATGTTTCAGAAAACATCCATATTTGTCCTTACCTTTATAAATATCGTGATTATATTGTCTTATATAGAAGTGTACTAAATAGTAATCTAGGACCATTAAATTATTGTTATTCAGTAAAGCAAAGTATCTATTGAGTTTTCCCATTATTATATTATTTTGAATTCTTCGGATTTTCGCACAATTTAAAAAAAGGGGGAAATAGGGTCCGAATAATTGGGCAACTTTGGTACATCGGAATCTACTTAATAGACACACTGCAAATCTT
Organism: Maratus michaelseni; assembly: GCA_963931845.1. Classification (NCBI taxonomy): domain Eukaryota; kingdom Metazoa; phylum Arthropoda; class Arachnida; order Araneae; family Salticidae; genus Maratus; species Maratus michaelseni. The sequence continues at coordinate 47,276,349 of OZ007593.1, read as the reverse complement.
TATACTCTTTTCAGAACATATTTATTTTGTCACCATTTTTAGTACACTTTGAAGCGCACTTTTTGGAACAGTTTTTAGAATACTTCTGAGAGCACTTCTTTTCTTCAGCACACTTTTTGAAAGGGATGATTTCACAAGTGCGCTCAAATGTGTTCCCAAGTTTAGATTTAACAAATATCCTGAGCAGAACACTTTCTATATAGCGGAGCATATTCGGAACACATTAAGGTAACACATTCGGTAAACATTAATGGAACACTTTTTTGAATCAAAGTGTTCCAATGCTATGCTGGGAATTTGCAGTGCATTCTACAAAATTAGAATTTAATTATTCTACTTCGTCTCCCAATGCACATTAGCGGATCAAATAATAATAATAAATCTTAGTCATATGCTTTAGAGATGATGCTTAGAAAAGCGTATAATTAGTGTTCCACTGCATATATTTGGAGGGGAAAAAAAGTCTCAAGAGAGAGCATTATTACGATAAGAATCCCCTGTCCCTCGTAAATTTCTCTGCATACTTATAAAATGACGGATTGTGTGACATGTCAACTATTAAAATTTACAACATCACATAAAGAACGAGCAGTTCGTCGACACATTCCTCTTTTTTCTGCGATAAACTTTATCCTCGATTTCATTTCGAACCGATAAAGTGTCTACAGGCTGTAAAATGCAATAAAAGTGTTATTGCCTTCGAAAAACAATGCGCTATATTTTGATTTAAAAAGAAAAGAAAAGGAAATAGGATTCAAGAATCCTATTGTGAATTCAGATTTTTTTATAGTGCTGAAGAATGGCAGTGAAAGTGCTGTAATTTAAAAAAAAAAATACGGTGCGGAAAAAAAAAATCAGAATGCGGGTTAAAATTTTAATTGGAGTATGGGGGGGGGGGGGGGAGTATCGAAAGGGCAACTCCCCAATTCCTCTCGGTAATGTTAAACCTATGGGCGAAGAATGGATTCGCATATTTAAAATATCTCCTCGGAAAATTAATATTTTTAATTTCTTTTTTTCCTTGTGTACTCTTCTTAAGGATGTCTCTTTTTCTTGGTTGTCAAAATATTTCTAAAATATATACTTAACTTAAGATTTTATGTGTAAAAAGCTGTCGAGCGGTGAGTAAAGGTTTTAACACTTCAAATGAAATTAAGTATATACTTTAGAAATAGGGTGATACGGAATTCATGGTACAAACTTTAAGGGTTGATACAGGACACTGTAACAATCATTTATTGTATAGGAAACCAGGGCCAGAAATTCATTTATTGAGTCAAAATTACAGGGTGTCTCACTTCAATCTGATGTCGCGTTTTCGTTCAAAACTGTAACAGTTAGTGAAGATATTTTAACAAAATTCGCAACAGACTCATCTTTGTATGAATTGTAAGGATTTCGTTAAAGTTCTAACAAAAATTAACTATCTTGTTAGTTTTTATTTTTTGAAGATTCCTTTTTTTATTAAGAGGAATGTTGTGAAGGGCCTATTTTATGAAATGGAATTATAAAGATACCTCTTTTATTAAACGGAATTTTGTGAAGGAGCCTATTTTATTGAATGGAAGTTTGTGAAGCTTGTTCCCGGATTGACCCCAGAACTTTTTTAAAAGATGGGAAATGTATTGCTTGTATGCAATAAAATATTTATTTTTTTCATCTTAAAACAGGACCCTTCACAAAATTCTTTCACCTAACAAAAGGTTTCTTCACAAATTTAATCATCTTAAAATAAAATCTGACTTATCACAAAACAGCTTGTATCATTAAGGAACTTAAATAGCTATATGTATAAATGTATGGTATAAATTTAATGTATTTATTATATATATTTGTTCATTAAAGCAGGATGTTGTTAAAATTAAACTGGCTAAACAGGAACACGAAGTTAACGCTAATTTCAGATTCACAAAATTATGACAATTAAAAACTTGTGAGGAAAAAAAAATTATACAAAAAACACGTATGTTCGTTTTCTTTTGTCAAGGTGCTTTATTTGGATATTGTGTATTTAAACTTTTTTTTTGTCACAAAATTATGACTAGATTTTTCACAAATATAGAAAAACATTCGCATTTTTTACAGAAACGGGACCTTGTGAAAAAAGTGGACAGACCTCTGGCAAGGGTGGGTCTCTTTTATTAAATTGAATTTTGTGAATGCCTAGAATGACCCCAGAATTTTGTAAACATGGAAAATATATTGTTTGTATTTAATAAAATATTGATACATTTCATATTATAATTGACTCCATTAAAAACTCCATGCTAAACTGTGCTTTATATTTCGACATACCGGATAACTAATCATGTAATTCTCTACTCATTTGCGGCGAATCCCGCCACAGACATACCAGAAACACACAAAACAGACCCGAAACGAAGTGTATTAGTGAACATTCGTTTCGCAAGCTTTTACATCCACTGTGTTGGGTTCTGTTGCAACTCATACCGCAGGAATGCAACATTTCTGAGAGAAACAACGAAAGATTACAGAAATGGATTTCCAGAATAGGATTAGTTAGTTACTAGCGAACTGCTGTGTACAATAAGCGATTTCCGGATGAGAGATGAATGACAACAATGGCGGAATTTCAGGCAAGATTTCTGAAGTAGTACTTTTCAGCTGTTAGCCAGCTGAGTTGGACAAAATACATCCATAAACCATTTCCGATTTAAAATACATTGGTTTTGGAGCCTAAAATACAAAATAGTTTTCAAATTTAAAAATTTCCAAATACAAAATTCATGTATTTTTTTAGATGCATTTAAATTACAAAATACATTTTAAAATTTTAAAAATAATTTTGTATTAGATTCCACTAAGTGGACACAAAGTGTTTTTGCAAAACTTTTTAAATTTTTTGAAATTATAATTTCCAAAGTAAAGAAGCAAAACTGATAAAGAAAATAAACCAGTCCGTGAGAGAAGAATTTATATAAGTAAATAGAGAATATTTAGAGATAAAATTTAAAAATCTATAAGGCAATATAAAATAATTAAAAAATTTCCAATTACAAAAGACATTTTTTTAATGCATTTAAAAATAATCTTGTATTAGATTTTATTAAGTAAACAAAGTGTTTTTGCAAAACTATTTAATTTTTTTGAAATTATAATTCCCAAATTTAAAGAAGCAAAACTGATAAAGAAAATAAACCAATCCGTGAGAGAAGAATTTATATAAGTAAATAGAGAATATTTAGAGATAAAATTTAAAAATCTATAAAGGCAAGGCAAAATACAAAATAATTTTCCAATTTAAAAATTTCGAAACACAAAGACGGGCATTTTTTTAAAATACATTTAAAATACAAAACACATTTTAAGAATAATTTTGTATTAGGTTCCACTAAGTAACCACAAAGTGTTTTTGTAAAACTATTTAATTTTTTTGAAATTATAATTTCCAAAGTAAAGAAGCAAAACTGATAAAGAAAATAAACCTGTCCGTGAGAGAAGAATTATATATATAATAATAATAATAAAAAGAATATTTAGAGATAAAATGGAAAAATAAAAACGTTCATGGATATAATTCAGTTTTATTTTCCCGTTGACCAACAACGGTACACGTGTGTTATGACCACTATTTTCAACCAATAATCACAATGGTAAACATTTACTAGAAGATTATTATATGAAAATAATGATAGAAATATTAGTTAAAGAAAAAAAAAATAAGTTGCCCAATCATGAACCAACAAGTGGGGTTTTTTTTATTTTTTTGTAAATTATAAATTTCAATTCTAACAAAATAATAATAATAAAATATATAGGAAGAGGATGTAGGATAGAATTATGGGAAGGGTTCTTCCTCTTTTAATTGAATTTTGAATACCACTCTTTCCGACTAAAAATATTCCCCTTATTTAATTACAGAAAAGTTGTGATTATTATAAAGCGAATATCACGACACGAAAGTGGTGGTATTCAAAATCCAATTGTGTTTTTTTTCTTTAATTTATAAATATTATTTGAAAATTAACGAAATTCAAATCTAAAATTAAAAAAAAAAAAAAAAAAAAAAAAAGATCCGACATTTTTTTAAGTAACGAATTCTGTAACTTTGATGACGTCACCAAATTATGGAGGTTATCAGACAAACGCCTGGCTGGGAGAAACGTTTTCAGACACATCTGAACGTATATGACACGGCAAAAGAGAAATAAAAATAACACATGATTAACTATTTGACAAATTAGTCATAACAGCAGGTGATGTTTCAACTAGTTAGTATAAACATGATAAAATAATAAGAAGGGAAAGAGTAGAAAAAACAGCCGCCATCTTTGTTTTGTCGCCTGAAGGGTCAAAATATCAACCACTTGGCCAAATATTTGCGGTACATGAGTGAGCGATCGCAGAATGAGGTTAAACTCTCGAAAAATGCATGACGTCACTTTGTTAAAGAAAAAAAGAATGCATTTAAGGGGGTTCTCAAAAAATATTTTTACCCGCCAAAGTTTCGGACAGATTTATAAATTTATTTTTAAACATAGAAGAGGAGGCATAACTATTGAAGTGATCAATCGTTTTTGTTTCATTTTTCGATACAAGAGTTACATTTTGAGTTGTGAAAAATTGTTGTCTCATGATGATCGTTATAAAGCTGTCGCATCCGGAAATTTGGTTTAAAACGCCAACTTTGACAGAATCTTTTGACAGATCCTCTGTCTTTATCGAAAAATGCAAAAAAAAAAAAAAACTATTCGATTTCACAGTTTCAGAATGAAGAGCACTTGCCTATCTCATGCGTTTACGAACTAAAAAGGAATTCAGCAATATGTCAAAAAGTAACCAGATGATATTGCATTTGAGAACAACCTGAATAAGCATTTTGCCCCAAAAAACAAAATATATACAATGGAAGAAGTGCCAAATATGTAGCACGATGTTCATTAACGCTTTAGTGACGATATTATGTTCATATGTTCAAAATTCTTGATTATTCCTACGAGTAATTTTAAATTAAAATCTTACCTTAAAAAGCAAGATTCTGCGCTTAAATTAAGCAAAAAATTCTCTTTTGAACAATGGTTGATAAAATATTAAAAATTCTGCAAAAAACGCTCGTCGCCAAAGGGTTAATAACAATCCCTCAGCATGCGAAAATGTTGTTCAAAAGAATTTCTTATTTTTATATGTATGTATTGATGTTTTAATTTTTTTTTTTTTTTTTTTTTTTTTTTTTTTTTAATTGACGCATTGTATTTTAAGCTACAATCACTTAAAAGAATACTATAGGCGAATAAAAGTTTTAGATAGTCAAATTAGATTCCACACAACTCAAATGTTACAATATTTACACTATAAGAAAAATTCTGAAATTGAAATCTGGTGCAAGCTTTGTTTATTCTAGAGGTACTAAACGATAAGAAAAAAAGTTCACTTGAAAAAATATGATACAATACCATGGCATAATAGTTAGATTAATTAGCATCTTTAAAATTTGACGGCAAAAATTAACGGCCGCCATTGCCGGAGTAGCGATTAAATATTAAATGTGAAAAGAAAAGATGCTACAGAATTTTTTTTTTTTCGTCACCATTTTTTCGTAGCCATTTTTCATTTCTCAGTTTTATTGTGTAATTTTTCTTCTTTGTTTGTTAATATATAACAGGAATGCCTATTTTAAAATTATTCTGAAAGTGGCTACTGGCTCTTGAAAAGTGTATTGTTACCTTTGAAATTCCTAATTTTTATCCTTCCCTGAGAATTTTCGTAGTAAATATGGTAAAATGATCTGAGAAAAATCTTAGATATTTGACAAGGGGAAAAAATGGTAATATTTATTTAGAAATGCAAAGATCTGATAGAAAATCTGAGTTTAAACATTTTTGTTTAATTTTTTTTATAATATTAAAACAAAAATAAGTTAAAGAAATAAATACTATTTAAATACAAATTAAAAAAATAACGTATACAAATTAATGCTTACTATTCTTTTAAACTTTCACATTTTTCAAAAAAAAAAAAAAAAAAACTATTTGGTACAATTATTTAATTTTATTTATAGGTACTAGTATTTTTCTAGGTATAAAAATTTTACATTAATAATAAAAAAAAAAAAAAAAACCCTTCATAGCCACCTTAAATAAACAGAATAAATACATTATATATTTATACATATAAAAAGAAGAAACAACTAACCATAAGTTAACTAAACATTCCCAACAATGATATCAGTGATAGCAACGGAAATTATTATTAGTTGAAATTTAAAATAGCAAATCGGAAAAAAACTATATGGAAAAACCGTTTGCTCAGTAATAATAATAAAAATGTAATATCGAAACCGCGGACTATTTTTCGGTTTAGTTTCGGTATCCGTTTATTTCACGAAGTTTTCCGTTTCTCGCATGTCATATTCGTTGTGCAATTTTACAACAGTTGTGTAATATTCAAAATTTTCCAACAGAATGCATCAATTATATGAAGAAAAGGATAATTCGAAAAAAATTAGTAATTAAATTACCACCAAACTTATTTTTTTCTGGTTAAATATTGCTTTGTTTTTATTAAATAGAAAAATAAATAAAATAAATATTTAAAATGTAATTTAATATTTAAAATAAAAACCGATATCTTTATAAAAATGTTCAAATAAATTCTAAAAAGTGGCAGAATTGGAACCCATTAAATAGCCTTTTATTGATTTTCAAAATAAAATAATATAATAATAATAAAAACGCAGGCAAACAGCTAATGTATAAAAAGTACTTTTATACTTATTGGTTTAGTAACAAAAATGTAAGAAATAGAAAACATGAAGTGTCCCAGAACTTAATAGTTAAAAGATGTATTATATTGCAAAAAATACAGTATTACCAATAAAATCTTACATTAAAAAGTATCTTTTGAGCTGTATATTTATTTTATCAAGCTTTTAAACAAACTTTTTTTTCCCCCGAACTATTTGGTACTATTATTTAATTTATTTTATATGTATTAGTATTTTTATATTTATAGGTATAAAAATTTATACATTAATAAAAAAATAATAACTTCACATCCAACTTAAATAAACAGAATACATACATTATATATTTATACATATAAAAGAAAAAAAAAACGAACCATAAGATAACTAAACGTTCCCAACAATAATCACAACAGAAATTATTATTAGTTGAAATTGCAAATAGCGAGTCTTGAAAAACTATATGGAAAATCCGCTTTCCCCGTATTCAGTAATGAAAAAAAAAAAAAAAAATTACAATTAGGAAACCGCGACTATTTTTCGGTTTAGTTTCGTTATCATCCGCTTATTACACGAAATTTTCCGTTTCACGCATGTCCTATGCGTTGTGCAATTTTACGACAAACCCTCCAGCTAGCAGCGTCGTTAATTCCTTTGCAGTGCTTCCCCAGACCGAGGCTCAATTCAGAAGGTGGGTTTGGTCATAGATTATTTAAATAATATAACCACTGGCGACTATTTTTATATTCTATTCTGACCGCTATTTTTTAAAAATAAATTTTGTAATAATTTCTCTTGCATATGTCGAACCCTATATTTTACTTTTTTAACTTCCTTACAAGTAGTTAGTTATAACTACAGCTATACCATTTGACATTCTTCTTAATATTTAGACTATTCTTAATCTCCTTCGCTTTACTTAATTATTCCAAATTTATTATCATCTCATTTCTTAATTTTACATCTATCCTTTATATTGTAATTGTTCCTTTATCATGTAGTTAATACTACAACTTAACTTTTCCCAACGGCTCAATTTAATACAAGACACTCTATTTGCAATAGACAGGGCGTTAAGTTGATTGCCACTCGGAAGCCCCTTAACCCTTTAGCGAGCGGTGTCCACAAAAATGACACCTAATTTTAATTCCAAAACTGACAAACGGCACTAAGAATATTTAAATTAAATTTTTCCTTTTTTTAAAGTACGGGCTATTAAGAAAGTTTTTATTTTCTAATGAATTCTTTTATAAATTCTGGCGTCAGTCCATAATTTCATCATTTTAAAAACAGACTTACCCAGAAAGGGTTAACTGATGTCAACTGTTCGGCAACTGTCAAAAATTTCTCTTGCACGTGTTGTCAAAGTGTATATATGTGAAAGATTTTTGTTTTGAGAAAGTTGTGCGAGATAGAATTAAACAAGTTGGAAATTGTACGTCAAACGTGACAAATGAGGTGTGTTCGTACTATAGCTAGTTATATAAATATTCAGATCTTGATAATTTTTAATTCTGTGAAATGAATGATATCGTCTGCAGATTAATTTATGTCATAAAATAAGTATCTCGGTCGCTTGACGATTCAACCTCGGAAGCTCCTATAACAAGAAAGCACCGATTTTCTTAAAAAAATTCAAATTTCTTAATATTTTTATTAATATCTCCTAAAGTTTTGATTCGATTTTAATAAAATTTGAAATGACTCGACAAAATTCTGCAAAGATAATATATCTTAAATTTTATACCATTCGGTTGGGTAGTTTTTGCGTTGTTATATGCGGACGGACCAGACGACAATAGGTGCTACGTATTTATATAATTACGAACGCACCTAAAAATAGTCGCCAGTGGCAGTTTAAATCATACAGTCTATGGTACAAATACACGAAAGAATCATAAAATGATTTATCAGTTTACTTCAAAAACTTTATTTAACAATTAAATGCGTTTTAAAATATCTCCAACAAAATGCATCAATTATATGAAGAAAAGGATAATTAAAAAATTTTTTTATATTAAATTGCAACCAAACTTATTTTTTTCTCGTTAAATATTGTTTTGTCTTTATTAAATAGAAAAATAAATGTTTAATAAATAATTTAATATTTTTAGTTTTAAAAAAAGACATTTTTATAAAAATGTCTAATAAATTAACTAGCCTTTATTGATTTTCAAAATTAAATAATATAAAAACAATTTGAAAAAAAAAAAAAAAGACACAGGGGAAAACAGTTATTGCATGAATGTAAATTAATACGGATTGATTTAATAACAAAAACATAAGAAATATAAAACATCAAGTATCGAAATATCGAAATGTCCATATTTTTTTTTTTTTTTTTTTCCGTTTCAAATCAAATGTCTATCATAAAGGCTATTTATTTACAGTCCTGTTTCTTTTACAAATTAAAAAAAAAAAAAAAAAAAAAAAAATCAATAAAATATATTTTTTTAAAAATTACATTAATTTTAGTTTAAATAATTTAATTAGTTGATTTAAATTATTAAAAAATAATAAAATACGGAATTTTTTGTTAATTTAAATTATTTAAAATAATATATATTTTTCTCAATTTATTTCTAAAAGTAATTTAAAATAATAAGACATTTGTCTGCGTATTTTATTATTCTACCCCTCCCCCCTTCCCTCTACCAAATTAACGGCGAAACTAATCTCATATCTAAATATTAAAGAAAAGAAAAGACACATTAAAGAAAGAAAGATAATATTGCATCAATAAACATATTTGATCATTTAACTGGGTATAAATCGTTTCTGCTGCCCATTATAATTTGTATAGAATACACAGTTGCAATTCTGATTATATTGAATTACAATACATACACACAACATTCGAAGCAGAACTGAAGCTGCCTAACTGTAAAATACGTATCGAAAATTTAAAAAATATTGCAATTTAAAACTCACAATATTTGAATGACCTTAGATTGTTTTCTTTTAAAACGCTAAAACATCGAAAAAAAAAAAACAATGTCATTTAAAAAATATATTTTTTTTAATCATGGAAAACAATTTTCTTTCAGGTGGCGTTGTAGTATACACCCAAAATTGGGGCACCGCCTCCTTCCTCTATTCATCATTTCAGAGTTAATGAAAACATTTTTTTTCTTTTAAATAATAATATCCAATTTATAAAATTACAACTGTATAACAAAGCTGTATAAGTTATTTTTATCTATAAGTTTTATTTATATTAAAGTCTTTAAGATAGTAAACTTATTAACTTAATCTAAGTAGTTACAAAACTTTTTTATTTATGTTTTCTTGATGACGAAGAAATATTTTACTTACATAACTACTAATTATTTTTTAATTAATATAAAATATAAGCTGCAGTAAAAAAAAGTCAACAAAAAGTAGATGCTGTAAATAATATTTTGATTAACAGCATTAGCAAATTCTAAGGGTAAATTTAGAAACATAAACACCAAAAAAAAGAAGAAAAAAACTTAAATAAGGTGCATATTTACCTTATTTGGTCGGGATCGTCGATAATAAATAATAAAATAAATAATCCGCTGAATCCCTAGCGCGCAATCACTGTTATATTGTAACATTCACAGAAAAATCCAATTATTTTTTCACTATAAGAAAATCCACTTAAATTTGATGAAGAGTAATGCCAGAAAAAAGTTGTTTTTCATGATCAGCACCGGACATTTTTACATCATCCAATGTACATCCATGACAGTGTTTTATCATCAATTCCAGTGAACAGGGTTGGTGACTTTTTTCACCACGTATACAGAATTTTTTTTTTTTCTTGACAGATATAAACACGGTCACACGCGCACAGTAACAATCCAGCGTTAATTAATCCAGTGGCATGAAAAAACTGCAAAAACACCGCAAAAGTGCATAAAATCCAGGCGGCCGAGTCGAAGCATTGGAAGAGCACTTAACCAACATGTCGGCAACTAAACCAGCGAAGTAGTTAAAAAGTTTATTTTATTTTGTATCTTATTATTACCGGTACATGTCCTTGGTTGTGGGTTACTCACCCTATCAGTCGACCTTCGCAGAATGAGTGTGTTGAAGAAGTTAGCAGCGAGCGGCGCAGCGCAGACAGCTGCCGACGTGACGTCACGGGCCGGGCAGAAGCGCCATCTAGCGAGGCGCGGGTTGTTGGGCTAGTGTTGGAAGTTTCGGTATCCAATTACGGATGTTTTTGCGGACCGGTTTCGGTGCGCTTGGCGATGAAGTTTAAATGCGCGGGAAAATATTTTGGCGGAGAAATTGGAGTGATGGAAGAGTTAAACTGTGATGCAGGAAGCAAAAGTGACCCCTTGGAAAGAGGGTCAAGCAAGTGTTGAGATATGACACCCTATTTGAAACTGGATATTTGAAACAAAGGCTGACGATAGTTTCACGGAAGTTGCTTGTAAATTAATTTACAATTTAAAATTTGTTGATACTGATTATAAATTAAAGAATGCGGAAAAAAAATATAAAAAAATTTATGTCGTCACACGTTTTATAAATAAATAATTATTATTTATTTATTTGCACCTTAAGTACTTTTTTTTAATTAAAAAGCAACAGTGACAAAACTATCGGTATTTTTAAGAGCATTTGTAAATTAATTTGCAACTTAAAAGTTTATTGGTAGTTTTAAATTAAATAACATAAACAAAAAAAAAAGTATCGAACCACCCCCCATCACTTCTTATTTATAATTTTATTTTATTTATTTATTTATTTATTTTACATTATTGCATAATAAATACTTTTTTAATTAAATTATAACATTGACAAAACTATAGATATTTTCATGATCATTTGTAAATCAATTAAATATATATATATTAATTAAATAGCAAAAATAAAAAGCTTTTTTAAAAGTTGCCTGTACATTAATTTGTAGTTTAATTTATTAATTAATCAATAGCGGGGGGAAAAAGAGAAATCTAACGATACCTCCATTAAAAAAAATTTGCAAATTAATTTGTAGTTTTTTTTTTTTTTTTTTTTTTTTTTTTTTTAGTTTTATTGCGCTGCAGATTTTTATTTTTATTTTTTAAATAAATAAATAATATTAATATTAATTTAAAAAAAATGCACCGAAAAATATTTTGAGGACAGGAAAGAGAGTCGAGCAAGTGTTGAGGTATGGCACCCTATTTGAAACTGGATACTTGAAACAAATGCCGCCGATATTCTCACAGAAGTTGCTTGTAAATTAATTTGCAATTTAAAATGATTAAATACTGTTTATAAATTAAATAATTCGAAAATAATAAAAACAGTTGATACTTCTTCTTTCGTCTCCCTTCCTTTTCATATTAAGTACCTTTTAGAAAATAATAATAAAACTAGCGATATCTTCATGTTTTAAAAAAAACGAATTTTCAAGTTGTTATTTTTTTATAGTAATAAAATTAATAAGATTTTAAAATCAAATAACGAAAAAAAAAAAATATTTTCATAAAAGTTGCTTATAAATTAATTTTTGTTTGACGTTTTATTGTTCTTTTAAATTAATGAAAGAAAAATGTATTAAAATCTAATCGATATCTTCATGAAAATGTCCTGCAAATGAATTTGCATAGATTGCTTTTATTGCACTGAATTTGCATCGATTGCTTTTATTGCACTGAATTTTTAAAATTCAGCAATACAGATTACAGATAAAAACACTTGTTTTTATTTATTTTATTTTATTTATTTTTATTTTTATTTATTTTTTTACGAGGGGGGAGCGGGGTTACAAATTTTAGTTTTGCGCCAAAATGCCGTATTTTATAGGTCATCTGATTTAATGACTAATCTTCGGTAATAGATTCCATAGAAAAATGGCCAATTTTGTTGCAAAAATGATTGATGTTCCATTTTAACCCCTTCAAGAGCGGCGATGCATTTCTGCATCACTTAATTTTAATGCTTAAATGCTACACTGGCATCAGAATTTTTAAACGAAAATTTTCTTTTTCTTAAGTACGTGAATAAATACTTTTGCTTATTTGCAAATAAATTCGTTTATAAATTCTGGTGTCAGTAGATCATTTCAGTATTTTACGAATATAATTACTTTGCCCCTGAAAGGGTTAACGGATATTGTACCAATGCTTGAGAGTAGATCTATAGCAACATCTCACACCCCGCTGCAATGTGGAATGAATGACAACCCGATTACTGATGATGTCTCCAAGGTAGGGTACCATCAGTAATCGGGTTATCATTCATTTCACATTGTAGCAATGTTGCGATGGAAACACCTCCCGCTTGTGAGCCAGAGACTGACAGTTTCGTTATCTGTACCATTTAACCTATCATGTATACCAAAATCGTCGACGCTAAAATTGGTTGCCAAAATGTAACGCGGCCTTCCGGACTATCATTTTATAAGAGGGAGAGAAAAGACGAGCCGACTATTTTATACTGAACTAAATAAAATAAGGGAAAGAAATAAGTGCGTAATTTGTATAGACATTTGCAGAAATTCTAATAAAATACTGTGTACGTTTTGGACCGAAGAAATTAGTCTGGTTCTTACTTTTCAGGTAAGTAAAGAGTCACGTTAATGAAAAACTAAAGCAATTACACGGGCATTAAAATCTTGCCCTTTTGTTTCGACAAATATTGTTCCATCCATCTGATCTTCGAAATAGTTTATAGTTTGAAATACTTATAGCTGTTATGGAGAGAAAACCACACTTGTAAATGGAACTGCTAATGCTTATTTATTTGTAATTTTATTTTATTTTTCTAAATTAACAAAACATTAAAAAAGTTCAACAATGACTCTAATAAGGTGCAACAAAAATCTAACCTGCAGAGCCAATTAAAATAATAATAATAAATAATATAATTCTGCGTATTTCTGGGGGAAAAAAAAAAACTTAAACGCAAAAACTACTTCGTAATAATATATTGTATTTTCTCAAAATATTAACAAAATTCAAGTTCAAACTGGCTTGATGTAATCCATAACTGTGGTCTAGTATCGGAATTTAAACTAATACATATACAAATACAGAAAATAAATTCTTACTTACTTACACCGTATGTATTCGTATTCGTAATTCATTTCTTCATAAATAAACACTCACCTATAAAATAAAATATTTATTATAAATAAAAATAACTGCAAGCACAAAAATAATGCATATTTTTAAAAGAAACCAGAAAAGTTTAAAAGGAAGTTTGATCGTGGATTAGGAAGCTTGTAAGTTACCAGGGGTCGATGCAGGGCTTTTCTCTTGGGGCCCATTTTGTGAAAAGTAAAAGTTTTTTTTGCAAAATTTATGATATTTTTGTGAAAGATAACACGTTGTAACGAAATGTGAAATCTTGTTATTCAAATTCGCACCAAGTATTTATTAATACTTTGTTCAGCGGCAATTTTGTATGAAATCTTGATTTTAACCCATTCACTGCCAACCCAGGGCCGTAGCTAGAGGGGTGCCAGGGGGGGGGGGGCTCAGCACCCCCTGGAAATTTTTGAGCCCCCCCCCTAGAAAGTTGCCAAGGCCACCAAATGAAATTCTGTTTCAAAAATTCAAATGAAACTTTGTTCAAATATTGAACTTAGTTTGGGGGCTTTTTACAATTTTGCATAAATACTAAATTGTAGTATTTGTTTAAAAACTGCATATAACTGCCCATTTGCACATACTAAGAATTAGCAACTTGTTGCTGATGCAAACATTGACTCTTGCATTAGTTGCATAAAGAAAATTTTCATTTTGCAGTGTTTTCCATTATTAGCATAAAACAAATAATAATAAGGAACATAATGCCTACCATTGAATATGCACTAATTTATCTTTCTATATAATACTTTGATCATATATATCTGTGTTTGTGCGTGCATGTGTCAGAGAGCGAGAAATAGTACCAGCCCCCCCTACATTTTCTTGAGCACCCCCTATTGTTTACATCTAGCTACAGCCCTGTGCCAACCACGAGTATACTCGTGGTTGTCAACCTTCAAAATAAAAGTGTATGATGAAAAAAAAAAAAAAAAAAAAAAAAAAAACCCTGCCTAGCCTTCTATTTTAATACTATGTTAAAAATACTTTATTTAATGACAATAACTTTGGTATTAAAGTTACCAAATATTATTTTTCAAAACTTTTGGTAGGAAACGATTTTCAGTAAAAATATCAAAGACTCCGCCCACATAGTTTTGGCAGTTAATGGGTTAAAACAATAGAAGCTCCGCCCTCTTCTGGGAGTCTTTCTTGGGATTCAATCTTTCTTGGGAAAATCTTTCATTAGGAGTTCCAAACTTTACATTTGTAAATGTAAAGTTTGGAACTCCCAATAAAATTCCTTTATAATAATTGCAATAAGGGTAATTTTTTTAACATAATTAAAAAATTATTGGGCAGAATGAGTTGCAATTTTGGTTTTGCATATTTAAAGCTACTAGAAATCAATTTCTGTTAAATTCTTTATTCGTTACTTTAAGCATTTTGTTCTAATATTAATTTCATAATTTATATCTTCAAAGTTATATAACTAGAAAATAGACCATGTTTGATAAAATTTTCTGTTTGAGCAATAAAAATTCTTTATATAACATCCATTAACTTATCAATTCCAAAAACCTTGTAGATTACAGTGTAATGGTGTAAAATGTAAAAATAAATGCTCTGCATGATTTAAGCTACATTTAAAATTTGTAAAACTCAAAACAAGTGTCTAGCACGTGTTCGTTATCCACGTTTTTGAAAATGAATCACGTTTCTGAGAAATCGTTCTAATTTTGAGCAAGCAAGTGTATCACATGTCTATGATCACACGTTGTTAAAATGTAAAGCAGCAGTGTTTATCAATCTTTTTTTATCTGGCGGCACACTCGAACACATGGTTAAGCTTCCGTGGCACACTAAACTTATGATGATTGAAAACATATATGAAAGGAATATAAATTAAATCATCAAAAAATACAGGGTATCTCACATCAAGCCGAACTCTGATTTTTCCTTCATAACAATAATGAAGATATTTATCTTCAACAGACTTACTTTGTTTTCTGTGAAGTGTGGTGAAATCACAAAAAGTGCTAGAAATGGCTACCATCCACGTCCAAACAACACCAAAGAAGGTATACTAAAGTGGTTCAATTTCTTTGGCTAGACACTTCAAAATTCTTATGATAGCTGATAGTACATACGATCTACGATGTCACTCACCGAATTACAATGAAATTCGAGCACTACCCTTGATGTCACGACATTTCACAGAAAGAAAGGTTTTTCTCTTGAAGATTTCGCTAAAACAATCTTTTATTATTATTACAGTTATCAATGAGAATTTGTGTTTGACTTGTCGCGATACACCGTGTATTTTTGATTGAATAAGTGGGCTGCGATCCTGGTTTCCTATACAAAAACTGTTTTTCTTGACATGTATTATCAACCCATACAGTTCTGACTATCAGTTCATTTCATATACACCCTGTACATTTTATAAATAAATAAATAAATAAAAGATTTAGCATGGTTTATTGTTTACTATGCCATAATATATTATTAGTAGATACAAAAAATAACTCAAAAAATGTTGTCACATGCCAGCAAAATAGAAGGAGCTGTCCAGTGTCAACGGAAAGAGAATGCAACAGTTGCCAAAATAAATAAATAAATGTAATAAATAAATAAATAAATAATTGTTGATAAATAAATAAATAAAATATTTAGCGTAGTTTATTGTTTGCGTTATCATATCTTACTCACAGATGCAAAATAATAACTCCAAAAATGTCGTCACATGCCCGCAAAATATAAGGAGCTGTCCCAGTGTCGACGGAAAGAGAATGCAATAGTTGCCAAAATAAATAATTGCTAATAAATAAATAAATAAAATATTTAGCGTAGTTTATATTTTGCGTTATCGTAATATCTTACTCATAGATGTACAAAAAATAATAATAATAATAATAACAATAACTTCAAAAATTTCGTCTCATGCCCACAAAATATAAATAAGAAACTGCCCCAGTGTGCGACGGAAAGAGAATTCAACAACAGTTGCCACAAGAGGTCATCTACCAGGCAGCATTTTAAAGCTCCGGGTAAGGAAAACAAAATAAAATCAGAAAAGGCCCAGAAGGCACTGCAGTGAACTAACAGAATTACACGTTATTTCACCATCAAAACTTGACAGGGCTTTTTAACTGGGCTTTACCTTCTCTGGGTTGTAATTCGTGTTAGGAGAGTTAGATCCTAAAGGCGGTCGACCGTACTTCTGGAGTCACTGGGCCTTGAACGAAGGCGAGGGGGGGAATGTAGAAAAAAAAAAGAAATAATAAAAGGTTAGTCCAAAATAGGTGTCATTATATTAAGTAATGTATTATTACGCTATTAAAATCCATTCAAATGAGCATAATACATAAAGGCGATAAATGCGTTGCTTAATTTCTAGCTTAGGTAGCTTTACAGATAAAAATTATCAGGATTTTTGCATCCTCGAGTTTTGGCTTTTTCGAGTTAAAACATGGGATTCGTTCGTGCAACATTTCACACAACACAACATTATGGTCAGCAGAAGCTGCTTGCCATGCTGAATTAGTTCCTGTTTTTGCTTATACCCAACTTGACCGTTGTCATAGCCAAAACATTGCTCATTCTCCCAACTCTGTTGATTTTTCCACAACTGAACCAGGGCTCGAAATAGAAAAATCCACGAACCGGAACGGTATTCCAAAATTATTTTTGACTAAAAAGTTTTTTTGAATGTACAGACAATTTTATTTTTAACCATACAGAAACAATTTAAAAAATGCATTCAAGATTCTAAATACTAAAAAAAAGTAACATAATTAAAACACTACACTCTAAAAACGATACTTTCAAAACTGAGCAAAAAATGCTCAAATCTGAGTATGTCGCATAGTCAAAATGGCTCAAGTGTGAAACATGTATATACTCATTTCTGAAAACATGCACACACTCAAGAATAAAACATCATGTGCTCATATTTGAGTATGTCCCTGCTTCAAAAATGAGTATGAACTAACTTCTATGTACCATTTTTGAGTATTCCTATGTTTCAAAAATGAGTTTGAACGGATCCTAATCATTTTTTGAGTATGTCCCTGTTTCAAAAATGAGTATGAAGTGACTTCTATGTGCTCAGTTTTGAGTATGACCATGTTTCAATATTTCTGGTATTTCAGAATTGAAAGCGTTGGGTCGTCCTATTTGAAACAAAAAGTTTCGCATCAAAATGAAAATATCGATTTACTCGGGTTCGAAAGTGTCATTTTTCTCAGTGTACGTTTACGTGCAGGAAAACGACTAATAATTTTTCTTTTACCGATAATAACAAGCGGAGTGTAAACAAACTCCGTATCTACGACAAGGTCTAAATTGAACCTGCTTTCATCTTCGTTATATCAAAAGATTAAAATTAAAAAGCTTGGATGTGTGACCTGTCATATTTAGTTTGTCACTAAAATTTAAAAGGTTGTTGTAGCATCGTGATCACTGTATGAAATGTGACGACCGAGTTCAGAACTGTCAGTGTCCAGAGCCGTTGCTATGGGTGATGGCTTACCATTTTTTCGAATGAACCTGAATCGGAACGGAAACATTAATATTTTTCAGGAAATGTAACAATGTTTTAATAATTACACAAACCTGAACGATATTTACCATAATTTCACGAACCAGAAAAATATTTGTTATAATTTCACGAACCGGAATATCGTTCCGGTTTGCTCCAGTACATTTCAAGCTTTCAACTGAAAAAATCGGAACAAAGCTAAGAAAGATGTGCGTACTTATCTGGTAACCCAGCCCGTTCACCACACGATTAATAACTCTGCAAATTTTCGAAAAAAGGGGAGTGAATATGTTTTTTAAAATGTTTGTTGTTTATTCCTCTATCGTTTGATATGGCTTTTAGAAGAAAAGAACCTCGATAAATTCCAAACTCAAATCGAAATTGCAATACATTTCAGCTCGGAGTTTTTGGTTTGTACTTCCAAACATGAGATGTTATTTTAGATTATTAATTATTCTCAAACGAAACGACCTGCTGATTACAAATTTCTACGGATTATAGCCCTAAATGGAAGAAAGAATATATATTTAAACACCGACTTGTAAAATGTCATTAATTGCACAGACGTAAGAAATAATGGTATAAATGGAAATTGTATGATGCCCAACTGTCCAGATAGATGTTATTAGATTAAAATTTTACAGGCTGATTCTTCATATGTCATAAAAATAGAAGCTTGATTTAAAGTTTGATACATAAAATATTTTCGTTCAAAATGATAATTCGGATTGCTAAAGCTTTCAACTTAGCTTTTTAGGTTCGTACCTCAAATATAAATTTTTAGATTAAAATTATCTTTAACAGAAATAACATATTGACTACAGATTTTAATAGCTTGCCGTGGATACAGGAGAAAAAATTTCTAAACTGCTCAGTTGTAAAATGCATATTATTAAGGAGGTCTGACATAAGAAAAAGTTTTTATGGGACGCGATAATGTTATCGAACAAAATCTGTGATTTCATTTTCTATGTTGTCTAAAATATAACAGAAAAAATAAAAACCCAATTTGGGTTGAAAAAATCTTAGGTATGAGCCCAAACTGGGCCATGCCTGTTAAGGTTACCACTGTGTATTCATTTTCGCTACTATTAAATACTCATTGGGTTTTATTTTTTCTGTGTAGTTTATATGTATTCACGGTGATTTAAAAATAATTCCTTAAAAGTTTAAACCCCAATCTTTCCAAAAAAGGACAAATACGGATATAAATATAAATATATTATTTTTTTAAATCGGCAAAAGCTTTATAGAATTTTTAAATTTCTCAGCAGTATTAATCTTTGGCTTTTCGAAGACGTCTTCAAAATTTATTTATCTCAATTTCAAACAAAATATCGGTGGAAGCTTCAAATACTTCCATCTTTAAGGCTGTTGTCAAATCCAAACTGGCTACTTTATGGCATTTTTTAATTCATTTTTATTCGGAAACGCATAAAATTGGCAGGTGTTCTTATTCAGAAACTTTTGTAATCGAAAGACGTTTTCCATTTTTTGGTAAAGACAGAAGATCTTTCACGAAATATTGTCAAAGTCGGCGTTTTGAACCGAATTTCCAACGTCGCACCACGAGAAAGGAAAAAAAAACCGTGTAGTCGCGTGACACGAATCGTTTATATAACTTCATAAGTAATTTATTTATCAAAAAATAGCAAACTCATTTCGATTCCAAATCGCTTCCATAGTCATCAGGCCTTCCAATTTTATGCCTTTGGGTTTAAAAATAAGTTAGAAAGTTTCGCGTTGTTGAGCAGTTCATTTGAGAACCACTTTAAACTGATATTAATATAACAACAATGTATTTTATAACAACACTCTAATTAACATTAGAAAAAACCGGAACAACTGATGAAGGTGTACCGATAAAAGTGCAGTCAACTTTTGAAGACTATTATTTCTCATTCAGCAAATTTCTTTTTTTTTTTTTTTCGTCCAAGAAAACCAACGGAAACAGAAGTAGCTTAATTGTTTCCTTTTACCATTTAAGACTTGCATATGCGTCTGATATTATTTTCTCAGTAAAAGATAATGAAGAAATCTGAAATGATTCGACTCCATTTTCCGAACATTTTGTAGAATACCGTGAATTCAGACAAATTTCTGACACAATGGAATCAGCGGCATTCGAACACTGGACCTCCTGTTTTGAAAGTGGAGAAGCTACCTCTGATCCACTAATACTTGAGCACATCTCAGCAATATTTAGGGTCATTCCATCGTAACTTACGTTGCATTTAGAATAATTTTCTTTGGTAATTTTCATAATATAACACCAAAAAATATTGAAATGTAATGTTGATATGATTTGTTAATTAAACCTATCCAAAGCGAAATTTGGATGAAAATTACCTACCTTTAGTGCTATTTTTTTTAACACTGGCTATTATATTTATTATGGTAACTTACGTTATGTTTTGTCAGAAACGTAAGTCACCATAGTAAATATAATTTTTAGCGTTCAAGAAATAGTACTAAATTTAAGTAATTTTTATCCAAATTTAGCTTTGTTAGGTTTAATTAACAAATCATATAAACATTACATTTTGAATATTTTTTAGTGTTATATTACTAGAATTACTGAAGTCAATTATTCCAAATGTAACGTAAGTTACCATGGATTGACCCTTTATCGTATACTCTGTCACATTTCCTTCGTGATTTTCCCTGTACATACAACTGTAAAAAAAGACAAACATTTCTTAATTAAGGTAAATATATTATAAATAACCAACGAAAATATACAATAACCTCTTCCGGGTACAACTAACGATTTCGAAAAGCTCTTCCATCTTTATAAACCTCAGAAACTAATATATTTTCGAGATTTAAAGAAGAATTTATAAAAACTAAGTTTGTTTTGCTGCCAGCCAATATAAGAAACGATTCCGAGTACTCTTTTCATTAATATTATTATTATTATTATTACTTACTTACTTACTTGAAAGTAATTATTTGTAAATAAAATTTTCTGAAAACACCTTGTTCATTTAAAGTATTCTTATTACTCATTTGAAAAGAAATATTTAAAAATAAGTTTTAAGAAAAAGAAAAACAAAAAAAATATAGTGTTTATTTAAATTATTCATATTACTCATTTGAAAAGAAATACTTTTAAATAAATATTTAACGAAAAATTTTTGTCTATTTTAATTATTTATGTTACTCATTTAAAAAGAAACAGTTTTAAATAAATTTTAATTGTAAAACACTTTGCTCATATAAAGTTATATATTATTCATTAGAAAAGAAATATTTTAAGGTGAATTTTGAATGAAAAGACTTTGTTCATTTAAACTATTCATATTATTCTTTTGAAAAAAGTATTTTTGAAAAAAAAAAAATAAATAAATAAACTGTTTATTTTAATTATTTCGTTTATTCACTTGAAAATAAATGTTTTTAAATAACTTTTATCTGAAAACGCCGTGTTCATTTAAATAATTTTATTACTCCTTTCAATATAAATATTTTTAAATAAATTTTAATTGAAAACACTTCGTTCGTTTAAAGTATTTATATAACTCCTTTGAGAACAAATATTTTAAAATACATTTTAAATGAAAACACTTCGTTCGTTTAAAGTATTTATATAACTCCTTTGAGAACAAATATTTTAAAATACATTTTAATTGAAAACACTTTGTCCATTTAAATTATTTATATTATTCCTTTGAAAATAAACATTTAAAAAAATTTAATTGGAAACACTTTGTTCATTTAAATTATTTATATTACTTCATTGAAAATAAATATTTTTAAATAAATTTTAATTGAAAACACTTTGTTCATTTAAATTATTTATACTACTTCTTTGAAAATAAACATTTTTAAGAAGTTTTAATTGAAAACACTTTGTTCATTTAAATTATTTATGTTACTCCTTTGAAAATAAACATTTTAAAATAAATTTTAATTGAAAACACTTTGTTTATTTAAATTATTTATATTACTCCTTTGAAAATAAACATTTTTAAATAAATTTTAATTGAAAACACTTTGTTCATTTAAATTATTCATATTACTTACTTAAAATGAAATACCTGAAAAAGTTCAAATGGAAAACATTTTATTTATTTAAATTATTCATTTTATATTACTTGAAAATAAATATTCTTGAAAAAGTAAAATAAACATTTTACTCTTTTTGAAACATCCACTATTTCATTCTGTTTCAATTTTGGTAGAATTTTTCATTTACGTCGGGATAAAATTTATTTAACGAATTACCAGTTTCGTTTAGGAAAAGAAAAAATGTACTAAAATAAATCTGTTTATTATTATTATTATTATTATTTAACTTTTTTTTTGACATAAATATGATTAGAAAAAAGCGATTTATAATAAGAAATCACACACACATTTTTAAGTTAACAATTTTTTTTAATTGAGTACCGGAAATCTATAATAATATATAGAAATAAAGGTTAGAATTTCGGCTTACTTTTGTGGTTATTTAATTCGAGTGTTAATTGCAGGGCAACGATATTTTATAACAGATTTAACGAAGAAATGGCGTAGGATTGCATGGAAAAATGTTAACATAATTTACAAAATTCAACGTGCAATTTCATATTTTATATTAAAAGTTTTATATGTATGTGCGTATCTGACTTGCATTAAAAATTCGCAATACTTTAATTTTTATACTTGACAGTTTATCATGTTTTTGATAAAACTCGAGAAAACATAAATATACACCGCTGAAATTTTATTAATCTCAAACGATAAGTAAATTGGTTAGCCTACATTAGCATTGCTCTCATATCTATAAAACGAAAAACTCATAAAATTTTAGTAGAATTTTATCGGTTTAATGGGATTATTACAAGATATTGCCACACGGTATACAAAAAAAAATCATAAAAATATCATCCAAAACCAACATTTATGGGATTCTGCAATTATTAAGAAAAATAAAGAAATATATATATATATATATATATATATATATTAATCTAATAAAACTGGGTGAAAATGCAAAAGGCGAATAAGTATTTACAAAAGATAAGTAAATTGTGTCATTCAAATCTCGGTCAAAAACATTACATTATAAAAGAAAAGAAAATTGTTATAGATAAAACACAGTAATTTTTGTTGTCGCAAAATCCTTCGACTTTATAGAAAGTAAATGTATAAAATTTTGTACATTATGTACAAAATGCACGTTATCTATTTTTCCCCATTACGTTGTTGTATGTCACCAGACGCGGTCTTATGCCTTTTTACATTCTTTAATTCAATCGGATTACTCGACCCAATGCAGGATTAGAATTCATTTTACAAGCTTACTCAAAATCAAACAATTATATTTAAAAAAAAAAACTGCTTGATTTTTGATGTAGAGTTATTTTTTTATATATATATAGCTGATCGACTAGAAAAAGAAAATATCTCCACATTTCTTCTACTGGCTTAAAAAAATAATGGAATAACATAACAGTTATACTAACACAGATATAAGTAGATGTGAAATCACTTATTTCTCCGTTTTTTACTTTGCCTTTTTTTATATATATATAAATGCGCAGCAATTCCTTTTCCATAATCAAAGTATTTAAAGTGATCCGATTGCTATTTCTTGAATTATTGAGGGGATATTTTTAATTTATTTTGTAACATTGGTTCTTCTTTGAAATATCATTTAACGAAATCACAGGTAACAGCTAAACGCAATCATAATTTGATTTTTCCGTGAATTGTTATCAGCATATCAGCAATAAAATTCCAATATACAAACGCGAGTAATTTTATTGGAGGTCACTTCAATATATTTCTTGCTCAATTCATATTAAACACCCAAGTAGTGCTTCGACGAAACAAGAATCCAACATAAATTTATTTTATAAGCTGACTCAAAATCAAACAGATTTTTAAAAAGTGGCTCCCCATTTTCGATGTAGAGGTATTTTTCTATAGCTGATGAACCAGTATTAAGAAAATACCTCTACACTGCTTCTACTGGCTTGAAAAATCGTGGAGTGCCATAACAGTATCATACTAACACAGAGAACTATATGGGAAATCCACACAATAGATCACGATTTTTTTTTTTTTTTTTACCCATCCTTTCTTTTTTTAAAATTTTTAGAAGGGAGGTTTTTCCCACTGACTCCGATACGATCAAGCAGGGATAGGGGAAATGGATTTTGAATCTGCACCCTTTGAGCTCTTTATTATTATTCATTTATAGGGGAACAGGTGGTTCTGAAATGTAAATTCACACCACTAGTATACAGGAAGCGAACTTTTTTTTGCTAACAAGGCTGTGCATAAAAAATTGTAGTGGTTTAAAAGCTGAAAATAGGGGCTTGAAAAATGTAAGTTCTGATATGCTAAGGTGGTGTCCGAATGCGGAACAAATTGTCCTGTCAAAGCCGTAGCAGGAACCAGTCATATCAACTTATTTTTTCTTTCTTTCTTTCTTTTTTTCTTTCTTTCTTTTTCTTTTTTTTTTTTGAGATGTGAATATTTATGGAGGTTAACCCTTTATGTCCCTACTTAGCTTTGAAACCCATTACATTTTTCAATCCGAATTCTACTTAATACATTTATTTATTAATATCAGTAGATTTTATGTCTAATACCATAGTTATAAAACACAATCAGTTTTACAGTTTTAAATATTTTTAAAAACGAACATTTTCTCAAGCATAATACAAATAGAGAAGTTTTTATTTGTCAAAAATATGGAGCGGAAAAATTTCAATTCAAAATAATATCTCCATTTACAGAAAATACCGCATTGTATTATTATATTTGTTATTTTATGAGAATTGAGAAATTTAAAAAAAGTATTATTTGTTAAATTAATCTAAGTGTAGCTGTAAATGTTTTTCAAAATAGCCTATGACTAATTACTGATTTAAAAAGTAAGTCTTAATGAATGAATCCTCCTAAATTTCACACTATAACATTTAAAAAATACATCTTTAAAAATGAAGTGTTTTAATAACTGAGGCGGAATTTCCTTTAATTTATAATTTGAAACATAGAAATTTAGTTTATAAACAGAAGGATCCAAATATGTAGTTTTTATTATTATACATTTGGGAGGGGGGGGGGGGAGCAGGTGGTTCCGAAATGTAAATTTAGATTACTAGTATACATTAATTTAATTTATTTTATTATTTATTTTTAGTTAATTAGTTTTTTTTTTTTTTTTTGACAATGTTGAATTTAAAAATAACTAGAGGTTTAAAAGATTGAAATAGGGGTTTGGAAAATGTAACATTTCTGCGATTTATATTAAATAGGTAATGAAACATAGAAACAGTTTTTTTTAAATTAATTAATTATTTTTTTAGACCCATTGTTTTCTTTTTATAAACAAAACTTCATTGAAAAAAAAAACAATAATAATAATAGATAAATAAAATAAATAAATAAATAATAAATAAATAAAATAAAAAATGTTGATTTAATGGTATAATACTGGCAATCCCAGCCAGGATTATACCGTAAAGTTAACCGTAATAAACAGTAAAATAAGCAGTGATACGTTACCACGCATCCGTAAAACCAACTTTTTTTTTTTTTTTTTTTTTTTTTTTTGCAGTGCACGACTGAAAGCGTCTAGAAAAGGATGTCATTATTATGTAATCATTATAAATTTAGTTTTTATAAATGAAAATGCAAGTTTCCAAATAATGTTATACGAAACAGAATTTACCTAAATTCTACGCCATTTGATTGATTGAATTTTTTGTATTTTTTTTTCCGTATTGTCAGGGGAATCGTATATTTTTCTGTTACATGAGTCAAAGAAAACCTGCATTCTCATTTATAAAGGCGATTGATTTTACCCTAACTGCGTAAAAGTAACGTCATTTTAAAATTGTATTTTTAACGATTTATGGGCGCGAACACACAGAGCTCCGTTATTGTGACTACCACTGTATTATTGTATTTTATCAGGAAGGCCCCCATGGTTAACAGGGACAAAGCCGGGAGGTTCTGCTTGTCTTATATAAAATCTATTCAATATGTTTATTGATAACAATATATTTTACATTTCACACATAATACTTTGTTTTGCCATGTTTAGAAAACACGAAAATTTTTAAGTAGCAATCTTTCCAAAATTTTCAAGTAAAATAACCACATTTTGAAACGGAAAATTTATTTAATAAAATATGACTTGTTTCTGTGCGGTTATTTTATTTATTTTATTAATATAAAATTTTCCACGTTTGAGCTTTTTATTATCATTTATTTATGGGGAACAGATGATTCGAAAATGTAAATTCACATCATTTGTAGACAGGAAGTGAACTTAATTATTATTATTATTATTAGTTTAACTATGCTAAGCACAAAAAAAGAAAGAAAAAAATGCAGAGGTTTAAAAGATGGAAATGGGGGCTTCAAAAATGTAAATTATGATAGGTTAAGGTTGTGTCGAAATGCGAATTAAATTGCTCTGTCAGATCTGCACCAGGAAAATGGATCAATTTTTGCGTTTTTGGGGATATGAGAAATTATGTTTGTTAACCCTGTATACCCCGACGGGATTTAAAATTCCCTTTAAAATAAATTGATATAAAATCTATTTAATATATACTAATAGTTTTTATGTTTTATGGAAAGCACTGCCAATTTTAAAATATAAATAACATTTAAAAATGGATATTTCTTTCAACCATATGCATTTTCAATAATGTATTTATATTTAAATCGTATGCGTTTATCTCAAAAATATTTCGACAAGATCATCGTAAAGCTGAGCGGAAGTATGCATGATATATTCCAGAACCCCATCCTCTTTTCCATGCTTTAAAAAAACGGCCACCTGTTAAACTCTTTAGTAATTGGTGGTTATGATCCCGATATTTATCACCTTCTTTTTTTTATTCGTTCCCTACTTCGCTTAGCCGTAATTAGTCGTAAAATACTTCTGCAAAATAAATTAATCATAGGATGTTAATTAACATGCAACGATATTTGATACGAATGCGAAGCTAGTCACGGTTGTTGGAAATATTTAAAAGGGATTCTTTTTTCAAACTCTTTTGAGCAGTCAATAATTTTTCATTTCAACTAAGGAGAATGGCCCATTTATGGTTATTTAAAAAAATATATTTTTTTCTCGTAATATTTTGTCACAATAATGAAATACATTTTATCTAGACACTCGTAAAAATTTTAACTCATATAATTCTAATGTTATTATATTTCAAATAAAGTGGAGAGTCAAAATACGTCCATTAGAATTAACTTTTAAAATATACACTAAAACACTTTTTATTTTGCTTAAAAGACGTCAACATATCAATATAAACATTAACGATGTTAAAATTTAAAATTTACATGTTTCGATTTGTTCATCAAATCGTCATCAGAATATACACAAACCACAAATACAATGTACATAAAAACCAGATATCTCTGGTTTTTATGTACATTGTATTTAAATTAAAAAATATCATAAAAAATAAAATAAAATTAAAAAATATAATAAATTTACCAGCTCGCGCGTTCTACCATGCGTAAAATAAGTGGGGAATTTTCCATATCGGATTCTGTGGTTACGCTGTACGTATTGTAACGTGTTGTAGCAACATTTTCTTTTGAAAAATCATTAATTGCAGTCAGGAAATTAGCCGTGATTTTTTAAATAAACATTGAATGCTTATATAAAAGTGTATTAAAAAAACTGTTACTTATTAAAGATACAGCCAAACCCAACCTATTTCTTCAACAATAAAGAAATATTTTTTATCCATGCATCCATAAAAGTTTCACATATTTATCACCTTCTTTTATTAATTCCCTGCTCCTTTTAGCTGCAATTATTCCTAAAATACTTTAGAAAAATAAATTAATCATAGAATGTTAATTAACGAAGCGGGGTTTGATACAGGTGCTTTGCTAATCACGGTTGTTGGGTAAGTTATAAGGTTTTTTTTTTTCCCCAAATTATTTTAAGCACTCATTTATTTTTAATTTCAACTAGAAGAATAGCGCAATTAAGCGCTAATTTTAAAGGTCTTTCATTGCCCAATCTTGTTATTTTCGGCTATAATGACGAAATATTCTTTATCCATACATCCATAAAAACTTTAGATACATTAATTTATATTCCGAGTTATTAAATATTTTTTAAATAATTATTATTTCAACTAGGAGGAAGTTGCATTTATGAATATTTTTCATTGTTGTTTACAAATCCAAACTCTGTGCTTTTAGCCATTCCATAAAATTATTTTTATTCATATACATGCATAAAAGTTTTAGATACAGTAATTCAAATGGTAATTTAGTGAGCAATTTTTTAAAAATCTTTTCTTATCCTTTTTTCTTTCTATTTTTAACACTTTCCAACATAGTAGAAAAGTGTTTATGAATTCGGTTTGTCTGTCTGCCTGTCCGTGCTCTATCTCGCATAAATATATTCGGTTTGCCATGCAATTGATACATGTTAATATTAACTATGATGTGTTCAGTATTGAAAATGAAGTATGTGACGTTTATAGTTCATTTACAGGGACACTCAAAAGAATTCCGTGACATTACGGATTATGCGAAAAAATTGTTTTCGGTGAGTTTTAATGATGTTACAATATTTCAAACATATTTAAATCGATATATGACTGAGGTGCATTGAAATAGGTTTACTATAGAACATGGTATGTATAGCATTTATCGTTCATTTACAGAGACACACAAAAGAATTCAGATATAGTACTGTCGGAGAACTATAATTGCTGGAAATGAGTTTTAAGTTATGGTACGTTTTTAAATTAGACTAATTTTTAACCAATTACTTGGTGGGTATAAATTCTATAGACGATATACAGGGCAACACAAAAGATCTCGAGTACATTTCCGTTTATGGACGAAAGTTGCTGAAGGGGAATTTACAACTGTGCTTCGCGTTTCCAAACTGAACTAAATTTTAATAGATCGTATACAGGGCTGCACAAAATAATTCGGATATTTTCCCGACTATTGATAATAATTACTGAAATTGGGTTTTTAAATGTGTTATGCGTTTTTAAAACATCATCTTTCATCTTATTAAACGGTTCTATTAAATTATTCTGGATGTGTTGGAAAGTGTTTCATAATCTCTGCTGGATGCATAACTTTTCGTTCTTGTTTAATCTATGCGAAAGTTTAATTTGAAGCTTTCTTTACACACAAATTCGCGCGGTGTTAAAGCTGTTTTTCAAAACCTGTTAATTTCTGTCACAATAATAAATAATTTTTAGCCAGATATGTATAAAAGATATAGACACATTAATTCATATTCCAAATTACTGGGAACAGCTACTTTTTTCTTTTCTTTTAATTTCAAGTAGTAGAATGACGTATTTAAAGCTATTTTTAAACATAAATTCGTTATATTCTGTCTCAATAACGAAATGCATTTTATCCATCCTCACATAAAAATTTCAGACTTGAAAATGGGCTAATTTTATTCATTTTTAACACTTTTCAAATTAGTAAAAAAGTGCTTATGATTTCGATTTGTTTGGCTGTCTGACCATCGCGTCACCATGTAATGTTTATATATGATTCTATAGCATGTTCCCTATTGAAGATGAAATATGTAGTTGCTATAGTTCGTTTACATAGGGACCACGCAAAATAATTCCGCTACATTGCGGTGTATCGGTGAGAAACCGTTTGTGATGCATTTTAATGATGTTACGATATTTTAAACATAATGCAATGGATATGCGTTAATGAAGTGAACTACAAAATGCTTTCTGTAGAATAGGGAGTAAGTAGCCTTGACACACAAAAACATTCCATTACATTATTCTTTAACCCTTCTTTGCATGAGTTTTTCTTTTACAATTGTGTTTTTTTATACATATATTAAATATTAGACACCAGAAATTTTAAGATAGATTTTTAACTTTGTTCAGCAACATAGTTCACGGGAAATTTACTGGATTAATATTTCTATATAAATATAGTGGTGGCAAAGAAGGTGATTTATTTATTAAAAGTCAAATAAAAAGAAAACTGCCCAGTTAAACTGAGGGCATTGAGCTCACAGACTATTCACACTAATTGTATATTATAAGACCCGCGAAAAATAAAGAAATCGACAATATATTAAGGGAGGGGTCATCCCCCCGTTACCCCCCCCCCCCTCATAGTTAACTAATGAACCCCTTAAACTAATCAGGGAAGTCTCTAATTACAATGAATATATATATACAAAATTTGAAGAAAATCAGATAATTCTGCATGAAAAACCCATTTATCTAAATTAAGGGGGGATTGGCCCCCCCTTTATACTTAACCAATCAACCCCCAAAACTCTTCAGAGAAGCGCATTATCACAATGAACCTATATACAAAATTTGAAGAAAATCGGATAATTCTGCATGAAAAACTCATTTATGTAAATTAGGGGGGGGGGTTATCCCCCTTCCCCCCTTTATACTTAACCAATGAATCCCCAAAACTATTGACAGAAGCGCATTATCAAAATGAACCTATATACAAAATTTGAAGAAAATGGGACAATTCTGCATGAAAAACCTATTTATCTAAATTATGGAGGGTTAGCCCCCCGTTTCCCCCCTTTATGCTTAACCAATGAACCTCCAAAACTAATCAGGGAAGCACCTTATCACAGGGAACCTATAAACAAAATTTAAAGTAAAACGGTTAGTTCTATCAAGAGTTATCGCGTTACGTACATACATACATACATACGTACGTACGTACATACAGAACCGGCGGGCACATAAGCTCTCAGGCTTTGATAGCCTGTGAGTTAATAAAAAGCGATGGAAATTTACATCACTATGCAATTAAGGGTTAAGGAAAATATATCTTGCAGTCAATTTCAACGACGTTACAGCTCAAACATAATGAAATTCATATGCATTACTGAGGTGTACTACAATATTGTTGAGCACGTAGCATTTGCCGTTCATTTACAGAGACGCACAAAAGAATTCGGTTAGAAGAATGACTACCAGCGGTAAATCCTGGGAGTAAGTTTTCAGTTGTTATGTGCTTTTGAGCTTAACTAAATTTTATTATATTGCTTGACGTCTACAAATTCTATAGATCATATACAGGGCTGCACAAAAGCATTCGTAAACATTACCGTCTATTGGCGTGAATTACCTATTGGGTGTTTTTAACTGTGTTTTCCAGCTGTCATTATGCCTGTTCCAACTGAACTATAGTGTAGTATACAGATGGATGCTTGTAGAATATACATAAATGCATATATACAGGGCTGCAAAAAATTCATATACATTACGAGGACCGACTATGGACAGTAATTACTGAAAATGGCTTTTTAACTGCGTTATTATTTAAGATTTTTTATTTGGATATTTCATTTTAAATCTTATGAAGAAAATTAAATTTCTTAACAGTGTTTTGATAGTGTTGAAAAGTGTTTCATAATCGATGCATAATGCATGTTTTTTTTTTTTCGATTTTTAAAAATATATTCGGGATTTAATTTTATCACATTAAAAAAAATCGAATCAACACATATTATAAAACTTATGCAAAAGTAGCATATATAAGTATAAACAGCAAAAGACATATACATACGTATCGGCGTACCTGATAAGCTGTTAAAACATATAATTATTCCAAGGTAAAAAATAAGATTTAGTGAAATCAAAGACCCCCATTTATTATTTTAATATGAAACTGTCTTAGCTAAATGCGCTGGCAGATAAATAAAAGATAACGCAAGATCGAAATGCACAAATTTCTAAGAACTAAAGACGAATATGCATATTCAGTAATTAATCAGTGCTGTTTTAAACATACAGAACTCATCTATAACGTGTACATTATCAAAATACTAATGATAACCAACTAACCAGTCAAACGGGCAAAAAAAGGTAGTTTACGTAAAGATTAACGACTAATGTCAAGTTATAAACCTTGTTTCTTAACTAGTGATATTTTAGTTTTACTTTTAAAGCAATTAATTCTAAGATATAAATCGAGTAGGTGAAGAAATATAAGGTATACTTCAGTTTTAGAATAGTTAAAGAATTTTTTTATTTTCTGTCATTTTTAATATAAC
Source organism: Maratus michaelseni (assembly GCA_963931845.1). Classification (NCBI taxonomy): domain Eukaryota; kingdom Metazoa; phylum Arthropoda; class Arachnida; order Araneae; family Salticidae; genus Maratus; species Maratus michaelseni. The sequence continues at coordinate 47,244,085 of OZ007593.1, read as the reverse complement.
TGGAAATTATTCATGAGCTGTCTGCAAAATGTGTTGGTATGTTCTATTTTAAGATTGATGGTTTTATAGCAAAATTAATCTATCACTGAATTTTTAACTACAAAAAAAAAGTGTAAACCAATCATCATTCGAAGTCCTCTAAAAATTCGTAAAGCAACGTATTTTTCGAGATTTTTTTAGTTCACTTAGTGATTTTAACATTCTATATTTTGGCATTAATTAATATTTTTGGTTTGCAAACAGAATTTCAGCCTTCACAAAAATTTGAACGGCGAAAACGTATAAACTCGTCCTTATTACAAATCATCTAAAAATTCGTAAAACAACGAATTTTTCGAAATGTTTTCAGTTCACATTCTGATTTTAATGTTCTATTTTTATCATTAAGACTAATGGTTTACAAATATAACTTAACCTGCATTGAATTTTTAAATACAAAACGTATAAACTCGTCCTCATTACAAACTATGAAAAACTTCCTAAAACAGATAATTTTTAAGATATTTTCGGTTTATTCTCTAATTTTAACGTTCTACTTTTCAACATTAAAATTGATGGCTTACTACAATTTAACTTTAATTGAATTTTCAACTATAAACGCATCTTTATTGCAAACAGTCTAAAAAAATGCAAAACTACGAATTTTTAAATGCATTTTCTGATTTTGATATTTATTTTAATTTATTTAAATTAAAATTTCTAGTTTACTAGAACTTAACTTTCACCGAGTTTCAGAAACAAAAACGTATAAACTCGTCTTCGTTACAAATCATAAATAAATCGCAGCAAAATTTAAATAATAACAGCATAAATAAATAACAGAAAAATTTTAATGCTATTTTTACCTTTTTATCTGAATTTAGTATTCAATTTTTTGGCATTAAGATTGATGGTTTACTAACAGAATTCAACCTTCACTAAATTTTCAACTACAGGATGATAGCTTACCACCTGTTATGGAAGCTTTGCTCCAGTGGTTACGAAGAGCCGCTTAAATGGTAGTTTAAAATGGAAAACAGGATGGCAATGGTTTTTCTTGCGAAAAATTTCAAAATGTGTGTGATTCTTGGGGTTCGCACATTCAAAGTCAGATAATTGAAAAAGTAGAGATGGAATAATAAGTTACTGATAAGTAGAAAAGTTAATTGGTTTTCTGAAGTGCACGGTATATTCATCCATGCGCATCAAAGAATTACAATTAATTATGAATCAGAAAAGGATAAAATTAGTCGTCGGGGGACACCGTAATACTTACCCATCATGGATATGCATAATATAAAATATGAAAATAAAACATGGGAAAACTACTTATAAAATGCAATTTAATAAAATCGTGGCTTGATGACGTCGTAAACTTTAAATGCTCTATTACTGAATGGCGTAAAAGAAACATCCTTATAACTCCAAATTGATAATCATATTAACTAACAGTTTACTGCGTTGGATGAAGCGTCTCATTTCCAATTAAAATATATCTTTGAATTGAAATTTGAATGAAATACAGGATCATGAAAAATCGAAGAGTGTGGAAAATAGGATTCTAAATATCTCGGCAACTCATTATTTGATCGACTTCATTCTTTATGCAAAATTTATGTTTTTTATTGTCTTTTATATTCACTCCTTAAAATAAACAATTTCGAAAAATTTTATGTACCTTTTATCAGAACGAATATGTCGAGAGTCCGAAAAAAATAGTTCCGGATAATCGAGGTTGCTGAAATTCAATAAGCTTCTTGCCCGAAGACCATAGGATGCAAAATTTAGTCTAAATAGTCTGAGCCGTTTTTTAGATAAAATTAACTTGACCTGCGTTGACCCAAAAAATGACCCACTAATAGAATGTTCTCGAACATGTGATCCAGCCCAATAGTCTTCTCGTGCCCGAAAATGGCAGGATACAAAATTTGTCAAAAACATTTCAACCGTTTTTTAGATACAATTAGCTTGACCCTGACCCTATGGTGATCCAAAATGACCCACTAATCGAATTTTATCGAACATGTGACCTAGCCCACTGGTTTTCTGGTGCCCCATAATAGTAGGATACAAAATTTCGTCTAAATCGTTAGAGTCGTTTTTAAGATAAAATTTGCATATATAACCACACACACACACACACACAAGATTTGCTCGTATTAGAATATATGATTAGATGTATTTTCTTATTTCTGTGTAGCATATAAAAGTGGTAATATGAAATTTATATGTGAAATATACAGGAGTCTCAATCTTCTATTTTGTCTCTATCAGTATTTCCAAACAATAATCTTCGTTTTTTTTAACATATGCAATATTTATCCAATAAATACGTTATTCTTACAGATTGTATAATTTATAATCTTTTAGTTCTTAAACAGTTTATTATGAATAATTTAGAGTAGTTTTAAAATATGAAAATTAAACAACGAAACTAATGAAATTAGAAAACAGCTTCCTCTTTAATAATAGTAAAAAAAAAAAAAACCTTTTTATAGCTAATAAATAAAATTCACGCCATTTTAATTCCTTTATAATCTGTCTTAACAGAACAAGAAATTAGAAAACAGAACAAAAAACTTTTAACGAAAGTAATTAAACATTTTATTTTATTTTTTAAGACAAAAACTTTTTGAACCGGTTAATTAGTTCAGCGTCCATATATAAAGAAAAAAAAATCGCTATTCCTCTGTTTTTGTTTTCATCTGGCAATTTTCAATTTAAGCTCCAGCAAATGTAAGTGACTAATGAGGAACAAGTACTTTTATTTAGTTTTCTAATTTCTTGTAAAAACTAGTGAAAACATTCAAAGGAAATATTATTTGATTTGTCAAACTTTAAAGGAAATTTAGATTTTATATTTGTCTCTAATAAGCTGCATGGTGTTTTAAATATGTGACAGTTTAATACCAATAACTGACTAAAAAGCAAAAACTAAATGAACATGTTGTTAGCCCCTAATTTGTTCAATTTGCATCTCATTACGTTCATTTTTAGAGCATTTTTCCTTTTTTTTGGTCATTATTCTTAAGTACATAATAAGCGCTTTCGAATTATTTAAAAATACAAGCTCTCAAATTTGCTTTAGAATTAATTTTCCGTAAGTATTCCAGTACCGAATTAAAAATAATTAGGAATAATTAGCAGTTGTTGAAATGCTTTCGAATATCATTTTAGAAATTTGAAGTTTACTTCATTAATAAATTAAATAAATAAATAAATAAAAGAATCTGAGTTAGTATTTACCTAAACAGTTATGATTTTATTTATTAATTATTATTATTATTATGTTAGTATGTTAGTATGTGATTTTTTATGACATTATTTAATGATTTTTATAATTATAATTATAATTATTTAATTTATTTTTATTAGTATTATTTATTTTTTGTAATCTTCGACAAAGCATTTATTTAAACAAAATAATATCCAATTGCTTAAACAGCGCATGCAATGGAGTAATCACTTTTATTATTCTTCCTTTTTGTAATTATGTGATAATTATTTACTAAAATTAAGTTATATAATTATTTATCAAATAATTATTATTTATATTAGTAATTATAAATTACAGCCAAATACTAAATAATTAAGATATTAAAATTTATATTACATTCTAGTGCATAACATGATAGTTTTTTTAATTTGTAGGTAATAATTAAACTAATGTACATTATTCATTGTAATTTTTATGATTTTATCAAATACAGTTTACACATTGTTACGTTTTATATAAATACATAGGGTCGAAGTCTCCTTTTTCTTCTCTACCACTATTTTCAAACAATAATCTCCGAGTAGATTTCTATTGTATATATTAAAAGATCTTCGAAGATTATTGTTTACAAATAAAATAATTGTATATCTCTAAAATGCTGAATGCAGGCGTTATTTATGTGTGTTTTAATAAAATAATTTTGTTTTATTATTATTTTTTTTAATTTTGAAACATCTGAAGGCACTAAATTATTATTATACTAATAACCACATTGTGGCATTATGTTAGAGATGACATAGATGACATATATGACATATGTCACATATGTCATATGTGACATATGTGCACATATCTGTGCACATATGTCACAGATACATATATCTGTGACATATGTCACAGATATATGTATGCAATTTGTGGCAATTCCAATTACAATATTACTAAACGATTATTATGAATGATACAAAATTGTTTTAATACAGTGGACTCTCGTTAATGCGTGTCCGCTTAAAACGTATCTCCTAATGAGGATAAAATTCGCTTTCCCCATCATATTCTAATTGCAGTCCTGCATCGGGTTGGGTAACCTGGTTTTACCCGAACCTTCCTTACCCGCGGTTCGGGTCGAGTCGGGTGGAAGCTAATTTTTTTTCGTTGCGGTTTGGGTTCGGGTCAGTTTGACTTAAAATATTTCGGGTTCAGGTCGCTTTCTGGTCGGGATCGGGATTGCCTGACTTTTCCAAAGGAAATCCTAAATATTTTTCAGTTGTAAAAAACTATATATATTAATAATAATGAGTGATGTACGTTCAGTTTTATACAAAAAAGATAAAATTGGTATTAGAGAGATAATTATAAACTACTTTTCCATAATTGCATTAAAACATCGATTATTTTTTTCACTTTGGGTTTCAGGGTTGAAGTGTATCAGGTTCGGGTCGGGTTTTGTATTGACGAAATTTCTTTTTTTTTTTTGTCGAGGTCGAGTTTAGTTTAAGCAAAAATTTCGAGTAAGGGTCAGGTAAAACCCGACCCTGTAAATGTACAACCCGACCCTGGAAAAGTACAACCCTATCCTGGAAATGTACTCATCAGATAATACAAACACATTTTGTTCACAAACCGATCACTGAAATTTAAAACTGCTTTCGTACATTATTTCTTCAAAAGCAACGTTCATGTAACTTTAGTTATTGGGAGATGAAAAAATTGCCATTGACTGTGATGAAGAAAAGGAAAACATTTCACCACATTAAAAACGCGAAAGGTTCAAATCAAAATTTTATGAAAGAGACCAAATTTTCGGATGTGCCGTAAAACTGGAAAATGGTGCGTCAAAAAGATCATTTGTTCAGGTATCCTTCGCGCACAGAGACAGAGGCGAGACGAGATATACATACATACATACATACATACATATATACATATATATATATATAGAGAGAGAGAGAGGATTCCCTTAATTAAAGTTTAATTATCTAAGTGCGCAAATTTCTTTGAATACTTTGTGTGTCTTCAGTAATTTATTATTTTGTATATTAGCAAATTTGTATTATCTGGCTTTTTATTAAAATTACTAAATTTTAAAAAAAAATTATATTTTAGCATAATGTTGATAACCTACAGATATAGTTTTGTAGTAATAATAACAGGAATTTGTAGTAGTAGTTTTGTAGTAATTTTTTAGTAATAAAATAAGCTCGATTACTACAAAATTATATCTACATGTCATTTCACCGAATTTCGTCTCGCGGATTTGACTAATGAAGATATTTCATCTTGTGCTGCAGATGCAGTCTTGCCAACATATAAGAGTGAGGGGCTATTGTACGGGTAGCTCAGTTGGTAGAGAATTGGTGCGCCTTAGTTCGAGTGCTGGCCTCTACACTTTTCACTCTGTTGGCCTTACGCCTTGTTTGTTAACAAGGTAAAAAATCATGTAATTAAAATATTTTATTTTATTTTACTTTTTCGTTTACGGGGAGAAAAAACTGTTAGATTCTTTGAAGCTTGAATGAGAATGTTTGAAACTTTCATACAAGTTGAGAATTCGTCATAAGTCTCAGAAAGTAGCGGCTTTGGGTTTGAGGGTAGTTTAAATGTCTGTTTTTTAGCAACCAAGGCCGTAGGAAAGGTAAGAGACCACTAGGCGAAAAACCTGTTGGCATCACACGTTTCCAACACCAGTACACGCATCGACAATCAGTAAAATAATAATAAGAAGAATAAGAATAGTGAATAGGTAGAAAAACAATATTTTTCGCACAATGTGTAAGTTGATGCGGCGCTGTTAGCAAGGCCGTTTCTACCAGATCGCAATATTAAATACTAGGCGACCGCCTAGGCTGGCAAAATTTTTGGGACGATGGAAGGACGGAAAAAAAAAAATGAATAGTGAAAAAAAAAAATAATAAAATAAAACATAGAATTGTGTTCGAAGAGTATTAGTAGAAGGGGGGAATATAGGGGAGACCGTAATAGTAGTATAAAGAAGGGGTGTTAATTTCTAGTTTTCTTCAAGGCCGGTTAGAAAACTTAGAACCGACGTTAGCAGTAAGTTTTACCGCATTAATACAGAAAGAACCTTTATTTGTATTGCAAGTGAAAGAAATATTTCTTGAGCGCTATTTTTGTTGTAAATTGGTCTGAAGGGAATAATAATAAAAAAAAGAGCTAGATCTTTCATTCATTCATTCAGCGTAATTCTGCCCAGTTTGCTAGACACGTCGTCTGCGTCACTTGACTACCGTGGGATCAGTTCGAGTCCATCTCCTCATCTGAGCGTAGCAGCATCAACACGCGAAGTCCAATTTAAATAAATGAACGAGACGACTGACTACGTCGGAATCAAGATGCTGAGAATGATGATCGTCTCCATCTGGACGCCTCTTCCGTGCTCCAGATATCTTCCCGGAACAAGGTTCCCGGAATTGGCTGAATTATCGCCTATAACTGTAAGCGCCGCCTTACATTTGTTATTTATGTGCATACGGGGGCGCACTTTTACATGATTATGAAAATGTGCATACATGAGTTAGAAACAGAACCTGCATATGTTGTTTTACATTCGATCCTAATGCAAGATTGTATATTAAGTCAAACCGAAAACCGACACATTTTAATCCCCAACGACACGAACCAGAAATATTCCAAGCTGAGGCCAACCCGAAACGAAAGAAAATTAATCCGTATTTTAGTGTAATTATAGATAAATATTGTCCAAGTCCAAGGAAACACCTATACTTCACGGAAAGTGTCATGGGATTATGATCCCTGACACAAGGGGAATTTATACAAAACAGTGCGTTTTTAATATTGTTGTAGACATTAATATTAAAAAAAAAATTCATTAAGATATGTGACACTCCTCTAAAAAGGACATTATCCCTCCCCCTATAAATGGAGAGCAGGATCAGCAGCTACAATTAAATTTCGAATAAGAATTTTGTCTTTTATGTAGAATACATACATACACACACATACACAAACGTATACACACACACATATATATATATATATATATATATATATATATATATATATATTAGTCTGATTACACACATACACATATGTATTAATATAGTCATTCATATTGAAATAATATAAGATTTTGCATCTGAAATAATATTTTGAACTTTCAATTGAAAAAACCGTTACACCCAAACTCGACCTGCAATAACCAAAACCAAACTCGAAACAGAAAGAAATTGGAGTTATATATAGTTTGATTATAAACACACACACATACATATATATAGTCCTTCATATTGAAATATATAAGATTTTAGATCTGAAACAATATTCTGAACTTTCAATTGAAAAAAACCACTACACCCAAACTCGACCTGCAAGAACCAAAACCCAACTCGAAACAGAAAGAAATTAGAGTTGATTTGATACCAACCCGATTATCAGCAAACAAAACATCTAGTCCGACACCCACTCGACCCACTGGTGAAATTGCGTTATCTGACCAGATGCAGGATTCCAATTCGAAATTTCTAAAGAGCCGAATGTATTTATGTAAAAGTAGCTTTATTGATAGACCAATCCAGGGCCGTAACGAGATATCAGATGGAGACAGAATGGGCTGAGCTTCCCCTAGCAATTTCTTGAGCACCCTCTAGACTTCATAATATTTTTAAAAAAAATAGCATCCATATTGAAATTATTATTATTTTTTAAACTTTATAATCAAAATTTCTATGACAGGTGGACTTACCCTCAACTTTTGACTGCACTTGCTTATCATTAAATTGTGCTTTATTATTATTATTATTGTGAGGGAGACGGCGAGATCAGACGCGAATAAGACAGACGAAAAATTTTCAAAGCCATCCCCATCCCCTGACATTAATAGCTGGTTACGGCCCTGGACCAATCAGATCGTAGATATATACCAGTCAGATCACCCGAATTCTTGAGAATAGCGTTGACACGTAACGTTGGCAAGTTCACCAGCAGTCATTTGTCAATAGTGACGTCAGCTACCATTTCCTTATACATACTCTATAATCGATGAAAATAAAAGGGCCACCTGCTTTTACAAGCGAAAAATAATTTTATAAAACACACTCACAAGCAACTAAAATGACATATATGATTAGTTGAACCTTTTCTCTCCAAATACACAAGAAGGAAAAATTCTATTGTCATACAGGGTCCTACAGCTAAACAGTTGTTTTTCTGAAGTAGTGTTTGAGAATAGACTTTTTTGCCATTTCTGTAACTGCTTTCCTTAAGAGGTTAGTTTTAAATGAGAACATTTCTCTCTTTAAAATATATCCAGTGTTGCATAAAAGTGTAGTTTTTATCTTGGAATTTGGAAAAGATGTTCTTCAAACATAAAATACCCACATCAGAGGGTGACCTTATTCAAGATCATGATTCTTTAAACTGTTTCAATAATGGGCATAGTGGTCCATAACTGAGGAAAAAAATCTAGTTTGAATTTAATATTTTACTGTTTATATTTTGTATATTTTCTGAATTTATTTTTCGAACAAATACTATATGCTCCAATTATTTATAATGGTCAGAACCAATAATGAGCCACCTGGCTCATTATTGGTATGCTTGTGGCCGTCACTGGAACAATTACGGGGTAATGTGCTTTTACATAACACAGTGGTGACATATGACATATTCGCAATCAAATTTGTTTGGTCGAAACCACCTTAAACAAGTACTTGGCGAACCTGCCACTGTCATCAAGCTAATGTTTGATGAGTTGTTTCATTCATCAAATCGAACTTGGGCAGACGAGTATAGCCAAGTTCTTCAATCTTCAAAACTTCAATCTGAGCATGCGCCGTTTGCGTATGTCGCCAGTCTATTATGTCATTTGTACAGGCATTGTATTGCAGGACGAATAGCAAAGTATTGCAAACATTTAAGAAAATTTTCACAAACTGTATTTTCGGTAATTTTCACAAACAGCTAGCTCAGTGGAAATTATAACTAAATATAAAGCATACTTTTGGTACGTACCAGGTACGTCGAAAAAGTTCGGCGAATGGTCTCATAAAATAAACAAAACGAAAAATACAAACAAAAAATTATTAATACCCTTCAAAGTAATCTCCATTAGCCACAACACACTTTTGACAACGTTTGTGAAGCTGCTGGAAACTGTCGGAGAAGACTTTGTTCGGAATCGTTCGGTCGATGTGGCACGTTGTTGAATTTACGATACATCTGCAAAGACGTTTCGTAAGGTATATCGTAAGATGTATTGTAAGTTGAGAGAACAAAAAGAAGTCTGCAGACACCAGATCCGGAGAATATAGTTAGAAGACAGAGACGCCTAGAAGACATAATGTGGCAACCGGCTATTCTAGTAATGCTTTAAAAAGTGTTAAAGAATGAATCCAATAAATGTAGAGCGATGCTGAATAATAAATATCGATCCCTACTGGCTCTTCACCGGCCAAAATGTTTTCTCAATTCAATCCTTATATAATGTTTACGTGTGAAGTTACCATATGTCGCTGCGATCGACATTTATCGTTTAGCATCGTTCGACATTTATCGGATGCAATTTTTTAGCACCTATTGGATAACCGGTTGCCACACTATATCTTCTAGACGCTATAATAGAATGAATGATGAAGAACAGTCACGCGACTCATCATCAACAGTTTTCTTTCCGCCGCGGAAATGTTCGAACTAGCCATAATCACATTTATTACTCACTGATCCGTAAATTTTCCCCAACTTTGTATGGGTCTTCGTTGCCGCTTTTTCGCAATTTGTAGCAAAACTTGATGTTTATGCATTGCTCCATTGCATTTGACACGACGTGTCACACTGACTTCGTTCGATTGGTCTTGTCGGGCAACTGTGCCGGCCCAAGTAGCACAGTTTGTTGGCCAATCGTTGGCTATTTGTGGAAACCGTTGGGAACAGAGATTCCTCTAATCGAGAGGGTATATGAGCACGATTCTGAGCGCGAACGTTGGACTACTGTTAGGCCATCGTTGACTAATCGTACGGCAAGGTGGACAATTCTTATTGTGGGCCAACGTGGAACAGCAATTACCGAACAATTAGCTAACGTTGGCTCAACCAGTTTGTGCTACTCTGATGAGCATAGTGATTTCGACGACAGGAATTGCTTCTTCAGATATGTTTCAGTTCTCCCAACTTGTTGTTTAAATATCATTCACTGACGCAGATCACACACCTTGTTTCATACATTTGACAAAATACACTTACAAAACACTTGCTAAATAGGGATTGTCTTACTCATCGATACTAGAAATACGAAGTCCTTATTCGTTGATAATTATACCAGTTCTAACTCGTTGAAGTTATCTTGGTTATCGAATGTGAAATTGCGAAGTTTTAGGAATGTCGATAGGAAAATGTTAAACGTAGTGAAATCTAAAATTTTAAAGTGTATATTGAGTGCGTTTAGTTAATTTAATCTGACAAATTTTTAGTTCAATTTACTCTTTTCTAGACTTCTCTTAATTTTTCATGTATATGAATATGAAATTGGCGAGAGACAGATACTTTCTATGACTTATGCAAATCTCAGTGAGAGTTTCTGGTTAATTCTGTGGAATGAAAACAAGCGCTGGTATGACAGAGGTCGCAACCGCCGAAGGCGGCCACGCATCACCGCCGATTCCAGGCTCAAAACAGTACCCATACGAGTCACGACCAGGGAAGATCCGGTTTACCCGGGGACTTCCTAGGTGGTGCTCTTCGGCCGGGGGGAGAAGCGGGGGCATACGCCTACCTGCACTTCTACGACCCTTTCCCAAGTGAGTTTGATGACATTTAGGTCGGAGCGACATTAGTGGAACCTTCCCTCTAAGGCCCACTAACTTTTCGCTTGGGCGGATAGCGAGAGTGAACCCCAGCCTCGTTGCCGAAATCCCATAAGGGAAAACGGGTCCTCAGCCTAATGGTGAACACTCACACTTCCCATTAATTTACCGCCCCTTCCGAATATCAAATCCTAGGGAAGGAGGAAGCGACTAGTTCATTTGGGGCGGCTAGCAGGAGGTGCTTCTCGCCAACCGGGAAACCTCGAAGAAACTCGGTCCCTAGCGCATAGACACGCCTGGCTGGGTTGTCACCGCCGAATGGCGAACCATTCAACGGGTCATGCACATATCATATCACTACAAAAGAGCGGGAGGTGCTTCTCGCCAACCCGAGACCTCGAAGAAACTGGTCTCAACGCATAGACACGTCTGGCTGGGCTGTCCCTCACCAAGGAGCACCCGCGAGGCATCGAGATCCAAGCGACGTGGTACTCCTGGGAGATCACGCACATATAATGCACTAATAACGGAAGAATGGAAGGACCACTACCGGACTCTGAGGGACGCGGAAAATCCCCTCAAGTGCGCCAAAGAGACGGACCCGGTTGGAGTTTAGTAACGAGAAGGTATTGTTATGAGAGTTCTGCTAGTCCCAACCATCAGGCACAGAAAGCTCTGACTACGCATAGACGTGCTGGACTGGTTTCGGCCCCAGGTTCGAAGGGAGGTTCGGTCGTCGTCAAAAGACAAGCCACCGGCCCGGTTCCTCGCAGTCGGGCAGTTCCGAGAATGGTTCTGAATCCTCCCAGAGAAGGCGCTTGGGTCATGTTGGGTCTCGGCACCTCGACGACCGCCCACGCTCTTGGTACGAACGGATTGAACGTTCTCTTTCCTGCTCGACCCTGAGGGCGGCACACAACTACTCCAGCTACAAGGGGAGACACAGTGGGTGTATGGGGTTCGAAGGGCCTACAGACTCCACTTGCGAGTCTCTTCTAACCTGCCACCTACGTTCCGCCGCCTGCACGGAACCGAGGGTTGCTGCATGCCACCTCGCGCTCCGACAAGCGTCACTACGAAACCACCTGCGTTCCCTTGTCATACAGAGTCCGACTTCCCCTCCATCTTACCCTAGACAAAGGTGGTGACTGTCCTATCTCCGTTCGCTAGCCTTTGCTTTCACATCACCATCCAAGTCGGCAACACACAGTCAACCAACTAGGTGCGAGAATTTGAATTCAGTCTTGAGGTGGATTTCCGGTATCTTTTGATGTCTTAGTAAGACCGTTATGATTATTTTGCTATTTATTGAATTACAATTAATATTTTATGCTGCTTTTATAAATAGGTAGTATTTATTACTGGTATTGAAGATAGTTTGGCGATTTTTTAAAAATATCTGCTATGTATTTAATTTTTCAGATTTGGAAGAAAAGGATTCCCTTGCCTGTAAAGTTTTCTTTTCTCTCTCAGAGGGTTATTTAATTTGAATACAATGTTCGTCAACTTTAATAAAATAAGCAAGAAGCAGGATTCCCTTGCTTGTAAAGTTTCTTTCTTTTCTGTTTGTTAAAAAATCTGTCATTATTATCATGCCCCGTTTAAGGCACTATGTACCCCTAGGCATAGTATTCTTATGGGGCTTAAATTTATATGCCTATCTTAAAACCCTATTTCGCAAAGAAAATATTAAAAGAAAGCTTTTTATTACTTATAATAACAAATTATTTATTTATAATGGAAATTTTTGTTTATGTTTTTATATAAATTAAAAAAATATATATGTTTCTTTAATAGGTTTTCAATCATCAGAAGTTTAGCGGTGCAGCGGAAATTTAACAATGGGTTCGTGTGTGCTGCGAGACAAAAAAGTTTTCCCAAGTTTGGTTTACAACTATGGTAATTAATTATCTTATTTAAGTTTCTCGCAAACAAAACCATTTAAAAGAAAAAAATGTGTCTTGCGATTTTTGGCAATAGTGAAGCATAAAATGAAAAAAAAAATCAATCTGGGCCACTCAGTGAAGCCCTATCTAGAAGATTAAGAATCCCACGTGTCAAAAGAAACTTTATCGAGGCAAGCGCTTTACTCGCTCCGCTTTATCGTTTCGCGTTTTGCGATATCGTAAAGCGAATGGAATCTGATGATAAATCTGACATAACGAGCTGATACGAACATGTTTATTCCTATTTATTGCAAGGGATTCCGTAATTAAAAGAGAGACATGGACTTGGTACTTGGCAAGCTTCCACCATGATGTAAAAGGAATCCAAGCGCATACTTTTACAGCTCGGTTAATCTCAGTAATCTGTAATATTTGCAAAGAGGGTTATCGTAGAAGTTACATAAAAAAGACTTGGAAAAATGGATGCTTTAATCCTTTCTAGTTAGTATTTTATGTGATGTATGTCCCAATGCATTTGAAAAAAAAAAAAAAACCTCCTTGTAGTTGCATGTCCCGCTTACAAAATTTGCTGTGCCATAACCATAAGCATCGGGTAAGCGTAAGGGATCTGATGATAAATCAGGCATAACTAATTGATTGGACCATGTTCATTATTATTCAATTTTAACGGAATCAGTAATTAAAAGAGAGAAATGATATTTGGTACTTGGTAAGTTTCTATCATGAAAAGAAATCCAAGCGCAAACTTTCACAGCTTGGATAGTTTAATCTCAATCACCTTTCAAGACGGCTTATAAGAAAAGTTACACAGAAATTGTGAGAAAATTGAGTGCTTTTATCCTTTTAGAACATTTTGGGTTTTTGTTTTATTTAATCTCAATCCTTTTTTTTTTTTTTTTTGAATCTCCATCCAGATGTTGTCTGGACTACAAAATCTACTAAATGATTAGAGTGCGGTAACGATTGAAATCTGATGATAAATCTGACATAAGAGCTGACACCAGAGTTGCCAAGTCTCCGGCTTTTTGAACACCAGTAATTTTTTTTGAGAAAATGTTGTTCTTTTAAATCGCAAAATGCTCCGATTCAACAAAACAACATTTTCTGTACTAAATTACTGGTATCCAAAAAGCCGGAGACTTGGCAGGTCTGGCTGACACTAACATGTTTATTCATATTTATTGCAAGATATCAAGTAATTAAAAGTATTGAAGCATATATTTTTACAGCTTTGAAAATTTTAACAATCGTTAACAAAGCAGTATTCGTAGGGATTGCATAAAACTGGTGACGAAAGTGTTTGTTTTAATATCTTTACATCTTTTGGGAGATATATGTACCACCGAATTTTCATAAAAATTCCATCCAGATGTACTTGTTATCCCCACTTACAAAATCTATTAAGTTATTGTGTCCAGGAGGCGAATGTAATTGGAGGTAAATCTAATGAAACAAGTAACAAGCTGAAACGATTTCTTTTCCTATTTATTGCAAAGGATTTCATAATATTATAGAGAGACGGGGACTTGATACTTGGCAAGTTTCCACCATGAAAAGGAATCCAAGCGCAAACTTTTACAGCTTGGTTAATCCTTGTAGTCTGTAATATTATTAAAACCGGTTATCGTAGGGTTATGTAAAACTAGTGAAGAAAATTAGTTTTTTAATATTTTCACGCATCTTTTGGGCGATATAATTACCAATGAATCTACAAAAAATCTCTATCCAGATGTATGACATACTTACAAAATCTACGTTTTATAGCTCTGATTATTTCAAAACTATCTAAAACTTGTAAAGACGGTTATCATAAAAGTTACATAAAATGACTTGGAAAATCGATGTTTTAATCTTTTTAAGAACCTTGGGTGATATATCTCCAAATGTATTTTTAAAATATCTCCATTCAGAGGTACGTCCTATTTACAAAACTTGCTGGGTCATTAACATCCGGTAAACGGGGATAAATCGGACATAACTAACTGACAGGAACACGTTTATTCTACAGTTAAGAAAATTTGAACAATCTGCAATATTTGTAGGCATGATTATCGTAGAAGTTACACAAAACTTACATAAATCCCTTTACCTGTCTCGAGAGATATAAGTTCCAACACATTTTGAAAAAAATCCCTATGCGTAGTTTGAAAAAAAATCCTCAGTGGCGTAGCTATGTTAAAGGGAGGTCCGCGAAAATTTGCATTTTGGTCTATTGTTTTATTCTTGTCTGCAGACGTAAGAGTCAGTCGAATTGAATGGAAGTGCCAACCTAAAATCTGAACATCTAAAACAAAATAGTTAAAACAGAGAAGTTTCAGGAGCGAGGGGTGGACTTGATTCTCAGGTCCGTGGCACTTTTCATCTCTGTCATTCCATAGTTATGTGCCACTAGTTGCACATATAAAATTTGCTGGGTTATTAGTTCACCTGCAAACAAAACGAATCTGATGATATACATATATATATATAAGGTATAATTAGCTGATACGAACATGTTTATTCTTATTTATCGCAAAGGATTCATGGATTAAGACAGAGACATGGACTTGCTGCTAGGCAAGTTTTCATCGTGAAAAGGAATCTAAAAGCAAACCTTTTCAGCTCAGTTAATTTCAGTGCTCAGTAATGAGTGTAAAGATGGTTATCACAGGAGTTACATAAAATTGGTGAGGAAATGAATGTCTTAATACTTTCACATCTTTTGGGAGATATGTTACCAATGCATCTTTAAAAAATCTTCATCCATGTATATGTCCCATTTACAAAAACAACTGAGTGGTTAATATTCCGTTACAGAATTGAATCAGATGATAAATTTGACAAAACAAGCTGATTTGGTGTGTACTCCTTATTTATTACAAAGGATCCAGTAAATAAAAGAAAGAAATTAGTGGATTTGGCAAGTTTCTACTATGGAAAGGTGTAAAAGTGCAACTTTTACAGCTCGGATAATCTGAATAATCTGTAATATAGGTAAAGGCGGTTTTTATAGCAGTTACTTTTAAATAGCAAGTAACAGGCATATTTCAATTCTTCGTGTATCATGTGGATGAAACATGCCTCAACAAATTTTGAAAAAAAAAAAATCATACCCATACAGTCAATTATGTCCGGTAAATGAATGGAATCTGATGATAAATCTCAGATAACGAGGTGATACGTATGCTTATTATATTTATTGGAATTGGACCGGATTCTGTAACTAACCCTTTCGCGGGGAGCGTCCTTTACAATATTTAGGCACCAGTTTTCCTAAATAGAAGTTTTCGTATCTGAAAATCAGCGAAAATTTTCTGTTTAAATTTACTGGTATTCAAATTCAAGGATTTCGTGCGCACTATAGGCGTGTACTGTACATATGTCGCTCGTCTCGAAGGGGTTAAAAGAAACTGGACATGGTACTTAGTACTTGGAAAGCTTCTAATATAAAAAGGACTCCAAAAGCAAACTTTTACAACTCGGACAATCTCAGTAATCTGTAATATTTGTAAAGACAGTTAAAGTAAAAATTCTATAAAACTGTAGACGAAAATTAATGTTGTAATCCTTTCAAGCGTCTTCGGTGATATAGGTCCCACAACATTTTGAAAAATCTCCATATGGTCCATTCAGGGCGTAATTACGAAAATGGGGGGTGCTTCCGGCAAAACTGTGAAGAAATATTCAAATTTACCTTTGAATATTTCTATATTCCTTATAGGATTAAAAAAATATATATATTTATTTGTATTTTTTTTAAGATAAGGAATTCTACCTTATTAAAAATAAAAAAGCCAAACAGAAGAATAAAAAATTTATGAGATCTGCCATCGTTCATTTAGATAAGAATTTACAATTTTCAGTTGTATTCGTCTTGACATTTTCTTATTTTCTGTCTTATTTGTGTTTTCTATTTACGATTTAAGACAGAGAAGTTTGAGTAAAGGAAAGCTTTTTCCCATTAAAGAGTAACTTTTTTACGTTATCCATTTTACACGTTGCAAATAAGCAGTATATATCTATTTTTCTATATTAAAGCAATAAAAAAGTTGTAAAACTTTACAAATTTATAAAAAAATTACCCTCATAAAACTTGCTTTAAGGGCTACAAATACTGCCAAATTACGTATTTGAGGATTAAATTAAACGAATATCGATATTTGGATTTTTTAGCGTCAGTCCATGTCAAATCAACGAGGTACTTGGATCGTGATAACTCAGATTTCAATAACTTAGGTTTATAGTTTGTAGTTTTTGAAAAATACAACTTTTTTAAATTTTTTGACCTAGTGGTTTATTTTTTACAAAATTTTAAAAATGGCAATTTTGTCATTATTCCCATGCACAAAGTTGTAAATATTTCTGTAACCAAAGATGCTAGAAAGCTCTTTAAGATGATATGCTTTTAGCAACTATTTTAAATAAATTTCTTTTCGACTTATTTTTAACAATTTTTAATTTTTTTTTTTCAAAAACACCCCTTTTGATTTTTTTTTTCAAACAAATATATGTTAAACTTTTTTTTTTTTTTTTTTTTTTTTTTTTTTGTCTTAGAGATATGCCAATTTTGAAGTTCGAGAAATTATGGTATTTTGAGAAATAAATTTTTGAATTAGCTTGGTTTATTCAAAATTCCTAGGTATTTCTTTTATCTGCCTGTTCTAAGATAAGAATTGTATTTTTCTACTAAGTTTTGTTTGTTTTAATATCCACTGGATATTTCAGACATATTTGGATATCATATTTAATTTCAATTTTATATTATATTTGGTTTTATTTTCAGAATTTTATTTTGTTTTGGTTTCTATTCACTGTAACTAGTAAAGTAATAAGACATAGGCATTGTTTCTATGAATTTTAAGCGCATGGAAATTAAACAAATATCAATAATGGATTTGGAAAAAAAATGTCGTTAAGCATCGTTTAAATTAATAAGACATAGACATTGTTTAAATGAATTTTCAGCGCATGGAAATTAAACAAATATCAATAATGGATTTGGAAAAAAATGTCGTTAAGCATCGTTTAAATTAATAAGACATCGGCATTGTTTCCATGAATTTTCAGCGCATGGAAATTAAACAAATATCAATAATGGATTTAGAAAAAAAATGTCGTTAAGCATCGTTTAAATTAATAAAGACATAGGCATTGTTTCCATGAATTTTCAGCGCATGGAAATTAAACAAATATCAATAATGGATTTGGAAAAAAAAATGTCGTTAAGCATCGTTTAAATCAATAAAGACATAGGCATTGTTTCCATGAATTTTCAGCGCATGGAAATTAAACAAATATCAATAATGGATTTGGAAAAAAATGTCGTTAAGCATCGTTTAAATTAATAAGACATCGGCATTGTTTCCATGAATTTTCAGCGCATGGAAATTAAACAAATATCAATAATGGATTTAGAAAAAAAATGTCGTTAAGCATCGTTTAAATTAATAAAGACATAGGCAATGTTTCCATGAATTTTCAGCGCATGGAAATTAAACAAATATCAATAATGGATTTGGGGAAAAAATGTCGTTAAGCATCGTTTAAATTAATAAAGACTTAGGCATTGTTTCCATGAATTTTCAGCGCATGGAAATTAAACAAATATCAATAATGGATTTGGAAAAAAATGTCGTTAAGCATCGTTTAAATTAATAAGACATCGGCATTGTTTCTATGAATTTTAAGCGCATGGAAATTAAACAAATATCAATAATGGATTTGGAAAAAAAATGTCGTTAAGCATCGTTTAAATTAATAAAGACATAGGCATTGTTTCCATGAATTTTCAGCGCATGGAAATTAAACAAATATCAATAATGGATTTGGAAAAAAAATGTCGTTAAGCATCGTTTAAATCAATAAAGACATAGGCATTGTTTCCATGAATTTTCAGCGCATGGAAATTAAACAAATATCAATAATGGATTTGGAAAAATAAATGTCATTAAGGCTATTCTCAAATCCAAAGGGGCTACTTTCTGACACATTTTTAACTTCATTTGTGTTCGGAAATGCATGAAATAAGCAAATGTTGTTATTCAGAAACTATGTCATCGAAAAGCGTTTTTAATTTTTTGGTAAAGGCACAAGATCTTTCAGAAAACACAGTCAAAGTCGGCGTTTTGAACCGAATTCCCAACCCAGCAGAGCGAGAAAGGAGAAAATAGTGTCGTCAACGATACACGAATCGTTTATAACTTGATAAGTAATTTAGTTATCAAAAAAAGGGAAAACTCATTTCGATTCCAAATCACTTCAATAGTCAGGCGTAACAGTTTTATGCCCTTGTGTTTAAAAATGAGTCAGAAAATCTCGGGTTGTTCAGCAGTTCATTTGAGAACCATCTTAAGCATCGTTTAAAGTAATAAGACATGGACATTGTTTCCATGAATTTACAGCGCACAGAAATTAAACAAATATCAATAATGGATTTGGAAAAAAAAAATGTCGTTAAGCATCGTTTAAAGTAATAAGACATAGGCATTGTTTCCATGAATTTTCAGCGCATGGAAATTAAACAAATATCAATATTGGATTTAGAAAAAATAATATCGTTAACCATCGTTTATGCATTGTAGAAAAAAAATGATATTACAAATGCTTCATAATGTAGCAAGCTTCGATTTGCGAACAAGATCTAAGTCCATCACATCGTGAGGGAAACAATCTATGAAAATCGACATTGTGCAATTACTTTTCTAGTTCGAATCCAATCAGTGCGTGCAAATTAAAGGAATATCGACATTTGAATTTGGGGGGGGGGGGATGTCGTTATGCACCGTTTATACATTTAAGGGGGGGGGGGATTATTTTACAAATGCGTCATAAAGTAGCAAGTTTCGATTTGCAAATAAAATCTTCTAAGGCTATCGCACCGTGAGGGAAAAATCTGTGAAAATCAACATTTCGCTATTACTTTTCTATTATGCGCCTGCGCGTGCGATATAACCGTATATCGACATTTGGATTTGAAAAAAAAAAAAAAAAAAAAGTCATTAGGCAACGTTTTCAGTAATTTTCACCAGAAAGCGTCAAAATATTTCCCAATCACTTCCGGACACCAGGATTATATTTTATGGGGAAACGAAAAATATTATTCGATTCCACAATATATGAATAAGAATATTTGCAAGTGTAATGAATGCATTTACGAATACAAATGATTTTGTGAATGTATCAGAAATTATAGTGAATTCTGATTTTAGAATAAGTACAGTTTACACGGTAATGAGAAAACAAGCTGCGAAAAACAAAATTTTTAACTTTCTATTTCGAATCCATTCAGCGCATGCAAATCAAACGAATATTGACATTTAAATTTGGAAAAAAAAAATGTCGTTAGGCATCGTTTCTAGGAATTTTCACCAGAAAGCGTCAAAATATTTCCCAATCACATCCCGTCACAGGCGTTATCATCGCAGCTGATCTCTTGGATCTCCAGCGATGAATGGTGGCAGGGGTATTAACTGTAAGCAGACAATGCGATCAAAGTACAATGCCGGGGTAGAGATAGCATCTCTATGCTACCTAAACCCAAGATAAAAAAATAAAAATAACATAATAGAATAAAAAAGTATTGCAACATCCACACGCTTCATAGTGCTGTCAGAGGTTCAGGCTACCGTGTAACGGAATTTCTTAATGAAAGTTTTTGATTGTGAGACGGTGGATTAAAAATGCTGATGTAATCTGATTCGATGCATTTATTTATTTATTTATTTAGTGAATAGCATTATAGTGATTGCTTTCCTTTTTTTAATACCTTTTAACCCTTTCGGTATGGAGTAATTTTTGTTGAATTAGTTGGTCATATGATGAATGTTCTATTTCATTAGGCAAACCTCAGCGTTAAAAAGCTTCCAAATGCTGTTTTCCCATTTTTTTCGAAAGGGGAGGAATTCATAAGGGCTGAATTTTTACGAAGGACACAAAGACCGGGCTTAGGGCTAGAGATCTGCATGGACCCAGACCTGGTCCGAATCCCAAGCTGCCATGAACTTATCTTGTAGTGGTCAAGATTTTCCACTATTTTCTACCAACAACAAAATAAGTTCAAAAAGAACAATTAAATAATTGATAATCAAACCTAATTGCAGATTATAAACAATATTCCTTATCCAATTTCATAATACATTATAGTGTTTTCTAAAATCAGTGTTACAACATATACATATAGACATTATCATATATCAGCCCTTTTTTCTATAAAATCTGATAAAAAATATTGTACGAAGAACATTTCTTTTTCAAATCTTCTCCTGTTAATCATCCATAGGTAACATTTGTTTGAGTTTATGAACTCTTTGTTGTCAGCTGGATGATGTACTCTTATCTATTGTTGCTGAGAGAGGCAGATAAATCAACTCTTAAAGTAGTCGTTGGGGCCACCTTAATACTTACCCATCATGGATATGCATAATATAAAATATGAAAATAAAACATGTGTAAACTATGAAATGCATTGCAATTCGAATAAAATCGTGGCTTGATGACGTCCTAAACTTTAAATGCTCTATTACTGAATTGCGTAAAAGAAACATCCTTATAACTCCAAAACTGATAATCCTATTAACTAACGGTTTACTGCGTTGGATTAAGCGTCTCATTTCCAATTAAAATATATCTTTGAATTGAAATTTGAATGAAATACAGGGTCATGAAAAATCGAAGAGTGTGGAAAATACAATTACAAATAGCTCGGCAACTCATTATCCGACCTACTTCATTTTTTATGCAAAATTTATGTTTTTTTATTGTCTTTTATATTCATTCCCTAAAATAAATAATTTCGAAAATTTTTATATACCTTTTTATCAGAACGAATATTTCGAGAGTCCGAAAAAAATAGTTCCGGATCATCGAGGTTAATGAAATTCAATAAGCTTCTTCCCATTATTACATACTAAGTACATACCCAATTTCAAGTCTCTATCTCAATTTGTTCGGGAGATAGAGCGTTTACAGACACACACACAGACAGACGGACGACAATTTTTTTTTACTAAAAATATGTTTTTCGGAATCTTCAGTGTCTGAAACGTGTAAATCCGTCAAAAAAAAAAAAAAAAAAAAAAAAAAAAAAAAAAAAAAAAAAAATTGCTTTTCAAAACGATTACAAGACTTACCCTATACTACGTATGATGGACAAATAAAAGGAACTTCACCGATACTTCCAATCAAATTAAGTTATTTGACATTTTTAAAGCCACAATTTGGACAGAATTTTCATTATTTTTTGCCAACAACAAAAGAAATTTCGCAAGATCAATTAAATACATGATACTGACGCATTTTCTGAAATCAGTATTACAACATACACAAATAAACAGAAGTTATTAGTATTTCTAGCTTTCTGATCAAAAAATGTATTTCGAAGAAGAGTTCTTCTTCATCAATTAATCATCCATAGCTTGTCTGAGTTGATGAACTCTTTGTTGTCAGACGAATGATGTACTCATCTATTGTTGATGATAGAAGCGGATAAATCAGCTTTTAAAAAGGAACTTCGCCAATAATACCAAACAAATTAAGGCATTTGTCATTTTTGAAGTCGCAATTTACTTTTGAACCTTTCTTGAATAGGTCAGCATTTCCATTATTTTCTGCTAACAACAAAATAAGTTTGACAAGAACAGTTAAATAAGTAAAAATTACGCCTGATTATAGATTTTACACAAATTTCTTTATAAAATGTCATGAAAAATTACCGTTTTGTAAAATTAGTATCGCAATACATATTTCATAACTGCCAGCATTTATGCTATTTTTATGGTTCCGTACTCAAAAAGTAAAAACGGATCACTCAAAAAGATAACTCCTGTGTCTGTCTGTCCGTCCGTCTGTCAGAGCCCTTTTTCTCGTAAACTATGGGACGTGGAAAGTTCAAATTTGGGAAAGTTATAAAGCCTATTGACACACATATTTTCAGACTATTAGCCATTCACAAATACGTTTAGAAAATATTTAGAGGGTTAATTAAGTTTCTTAAAAAAACAAATTTTCTTTTTGTATATCGTGTGGGGTATCGTCTGAAAGCTATCGTAACACCGAACTCAAAAATATATTTGTTTTAAGTTGACGTATTATATTTTTAGAGATATCGTCAAAAATGCACTGCAAAAATAAGTTCCTCCCCCTCTCTTTCCGAATCTACTGAAACTAAAATTATAAAAAAAAATTAGGGGTAGTAGGAGTTTATTTAAACCTTTCAGGAAAACTATAAGAGATTTTCTTATGCCACATATTTTTTGAGAAAAACGCATTTTCCCGTTACACACAATCTTTACTTTTCGGTCGGTCAGTGGGGGAGTTGACGGGCACTAGAGGTATCTATCGACGCAGACTCATTGAAGAATATTTGATAATGATTTTCGAAAAAAAAATTCGATAATTAGCCGAGATATTAATTAAGTTACTTAAAAAAAATATTTTTTTATATATCGTGTAGTGTATCACTCGATATATTTAGTAACCTCGAACTGAAAAATATATTTGTTTTAATTTTGGTATTATATTTTCGGAGATATCGTCGAAAGTGTACTGTAAAAATGTGTCCCTCCCCTCGTATTTTTAAATCTACTGAAACTAAAATTATGAAAAATAAAAATAGATGTAGTAGGAGTTTGTTAGTTAATAAATAGTAATTAATAAATTTAATGTACCCCTTTGAGCGCGAGTTATACTCGCACTTGACCAATTTATTTTATAAGTTTCCTGTTTCTTTATCGCACTTATTTGAGTTGCTTTAATATTTTTTCTGTTTCTAAATATGTTATTTTGACTTGAAAAAAAGTGTAAAATTTGAAAGCTATTCCATTAAAACATTATGAAGTATCACCATTTTTATGCAATAAATTATGATCAAAAAATATTTTGAGAGGATTTTGTATGAAGATGACTTCTTTATCCATAGCTAACATTTGTCTGAATTGATGAACTTTTTGTTGTCAGATGGATGATATACTCATATCTATTGTTCATGAGAGAGGCGGATAAATCAGCTTTTAAAAGAAACTTGATCAATAATTTTACTGAAATTAAAGTATTTGTCAATTTTGAAGCTGTAACCGTCCCTGCAGTAGTCAGGATTTCCATTATTTGCTGCCGACAACAAAAGAAGTTCGACACGAACAGTTAAATAAGAGACAATTACGCCTCATCACAAACCTCCTCGTCCAGTCTTATGATAAACTACCGTTTTCTATAACCACTATCACAAGATATACAGAGTGAACCAAAAGTCTTGCCCTGATTATAAATATGTATTGTTCGAAAACTATTATAATTAGACATACGGTTGCTTGGATACATTGCAAGTAGTGTTTCAATAAGACTACATACTTCATGAAATTTCAATGTGTGCCCCCTTGGTAGCTCTGAGAATGTCAACGCGGTATTCTAGTTCTCGCCAAATGTTGGCTAAAATGGCTTCTGTACCAGTACACACATCATCTTTTATACTAGCTTTCAGTTCTCCAACGTCAGCAATTAGTGTGGCAAAGACTCTGGACTTCACATAGCTCCAAAAGAAAAAGTCAACAGGAGTAATGTCAGAAGAGCGTTTAGGCCATGGTGGTCTATCTCTTCCAATCCACCGGCCCGGAAATTTTTCGTCTAGTAACTCACGAATTATGGAGCCCAGTGAGAGGTTGCTCCATCTTGCTGATAAATAATCCATAGTTGAAGCTAACACTTGACGAGAACTAGAATACCACGTGGACATTCTCCGAACTACCAAGGGGCACACGTTGAAATTTCATGAAATATGTGGTCTTATTAAAAACTTTATAACAGTACTTGCAATTTATCCTAACGACCATATTCCTTATTATAATAGTTTTCGAACAATACATATTTATAATCAGGGCAAGACTATTGGTTCACCCTGTATATATACCCGCTATAAGATATCATGATATCAGCATTTTTACATGATTTTATTTAACGTCTTTCTGGGTCAATCTTGAAAATTGATTTTTGACCCACTTTCGTCGAACCGATTTTTCTCAAATGCTGCACACTAGTTCGTCATTTAGGGCCGTACTTCATAAGGGGCAGACTCCAGGGACAAAACTGTTCTTCGTACAGGCAGAAAATATTACAGACACAGTAAAAACAAGATTGATTGGTGAGAATAGAGTTCCAACAATAGAGTCACAACAACGTTTACAACAGTGAAATTAATATGGTGGCAAAATTATATGGCCATATCCAACATATTTCAAAATCCATATTAAATATTGGATTAAAAGTGTTTTACGTAAATTTTATTCCAGTTATTTTTCTTGTAATCTTCATAAATCCTAGTTAAAAATATTGTTCGAAGATGACTTTTTCTTAATCGATTAATCATCCATAGCTAACGTTGTCTGAGTTGATGAACTCTTTGTTGTCAGTCGAAAGATGTACTCTTATCTATTGTTTGTGAGAGAGGCGGATAAATCAGCTTTTAAACAGATTTTCACCAATAATTCGAATCAAAATAAGTTATTTGTTATTTCGAAGCTGTAATTTATTTTTGTACTTGCCCTGTAGACGTTAAGATTTTTATTATATTTTGCTGACAACAAAAGAAGTTTCAAAAGATCAGGTAACTAAATGATCATATCTCATTATAAATTATAAGCAAATTTCTTTGCTGAATTTCACAACAAAGTGTTGTTTTCTAAAATCACTATCATAACACACACATATAGATATTGTAAAGTATCAGCATTTCCCACTCATAAATTTTGATAAAAAATATTATATGAAGATGATTTCTTTTAGGTAGCTTTCAATACAAAAAAGTATAAAGCTACCTATTGCAACCGTTCGGAGGAAAGCAGTTCCGGAAAATTTCGATATATTTTCACCGATCATGACCCCCAGACCCCAAAACCACCCTCCGTTCAAATGTTGATTTATATATATATATATATTTATATATATCCATATATATATCTGATCTATGTCATACGATAACGCTCGTATTTATAAATCAATTTTGATGAAACTAATTGTGTGTATTAAGCTCACCAATGTCTCGACCGAGTTCGTTGGCCAGCTTGGTCCGCCATTTTGTTTCAAGATGGTGGCCATTTTAAAAATTTAAAACTAAAATAAATATACGAAAAAGTTAAAAATTCAAATTTATTTTTTAATTACGTGTTAGGCCTGGATACAAGGATTCCAGAGCATTTTTTGGTTTAACTCTATCCTAAAAAATGGCTGAGATAGAGCAGTTTGAAATTCTAGGGTGGCTGACATTTTGAAACAAAACAGCACATTAACGCGATTACTCGCAAATTATTTTCTTTCATTGTTGTAATAATTTTCGCAATCATACGCATAAAACTATATATTCATATCCGTTAGCGCCAAATTCTCGCCAAAATTGGCGACATTTGGTGACCAAAATAAGTTTTCATAAATGAAGCCAATTTGGCTATTGCTCAATAATTTGGCGAATTTCTTATTCAAATTCAGTATTAACAAATCTTTTGTAAACGTTTCTTTGCATTTTAACTTGCTGTTTTCGTATAACATTTGCTAAAATTTTAAAACGAAGATATAGGAAAGCTACCTTTTCCTCCCGGTACAGGCCGGAAGGACTTTTTCAAATCTTCTTCATCGGTTAATCATCCATTGCTAACGCTTGTCTGAATTGATGAACTCTTTGTTGTTAGGCGAATGATGTATTCTTATATATTGTTGATGAGAGAGGCGAATAAATCAGCTTTTAAAAGGAACTTCACCAATAAATTTGTTATTTGGAAGATGCAATTTATTTTTGAACTCGCCTTGTACATTTTAAGATTTCTATTATTTTTCGCCAACAACGAAATAAGTTAGAAAAGAACAGGTAAGTAAATGATAATCATGTCTCAGTACAAATTATTATTATAGGCAAACTTCCTTGCTGAATTTCACAACAAAGTGTTGTTTTCTAAAATCTGTATCATAATACACACATATAGAAAAGTTATTATAAAGTATCAGCGTTTCTCATTTATAAATTCTGGTAAAAGAAAAAAATATATATCGTATCACGATGATTTCTTCTTCAAATCTTTTTCATCGATTCATCCATAGCTAACGTTTGTCTGAGTGGATGAACTCTTTGTTGTCAGACGAATGATGTACTCTTATCTATTGTTGATGAGAGAGGCGGATAAATCATCTTTTAAAAGGAATTTCACCAATAATTTTAATCAAATTAAGTTATTTGACATTTTTGAAGCCGCAATTTGGTTATAAGATTTTCATGATTTTTTACTGACAACAGAAGAAGTTCCGTAAGATCAATTAAATACATAATAATAACGCCTTTTCTGAAATCAGTATTACAACATACATGAACAAACATTATGTTATCAACATTTCTAGCTTTCTGATCAAAAAATGTTCTAAGAAGAGTTCTTCTTCATCGATTAATCATCCATAGCTAACGTTTGTCTGAGTTGATGAACTCTTTGTTGTCAGACGAATGATGTACTCTTATCTATTGTTGATGAGAGAGGCGGATAAATCAGCTTTTAAAAGGAACTTCACCAATAATTCCAATCAAATTAAGTTATTTGTCATTTTGTAGCTGCAATTTATTTTTGAACCTGCCTTGTAGAGGTCAGGATTTCCATTATTTTCTGCCGACAACAAAAGAAGTTAGACAAGAACAGGTACGTAAATGAAAAAGAAAAAAGTTAACAGTCTTTTTAGACCGAGTATACAGTTCCTTCCCGTTTCTCGAACCAGTTTCGAAAACTGCACGTGCAAAATTTTCACGGGAATGATTAATTCATTTTGAGAGAGTGTGGCAGCAGTAGCATACATACACCACAAGGTCAGGGTCGCCATTTGCTGTTTTAGAAAAAAGAATTGGGATTGGGAAAAAAAAGAAAGAGTGAATAAGAAAGAAGTTCGTGTCCACGTGTCAAACTTTTGAAATGTTAGTTGATCAAAATTCTCTGTTCATCCGATCGAAGAACTTAATGGGTTTTTGTTGGATTGTATCGGAATTCGGTGCAGTCGTTGTAGCCTCAAAAACAAGTTTTATGAAGAGAATTTTTCATTACTTTTTAAAGTTTTATAGTTCTTTTATTGTTTTAGGTATTAGAAAATAGACATAAAAAGGAGGAAAAGGTAAAAGTTAGTTTATATAATAAAAATCTTTACATTGTTGAAAGTTCTATGTGTCATCTCGTAAAAAGAAAAAAGAAATAAAGAAAATAAAAAATGAATAAAAAAAGATCTAAACGACAAGATGTTTTGAAGTTTAGAAAATCTTAAATTTTTATCAGAGTTAACGATGGTACATTTTATAAATTCTTGATTCTTGTCTTTTTCCCTTTTTGTGTTTTTAGGAATGAAATATTGTAGGTAGAATTTCTTAGGGCGATAAAGCAATGAGCCGTACTCAATGTTTCGGGTGTCTCAATTAATTCATCATTTTTAGACAGAGTAGTAGAAGCAGCAAACACACACTAGAAGGTCAGAATTGCCTTTTTGCTGTTCAGAATAAACTAATAAACAATCCAGGAGGTTTTTCCAACCTCACCAGCACCCCCAGTAAACACCAGTCATCATCATCAAAAAAGCGTTTATTTAAATTAATATTTTAGGTACCAAGTAAAACATCCAACCAAGTAAAATATCTACAATTTCTATCTCAGAACTTCATAATTTAACGTAAAAATATTAATTCGTACGATCCAGCTAAACTAAAGTTTCACTCTAAGATGCTGCAGTTTTATAAGCATATGAAAAACACACAAAATCTGACGCTGGTTTCATTCAGCTGGGATTTATAGTATGTGCGCAAGATCACAAAACACTGCAATGCGATAGACTGGAATAGCAATGACAGGCACCAAATTGCCGACCATACTAGCGGACGCAGAATAAGAGCAAACATGTCCAAGAATGCGTGCGAAAGACATTCGAAGCGTCTTTCGAATAAACTAAAAAAAAAGACTTATGGTCAAGAAATTAACATTCTGAAATCTGGAAAAAAATATGTTACGGCACAGAGACAAAGGAATTTTACAAAAAGGAAAAGTTGTAAAAGAATAAAAAATGTGATACGCGTTTAAACAGTGGAATAAAATATTTTAAGAGGGAGTAAATTTAATTAAATGGGAAAAAAATTTAGAATAGATCTAATATAAGTTACATTTAAAAATATATATTATATATTACATATACATATAAAAGTGTGAATAAGAAAAAGTTTTATGTACATTTGTCAATTTTTTTAATTGTTAGTTTATAAAAATTCTTCATTCGTCAGATCGAAGAATGTGATGCCTAGCCACCAACCTTTCGGTTTCTTTCAAATCGAAAAATCATATTTGAAAGAGTAATTGTTTTTATAAATGAAATCAAATTGAAATAAATTACAACTACATAAAAACAAAACAAATTTAATTAAAAAAAATGTATGGTTCAAAGCATATTTTTTTGATTTAAAAGAATAGCGAGGTTGCCAGGCATAGTAATGGGTTTTTAGTTTTATTGGATTATACTGGAATTCAGTATAGTCTTTATAGTCAGTATAGTTTTATGGTATTTTTCATTACACTTAAAATTTTACAGCTTTTTTATTGCTTTAGGTATGAGCAGAAAAAAGTTACTTTATAATATGAAAAATCTTTAGATTGTTGGAGCAGCTTCTATATATTATGCCGTAAATGGAAAATTAAAATTAAAAATAAATAAATAATAAAACAGTATATATATTTTTTAATTTACGCTTTTTATCTTTTATTTATTTTTTCTACTGTCTTGAGTGTAAAATATTTCGTTGTTTCAGTTTCACAGCAGTTAGCATATTTTGACAGACAATAAACTATATTGTTTTTGTATAATTAAACAGTTTTAACCATGAATATTATTTGGCGATTTATTATTTGCGGCCGGTAGTAGCAGCACACTATACCACAATCAGATTCGCCATTTTCAGGTTAAAAAATAAAATAAAATAAATAATATAATTTAACAAATTACAATAACAATTGGGAAAATGTTCCGAAAGCTTTTAAAAAAATACCGCACTTTAAGTTATTAGCAGCCCCCACAATTATGATTATGCAGTTATGATTTCGCCAAGATCATCGCAAAGATTATATAAAGGTCTCTTGGCGATTCATCCTTGGGGGTTGCTATAACAGGAAAGCACCAAATTTACAATACATTAATGAAAACAGAAACAAAAATGTCATATATATCATATATTATTATAATGTCATACATGCTTGATAACTTGGCGATAAATCTTGGTCGCTTGGCGATTCATCCTTGGGGGCCGCTATAACACGAAAGTACCAAATTTACAATATATTAATGAAAACAGAATCAAAAAATTTATAAGACGATTTCTCATCCGACGTCCATATTTGAATTCGGCTTTTTTTCATATCTGATAATTTGCATCTAATCCTTTTTGTAACTTTAACATTTTTGTAACGATTTTATGCATTTCTATTGCCTATTCCAAGAAAAATTCTTCTAAAGTTACAGAATTTCGTTAAAAACGCTTAAAAAAATAAAGTGACGACGTCAATAAAATGACGACGTCAAGAGGTCCATTCTCGACCGAAAACAACAACCATTCTCCCAATGGTTTAAAAAACAAAACAAAACAAAAAAAACATGCAATTGGCGAAAAAAGAAAACAGCTAGTAAAAAATAACATCATGTCCACGGAATACCGGGGCTTTCGGTAGAAAATTTTTACATTATCTACGAGTTCATGACCCAAATTGACGAAATTGTTGGCAATGTTTATAATTAATATCTATCATAATTTAATCAAAATTTCAAGGATGACGAACTGAAATTGGACAGCCCAAGAATTAAAGTGACTAATTACTTTGATTAAGTTTCATCTGCCTTTATACTAGCAAATATATAAGGTGAACATCAATGCTCCGAAGCTATAGGTGTCGTTGTCCCAATTTTGCGCTATTTCCCAAGGACATATGATAGCTAATTTTTTAGCATGAACATATTTTTAAGGCAGTTTTCAATAATTAATTAATAAATGAATGAATTACAGAAAAGTTACCCGCTCAACAACGACAATCTTTTCTGACACATTCATGGGGCGTATTTTTAAACGTAAAAGCATCGCAGGCATGACATTTAAAGTAATTTGTAATCGAATAGTGCTTTCACTTTTTGATAAATGCTCTGGGACCACCGATTTTGTTCTGGGACCACCGGTTGTACATCTTGCGTTATAAGGAAATGCTGGCTCATGACAATTTTCTCGAGCTGCAAAAAATCGGTTCAAAACGCCAACTCTGACAGGATTTTCTTAAAGATCCTGTCTCTAACGAGATATGGAAAACGCTATTCAATTTTGTTATAGTTTCTGAATAACAACGTGTGGTAATTTTTAGCGTTCAAGAATAAAAAATAAATTCAGGAATATGTTAGACAGCTTGAATCTGGGAGCCCCAAGAGCCTGCGCTACCACTAGCAAGCTATAATGTTAAACCGATCAGAGTATTCTTTTCAAATTTCTCGTTTGAATTTTAATGTTGTTAAATTATTTTATTTTTGCATAGGATATCTGAGGTCGATCTCTACCGGGTAGGTACTTTTTACTTTTTCAATTTAGGTTGTACTTAAAAAAAAAAAAAAAAAAAAAATCTGGTGGCTCGCTTATTTTCGGAACTTTTTCCAAAAGTGAAATGCATCCTCAGAAAAAAAAAAAAAAAAAAAATACTGCAACCAAAATCGAAAAAGTAAAAAGTACCTGGTTAGAGTTCAACCTCAAATATCCCATGCAAAAATAAAATAATTTAATAGCATTAAAATACGAACGAGAAATTTGAAATCAATTATTAGCCACGTACCTTATCAAATGGGATTAAAAAGAAAAAAAAAAAATGAATAACTTGAATGCCATCTGCCAGTTACACTAGCAAATAATCAAAGGTGAACACCAATGCTCTGTAACTCTAGGGGTCGTTGTCCCAATTTGGTGGTTTTCCAAGGACATCAGATTACTAGCATTTAATAAAACCGCAAACTATTTTTACTACCACTTTTCAGATTCAAATGACAGTTAATTTAACAGAAACTCTTTGAAAAAACCGGTTTTAATTGTTTATCGGCTAGTGGTGCTTTTAAGGTCTTTCTTTCTTTCTTTTATAACATTTCAAACAATGCTGTTATTTGAAAATATTAACCCTTTGTTGCATACTGTCCATCACAGTGGACAAAAATGTCATTTTACTTACTCAACATACGTAGTATAGGGTAAGTCTCGTAATCCTTTTGAAAATAGAAAAAAAAAAATATATCGGATTTACACGTTTCAGACACTGGAGATTCCGATAAGCGTATTTTTAGAAGAAAAAAAAATTGCCGTCCATCTGTCTGTGTGTGTGTCTGTAAACGCTCTATCTCCCGAACAAATTGAGATAGATACTTGAAATTGGGTATGTACTTAGTATGTAATAATGGGAAGAAGCTTATTGAATTTCAGTAACCTCGATTATCCGGAACTATTTTTTTCGGATTCTGGAAATATTCGTTCTAATAAAAGGTATATAAAATTTTTCGAATTAATTATTTTAAGGAGTGAATATAAAAGACAATAAAAAAACATAAATTTTGCATAAAGAACGAAGTCGATCGGATAATGAGTTGCCTAGATATTTGTAATCCTATTTTCCACACTTCGATTTTTCGTGGCCTTGTATTTCATTCAAATTTCAATTAAAAAAAATATTTTAATTGGAAATGAGACGCTTAATCCGACGCAGTAAACTGTTAGTTAACAGGATGATCATTTTTGGAGTTATAAAGATGTATCTTTTACGCAATTCAGTAATAGAGCATTTAAAGTTTAGGACGTCATCAAGCCACGATTCTATTCGAATTGCAATGCATTTTATAAATAATTTACACGTTTTATTTTCATATTTTATATCATATATTCTAATACGAGCAAATCTTGTGGGTGGTTATATATATATATATATATATATATATATATATATATATATATATATATATATATATATATATATATATATATATATATATATGCAAAAATTATCTTAAAAACGGCTCTAACGATTTTGACGAAATTTCGTATCCTACCGTTTTGGGGCACCAAAAAACCATTGGGCTAGGTCACATGCTCGAGAAAATTCGATTAGTGGGTCATTTTGGGTCATTTTGGGTCATGGTCTAGCTAATTGTATCTAAAAAACGGTTCAAACGATTTTGACGAAATTTTGTATCCGACCATTTTCGGGCATGAGAAGTCAATTGGGCTGGGTCACATGTTCGAGAACTTTCGATTAGTGGGTCATTTTTGGGTCAACGCGGGTCAAATTAATTTTATCTAAAAAACGGCTCTAACGATTTTGATTAAATTTTGTGTCCTACGAGTTTCGAGCACGATAAAAGCATTGGGCTAGGTCGCATGTCCGAGAAAATTCGATTAGTGGGTCATTTCTGGGTCATTGTGGGTCAAGATCTAAAAAGCGGCTCAATTTACACTACATTTTGCATCCAATAGTTTTCGGGCACGAGAAGACTGTTGGGCTAGGTCACATTTTCGAGAAAATTCAATTAGTGGGTCATTTTGGATCGTGGTCAAGCTAATTGTATCTAAAAAACGGTTCAAACGATTTTGACGAAATTTTGTATCCGACCATTTTCGGGCATGAGAAGTCAATTGGGCTGGGTCACATGTTCGAGAACTTTCGATTAGTGGGCCATTTTTGGGTCAACGCGGGTCAAATTAATTTTATCTAAAAAACGGCTCTAACGATTTTGATTAAATTTTGTGTCCTACGAGTTTCGAGCACGATAAAAGCATTTTGCTAGGTCGCATGTCCGAGAAAATTTGATTAGTGGGTCATTTCTGGGTCATTGTGGGTCAAGATCTAAAAAGCGGCTCAATTTACACTAAATTTTGCATCCAATGGTTTCCGGGCACGAGAAGACTGTTGGGCTAGGTCACATGTTCGAGAAAATTCAATTAGTGGGTCATTTTGGGTCATGGTCAAGCTAATTGTATCTAAAAAACGGTCCAAACGATTTTGACGAAATTTTGTATCCGACTATTTTCGGGCACGAGAAGACTATTGGGCTGGGTCACATGTTCGAGAACTTTTGATTAGGGGGTCATTTTTGGGTCAAAGCGGGTCAAATTAATTTTATCTAAAAAACGGCTCTAACGATTTTGATTAAATTTTGTATTTTACGAGTTTCGGGCACACGAAAATCATTAGACTAGGTCACATGTTCGAGAAAATTCGATTAGTGGGTCATTTCTGGGTCATTGTGGGTCAATATAAAAAAAGCGGCTCAATTTACACTAAATTTTGCATCCTATGGTTTTCCGGCACGAGAAGACTGTTGGGCTAAGTCACATGTTCGAGAAAATTCAATTAGTGGGTCATTTTGGTCATGGGTCATGATATTTGAACTCAAATTTAATTTTGACCGAGCATAGCTCGGTCTTCCCTGCTCGTTATGCATATCCATGATGGGTAAGTATCACGGTGGCCCCCAACGATTAGTTTTCCTATCCAACAGTTTTCATTTACAGCTCCTATTCAAAGCTATAATGTTACTCTGTGGCATCTACTATGCTTTCAATAAAAAAATCAACATAGCACCACAACTACGGGTTAACTTGCTTGTTGAGATATCATCAATAGGGATACCCCTTCATAAGTTGGCAACTTATTCTGCATGAACTAAAATGTTTCTAAATCTACAATAATGTTATTTAAATAGTATTTTGTTTATTAATTATTGTTTTTAGACTTCTTGGCTTAACGCATAATTGAAATACGTTTATAACAATACTTTATTTCTTTTGTTTTGGACTATAGTGGGCAGGATGTAATTAAAAAAAAATGATTATTATACATAAATAAATTTTTTTTCTCATTCTGTGTGACCTGTTTAGTTAGAAAATAGCAAATTTAATGTTGGGGATTTGCGAGTTTTAAAGTATGCCACAAAGGGTTGAAAAGTTTTTAATTCTATATCAATTTTTTTTTTAATGATGCATCATATATTTTTAAATTTTGGAATTTCATTTCATTTTGAAGATATGGCTACGTGCTCAAATTGCAAGAAGCGTTACACAGCTTTTCCACAGCTATACTGTGTTAGAGTAGAATCCTGCATCGGGTCATCTAACCCGATTTTATCCAAATCCGACCCGACCCGCGGTTCGGGTACTTTCTTCTTCTTATTATTATTTGAATGTTTCCATTTGTGTTTATCAATTAAAAATTGAGCGCAACTAAATAACAGCAGTAAAAGTATTTTATTGGAAGTATGGATGAAAAATGAATGCGAAAAAATAAGTCAATTCAAGTGGACAGAAAATGTCGATATAATGCGTACAACGAAAGTATTTTGCCCCCGCTACAAACAAAATCTGAAATGACGCTCTTACAAAACGGTCTCGTTAAAATAAGCCAGCTAGCAGACAATGAGTAAATATCCCTGAAATTACGTCAAAAACAATCATTTGAAGTAAATTTTATTTATTTTACTTAGATAATATTTACTTAACATTTAAAATTTGTCTCTTACAGTTACTTCTTCTGCCCCTATTACTGTCTGATTCGGCGCCAAGCGTCACTTTTGCCCCAGTAGCGATCTGTTACTATATCCTTTATCTATAACATTCGCCAAATGGGTCTCAATCGCTAGTGCCGTTTGGGAAACATCGTGTTTATTCATTCACGCACACACATACATCCTGATTACAGTACTTTTTGTGGAGGTGATTTTTGTTATGTAGTAGTTGTAAATAAAATGTAATCCAACCAATAATAGATTTCTGACAAACAGAAACATGAAAGGCGATTAAAACGGTGGAAGTACAAAAAGTTGCGTTGTCATAAGCAAGAACACAGCATCCTCACCCTGAAGATGTTAAAAACAATGCATTGAAGAGAAGTAAACGGTATCCATGGAAATTATTTTATTGCAAAAGACATGACGATGAAAAACGAGGGGTGGCCTCTGTAGCTTAACTTAATAGTTAGATGCTTCTAGCTTGGAAGTCAGAGATGATCTCCAGTTTTTCATTAAGTTACAATGCCAACATAAAAATGCTGAATCAAGCCAATGGCGCGGAGTTATTCACAACCGTGTGGGAGAGCGCAATGCTAATTTTGAAGAGTAGACATACCAAGGGATTCCATAATTGGCAGGCTAGCCAAAATAAGTAAAATGGCACGGCAACCCAGCCACCATCTGAAAAATGCATGGGAAATGCGGTTTTGATAGGAGCGAACTGTATATACAATTATTATTAAGTTCGAAAACAGCAGATGGAAATTTAGATAGATATGCATTTGTTATATTCTGAACAAAGGGTAAAGGATAGTTGAAATATCTGCTTCCAGATGTAAAAACCACAAAGAGAAGATTGGAAGCATATAAACTGAATAATAGAGTAAGATATCTTTAACGGTTATGAAATTAACATTATGATGAAAGGAAAGCTTTTCGAATAAAGTATTTAATGCGCATACGAAGAATTAATTTAAAAAATAATTTAGCCCATGATATTTTAATATTTAAGAAAGGAAAACATTAAATTTTGAATAAAATAATCCGAAGAATGTATGAGCAACGCCATACTTTTCTTATATCGTGTGTTCGGAAAGTAAAAATAGAGAGAAAGCGGAAAGAAAGTGGCTAACCTAATGATACAGATTAACAATTTACGAATCAAACAGGTGAGATTCCCTTCCTCCGTCGGTCCCTTCAAAACGTATGACGGATGTTCCATCTGTTGTCTCATTAGCAGATAATCTCAAACTTGGCATCGACGACGTTTAAACCGCAAGGGGTCAATGTTTCAATTTTGTGGTTTTTCCAAGGAGAAAAATTTTTGCATCTCTGCCAAGAAAATTTACACAGAATTATAACTGAAAACAAATACCTTTTAATAAATGTAAATAAACTGAGAGGTAAATGTGCTGTTTCCAAACGGTCGGCGTTCTGTCTAGATGGTACTGACGAACTGAGAGTAACTTGATGTTATTTCTCGAATATTTTATAGTGTAAAAATAATAATGGAGAATCTATATTGTAAAGCAAAAATATGTCTGCGTGAGTAATGCTGATGGCATATTGACGGTAGCAACGACCTAATCAATAAAGGTATAGTATTTACTGCAATTTCTTTAACCTCTACAATATCAATTTTTACACCGTCGAAAAAGAAAATGTACTTTCAAATGCAATTTGTTTGAAAACTGTCTCTCAATTTACTGATTTTTAAGAGAATTATAAAATGTACAAATTCGAAAAGTAATGAGAACAAATTCGTAAAAATCACAGAGCAAATAGAAATGCAAATCCTTTTAACGTTTTTCGAAATAGGTCCTTTGGTTTTGGTCATCGATCTGGTTGATCCAGCGTTGTTTCCATTATTTAGAACATCGCCCATACACTGTTGAAAATTTTGTGCTGGATTAAACCAACTTTTGCTGCTGCAATAGCTGCAACCATAACGAACTATGGTGAACTTTCGTTTCAACATTTGGAGCTCTGGATCAGTGATAACTTCAAATATTGGAACAAGATTTCACCATCTTATGGTTTCAATTACTGCAGCCTATTGGTGCAGATTCCCAAAATCTGTAAGGAGCCAGTGGCGCCTAAACCCAAAAAATCCAGTCGCTACATTGTGAAACAAACGCATAAAAACAATAGCATTTATATGGCTATATGGGGTTTATTGTCTACTATTAAAGCTTAAAAGCAATAAACAGTATACTTTTAATTAAAATTTACCGAAAACTTAAATAAATAAATGATTTGTTTTTTCTTTATTAAAATTGGGCAACGGGATTTTATAGAATCTTCCAACCATATAATTGTATACAGTTTGTAGGAATAAATATTTGCATATTTGCAATGTAAGGTCCCAAATAAACGATTCTCTAACTTTTTTGTTTTATAAAAATCTCTCTCTCCCCCCCCCCCCCTCCAAAGTGTTTTTCATTGCTGAAAATAAATGCTCAACATGGGCATTTGCATCAAAAAGTATGTCTATAAAAATCAAAAGAAAAAATATATATGAAAAAATGGAGAAGATTTATTTTCCTTTAAGTTTTAGATTTTAATAAAATAAATTGAACAATTTTTGACATTCAGGGATTTTTTTTTTCTTTTTTAAGAAGAAAACGGGAAACTTGCAGAAATGTGGTATCCATGCTTAATCATGTTTTTTAATTATGGACAACAGAAAATAAAAAAGCGGTAAATATCGCAGAAAATGTGCAGCAAAAATAACATTTTTTAAAAAGGCGGAAATCTGACAGTCTGTGGAAAAGAGGCATCCCTATAAGACATTTAGACTTAGATGACTCAGACATGGAAAGTTAGTGGCCAAAGAAAAATCCATTTGTCACGTGCCGACTGGCGACCATGAATCTGCACCTATAACTATAACTGAACTGGGCAGTCTGCATCAAGAAATGTTATATACATCCAATATTATTATAATGTCGTATAAATATATGTTTTATAATTTGGTGATAAATCTTGTCCGCTTGGTGATTCATCCTCCGGGGGGCCACTATAGCACGAAAGTACTGAAAATAATTATGATAATTTTATATCTATTTCTTGGATAAGAAATGATTCAAAATGAGGAATACAACATCTGCGCTATTCCAGACTCCAACATACTATCTCTTAAAATTTAAATTTATAAAAAAATATTTTAATTGTAATTAAAAACTGTACCATAACATTAGAATGCTGTACTTGGGTTAAGTTATGTTCATTTTAGCCCTTCAATGGGCATGTGACTTTCTTTTTGTAGAGAGCAGTTACACTATTAAAAACATTTTTATCTGCTCAACGTGCAGCCCCAAAAGTTGGTTCAACCCAGTACCAAATTTTTAACAGCGTACGCTTCTTCGAGGATGCTTTGCATACATCGTCATAGCTTCTTGAGTGTTTGCCAAAATTATGCCCCTTAAAGTTCTTTGGCTTTTGTGAACAGAAATAAGTCACAAGGAGCTAAGTCAGGCCAGTCCGATGGTCGGGGAAATATGGTGATATTTTTTTGAGTGAGATACTCCCTCACCCACAGAGCGGTGTGAGCCCTAGTGTTGTTAGGGGGGAAATTTCAGCTGTTGGTGATCTCCTCTCCCGTCAGATTCTGTTGACACTTTTCTTCAATCGTTCCTGTACTTCTACATAGAAAAGCCACTGTTCGCCCTGGTGTCACAAACTCGTTCGTTGCATTGCTAGCCGTCGTAGCGATACTGACTCACAGAGCGTCAGTATTTCAACACTGCGACGGTTCCAATGGCTCGACTCCGCCTATGACTTTTCCCGACAGTTGCGGTTATCTGACTCGGCGCCAGATTCATGGCAAAAATATATTCTCATTACCTTTGGAACGGACCCAGTATAATGGCCTTACAATATATACTTCTATTTTTTCAGTTATGAAAAATAGAAAAATATAGAAATTTTTCATAGCTGAAAAACCACTGAAAAAGCACTCCACTTTTTTCAACATCAAGAAAGCGGATATGTTTCAATTGAAAAAGAAATTATCCATTTACAAATATTTTTGTTTTTTACAACGGATAATGCTTTTGGACATGATAAAGTAAAGTATGTCTAACCCATCTTTCAATTAGTTGAACAAAATTGCGAAACAACATGAGGGAATTCGAATAAGATAATGATATAAATTATTCTCTTTCGAATAAAACAGGTAGTACTATACATTTTTTTTTTCTCTCAGGTATGGCCTTTGCTCCATCTGTCGGGACTTTAGAAACTAATCTTAACTTAGAATCAACGATCTAAAACCACAGGGGTCGTCGAACCAATTTTGTGGTTTTCCCAAGGACAGTAGATTATGTTGTCTTGGCATGGAAAATCTATACTTATGTATAATTAACCTTTCTTTATAGAATTACATTTCCAGTGCCACGTGCCAGTGGAAGTGGCTTCAGGCTTTCCCCCTTCTGTTTAGACTCTGAAAATAGTATTAACTACTTACGGCGGAAAGACATGCCACGCACGTCAATATGACTTTATTGCATTGCTCATTGCTGCCACGACTCGCACTACTATTTTTTAACAGTGATCTTCGTCTTATTTGGTGACAAAAATTCTGCGATTAAATAAGAGGAAGATTACTATTAAAAAATAATGGTAAGAAACTTACCAGCTATGAAGCTAATTCATAAAATCATCTCGACGTGCGCTATACATGTCTTTCTAGCGCAAATGGTTAATACAGGGTAATCGATAAAGATGCACACAAATACAATACTTTTACCACACATCGCTTCTGCGCATCGTCCAAAGCTCATGGCTGTGAAAAAGTTACATCTATGAAATTTCGGAGAATTACGGAGTACTTTGCAAAAAAAAATAAATATATATATTGCATATGTAACCAACATTTTTCCAGGACCCAGAGATAAAAAGGATGATAAGAAAGCTTCACTACCGAGCGTAACATTATAAACTTGTGGTTTAAGAGAAATATGAATGAAAAATAATATGCGACATAAATATTACCACACTTTTTATTTTTATATTAAACAATGTACACGTACAGCAGGAATACATTCTTAAAATTTTCAGCACCGGAAGGCTTGATTATGTATTATAGCAGATTACAAAAATATGGTCCAGAGCTACATGACAATGTTGCGAAAAATGCCATTTCATTTCTATGTTTAAGAAGCAAAACTTGTATCGAATATATAACTTTTTTCGTGAGTTGGATTTTTAATTTTTAGTGACTTATTTTGCCGCCGTTTTACATACGGATTTCGAAAAATAAAGGTTCATTTTTCAGATGGTCTGATTTTTATAGGTTAGGTTAAATCTTTTATCAACTCATAATTTATTAATAACATGTCAATAAAAGTGAAGTGAGGGTAGAATCAAAGAAAACAAACAAACAAAAAAAAAAAAAAAAAAAACATTTAATTGTTGAAAGATTTATTTGAAACTATTATGGAATTCTAACAAATCATTCTAAATTTTCTTAACGCTAACGGCATCACTGTACAAAATATTGTAATTTTTAAAATAGTCTAGTTTGAAAATATACTTAACCCTTTCGGGTTCGATTTTTTTTTTTTTTTTTTTTTTTTTTTTTGTGGGGGGAGGGAGGAACTACTTTTACGTTAATAAAATCACAAAAGTTAAGATTTACTGAAATGTAAGAATATGTCATTTACTAAAATCTAACGATTATAGTTATTTTGCGTAGTGTTCATATGACAATAGGCCAAGGAAACCGTTTGAAAAAATGCCGTATTATAACAGGACTAAACAGACATAAAAACTTTTTTGTGTTTTTTCTTTTTTTATCATAAAAATATTCGTTTGGAACAGCTGCCTCTATATTAAATTTAAAGAGTGAAACACAGGTTTGAAATAAAAGAATCCCCAACGGTGTAAACAGATCTACAAAAAACAACTTTAAAAAAGCCAGGGTAAAAGTTGCGTCTAAAAAATAGTGTGATATCATATTTCCAAGTTTATATTCTGGTACTTATTTAACATTTTCTATTAACTAATTTACCTTATGTAAGTCAAGTGCTTGCATATGATATGTTGATAGAAATTCTTCTGAAAATTTAAATTTGTAAAAATTATGCATGATGGGTTTGGCGGCAATCTTTATATATTTTACAGAAATTTCTAAGCACCCAAATGTGTAGTTAAAATCTGAAGTTAGAAATTGTTACTGAAGCTAATATTTCACGCTTTTCACATACATATTTTTTATTTTTAAGCTCGCCGCTAAGCCCATCATGAATAATTTATATATATATATATATATATATATATATATATGATCATATGATCTCTACAGAGTAAACCAGTGTGTTTATTTTAGTGAATTTGCTCTTTTTGCATTTAAAATAATATAGGTCCGTAGTCTAACAGCCTTAGAAATGAGAAATAGAGTTCTGGCGCATTTGCCCATCGTATGTAACCCAAATAATTATAATATTAGTTTGCAAGTAATAAAATAAAATTATTGTCCGTGATATTTTTCATTTGATTTCACTTTGAAATTTAGACTAACGATTTTTTAACAAATTATTCCTATCTTGCCTGACTCCTGACTGCACCACTGCCACCATTATTCAACATGTCATGTCGCACAAGCTTATGCAGGCCCACTAGATCTAGATATACATTATATTAATAAATCAACTCATATAAACCATCATTTTTCAAATCAAACAAAAATCAAATCATCTCTGCTACATCCATCCAACCGTTTTCAAAATTTCATGCACAACATCATAGCATGAAAAGTTAAAGGGAAAAAAATGATTTTATTTCT
Organism: Maratus michaelseni; assembly: GCA_963931845.1. NCBI lineage: Eukaryota > Metazoa > Arthropoda > Arachnida > Araneae > Salticidae > Maratus > Maratus michaelseni. The sequence goes on along the minus strand of OZ007593.1, from coordinate 47,201,887 downwards.
GCTAGTCCATCTCCGGCGGTATTAATGTTTTTCTTTGCTCAAAAACCAGTCACGACCGGTTTTTACCGCTTTTATTTTTCTTTCCCCACCACTCGGAAAGGAGCGAACATTTAAAAGGCTGCGACAGGCAGGAAGAGAGGGAAAAAATGAAGGGAAAAAACTCAAGTCGACTGGCAATGGCATACTGCCCCCAATTTCATGCAGTGCAAAGATGAAACAGCCCGAAGAAGGGTTAGGAATTAATGCGCGTTTAAAAATACCTAATGTCGTCTACGGGTTCCTCCCATGCGAAAGAAAGAAAAATAATAATGAAAAAATTTTGCTTGCGTAATTTTACTTCTGCAGTTATTCAACTGTTAGTTATTCCTTATTTACTTTTAGAAAGGAAAAGAAAAACCAATAATGACAAAAAATTGCTTATGCAATTTTGCTTCTTCAGTAAAGCAACTTTTAGTTAGTTATTCATTTAAATAATAATAATAATAATAAAAAAAATCTTACATATTTTTATTTTTTTGGTTATTCAACTGTTAGTTGCTTGTTTTCTAATCTTAGAGAAAAAAAAAAAGAAAGAAAACTTAATATAATAGAAAAAATGCTTATGTAATTTTAGTTATTCCTTTATGTTAGTTATTCCTTTTTAAACTTTAGAAAGAAAAATAAAAGTTAATAATGAAAAAAAGTTTGCTTATGTCATTATTTTATTTCTTCAGTTATTCAACTGTTAGTTATTTATTTTCAATTTTTAGAAAGAACAAGAAAAGTTATTAATGAAAAAAATTTGCTTACGTTATTGTTTTCTTCAGTTTTTCAGCTGTTAATAACTCGTTTTTCGATTTTTACAAAGAAAAAGAAAGGTTAATAATGGAAAGAAAATTGGTTATATAATTCTATTCTTTTAGTTGTTCAATTGTTAGTTATTTGTTTTAAATTTTAGCAAGAAAAAGAAACATTAATAAAAAAAAAAAAATTCTTACGCAATATATATATTTTTTGGATTATTATTTTTTCTTTTTTCTTTTTTTAATGGGAAGAAAAAGAAAAGTTAATAACAAAAAAAATTATTTAAAAAAAGTTAATATACTTAATTTTATTTTTTCAGGAATTCGACTGTTAGTTATTCTTTCCAATTTCGGAATAAAAAAGAAAATTTAATAATGAAAATAATTGCTTACGTTTTTATGTGATTTTATTTTATCAGTTGTTCAACTTTTAGTTATTCATTTTTAATATTTTTAAATGTTAAAACGAAATGTGAATTTGAATTAATAAGACTTAATAATGTTTTTATGGTGGCGTTGAATGGACGTATTGTTTTAAGTACTAAAAAGTCATCAAATTGAGCTACAATTTTCGAACAAATGTCATTCGACAGTAATATATTTTTTTTCTATTCAATGATGTAAAACTTGAAATTATGCTATGTTTAAAAGAGGTATAGGCAGGGGCGTAAACCACCCTAGTCGCATAGGGGGGTGTATAGACTCATAAATTTCCGACTCCAAGAAGGAAAATTTCCAAGTACTATGAAAAACAAAATGCCGACTAATATATAATATATATACAGTAGAACCTCGATTATCCGACGTAATTTAGATCGAACCTACATCGGATAATCGAAATTTCATCGTCATTTACATCGTCATCGAACTGCTATTATGACTGTTTAAACTGCTAAATAAATATCTAAATTCAAATTTTACATGAAAATTCTCCTCCTCCTTTTTAAATTCTGCAGCTGGAAAATTTCTGCTTGTGAAAAGATGAAAAAAGGGGTTGTTCCTGCGCTTGCTTACAACCAGAGGGTGTAATAATATTCGAATGTTGTGGCATTCGTCAGTACGGCCTCCCAAATTTCAAAATTTCGAGTGTTTTTGTTTAGAACAGGGACGTGTACACAGGGAGCGTGTGTGTGGGGGGGGGGGGGGGGGAGAGAAGAGTACACTTATACAGGGATCAGAGCTTGCGGTAGCTCAAGCTAATTTAAAAGGAATTCTAAGAAAGAGGAATCAAAATATTTATCTGTACTGGTAGTTAGGAAATGACCGTTTGCATACACAAGGAATGTGAAAAAAAAATCGCTGAAAAAAAGGGTCAGGAAACCGACGTCGGTTTACGGAGTGTTCCGGTTAAACGAGGGTCGGATAACGGAGGTTCTACTGTATCTATATATTTGTTTGTATATATATATATATATATATATATATATATATATATATACATACACTCATGCCTAAAAGTTTAACATATATGATAAAAACGAAGAAAGGATATCGTAAATATCTTACGAAATTATTAAACTTTATAGAAGAAATTCACTAGATAATTATGACTTAGCGGTATCGAGATAGTCAAATAAGTTTTAAAGCGCTGATATTGATTCCTTTTGAATTATTAATATATGTCTCTAAAAATCAGTGGCGAAATACTATGATTAATATGTGTAAAAAATTGCTGTTTGGAACTCCAGACTGCTTTGTTTGATAGCGATATATCTTGTTTCTAAATGTACCAAATTTTATGAAACTGGATTGAAGCGCTGCGATTCCCCCCGTGTATATCTACGACATTAAAAAAAGCCAAAATTTAAAGATTGAAATCTTTCGAATGAACAAAACTCATATCCATTTCTTAAAACTTCAATAAAATTTAATCAAATTTTGTATGTTTAGTAACAAGATATATCGCTATGTAACAAAGCAGTTTGGAGTTCTAATCCGCATTTTTCTACACATATTAATCATGGACCTTGACCCCTAATTTTTAGACAAATTTATTAATAATTCAAAAGGAATCAACATCAAACCTTTAAAACTTATTTGACTATCTCGATACGCGAAATCATAATTATTTTGTGAATTTCATCTATAAAATTTAATAATTTCGTAAGATATTTAAGATTTTCTTTCTTCGTTTTTATCATATATGCTAAAATGTTGGACATGAATGTATTGATGTCAAGACACACATACATCTGTGTCTTGATTCTAATTGGAGAAACTTACTTAACAAATATACCAATACATGTTTAATATAACTTGTTTATAAAAGTAATTTCAATATATCCTTTTAAACATTGTGATCATCAGGAAAAGCTTGGAAGAGACGTGGAAGTTCTATCTCTCTATTTTTTAGCAACCAGTTAAAAAATTTTAGCGTTTTTTTCTGAGTAAAATTGAAATCTGTTTGCTTGAAGAATATTTTAAAGATATGAATTTGTCAAAAATTCGGGATTTCGTAATTTAAGTTTATAATTCTTTCTAACTACATACTTTAAAGCAGTGTAAAATTTGGTGTTATACTTGTTTTTCCGACTAAACAAAATGTAGTAATGATAATATATATTAAAAAATCGAATACAATTGGTTAAGGAAAAAGAAAATGAACGTATTATTTCTGATATAAGTAAACTCATATTGATTGTAAAATATCCAGATTATTTCGAGATAAAAAATTAAAGTATTTTGGCTGTTTTCAATTTTCATCCTGCATCATATAAATTTCTTGAAACACATTTTTAAATCAATCTAAAATTACGTAAAAAAGTAAAAAAAATCACATCTTTTTAAAATAAAATAAGAAAAAAATACAAAATTAGTTAGTACAAAAAATAAAACCATAATTATTTTCTTATTAAAGGTAAAATTCGTGTAGAGGGGAAAATATCCAGATTTTGATATGGAAAAGTATTAAATATTTGCAATTCAATTTTGAATTTTAATGGGATATCATCTGAATTCCGTGATACACATCTCTAACTAAATTTAAAGTTATATACAAAATGGAAGTTTCTTCACTTCAGTCAGTATATCTTAAAATTTCCAGTCTAAACTAAAAGCTTTCCGATTATAAATAAATACAGCTGAATCTCGATATCTCGAAGTCAAAGGGCACAGAAAAAAATTCGGAATATCAAGGTTTTCGATCAAAATATCAAGGTTTCAAATAATATTAACATTGCTGGAATATCTTACTCGTCATATCAAGGTTTTCGAGTTTTCACAATATTTGACGAATCAAAGTTTTTCTGTATACTTTTATCAGAAAAAGAAAATCCGTAATATTTCCAACTAAGAATAAATTTATGTAGGTTTTCTTTGTTCAAAATAGTTTTTCTTATTTTTCTAATTAAAAACTACAAAAAATAAAAATAAAAAATCCGACTAAGAATAAAATTCTATTGGTTTTCTTCGACCTAATTTGTTTTTCTTATTTAATTAAAAACTACAAAAACATTACTCCAATTCATAAGTTTTTATAGGTTAATACCATTTTTTTTTTCGGACTAAAGGAACTTTTTTCCGATCAAACGGGAATTTTCCAACTGATTTTTTTCGTTTTTCCAATTAATACATTTTTATAGGTTAATACCATTTTTCCCGACTAAACGTACTTTTTTCGACTGTTTTTTTCGTTTTTCCAATTAATAAGTTTTTATAGGTTAATACCATTTTTTCCGACTAAACGAATTTTTTTCCGATCAAACGGGAATTTTCCGACTGATTTTTTTCGTTTTTCCAATTGATACATTTTTATAGGTTAATGCTATTTTTCCCGACTAAACACACTTTTTCCGACTGATTTTTTCGTTTTTCCAATTAATAAGTTTTTATAGGTTAATACCCTTTTTTTCGACTAAACTTACTTTTTTCCGATCGAATGGGAAATTTTCCGACTGACTTTTTCGTGGGGGGGGGGGGGGGTACGGGGGGACACCCCCCGTACCCCCCCCCCAGGTTTTACGGCCCTGGGTATAGGAGCAATAAAAGCAAAAGTGAAATCGCAGGTCATTACCACCATCGTTATACATTTCTGAAATTAGCAACCATGTTTCACAGCCTACCAAAAGTGAGCTATGAATTTTTGGAGACGACAGCAATCTTTGTAGTGAAAGAAATATAGGACTTAGTCGCTAATAATGTAACAGTTTGCTTATGTAATTCTGTTTCTTCAACCATTTAACTGTTAGTTATTCGTTTTCTAGTTTTTACTACTCACTAAATTAAATTTTAATTTTTAAAATTAATTAGAAATATGATGGTTTCATTATCATTCCTGTTTAGAAAAAAAAAAATCGCTCATGTACAGGTAAAAACAAAACAAAATTTAATAATAAAAGAAATTTCATATGTAATTTTGTTCCTTTAAAAACAACTATTTGTTTGTTTTAGAATTTCTGTTATTGAAAAAGTTAAATTACAGTTTTTAAATTACTTAAAAATGCGAATATTGTATATTTATTCATACTAAATTTGAAAAAAAAAAAAAAAAAAAAGGAGAGAAGCAGCAGGAGAAAACGCGAGCGCGCGCAAGAGAGAGATAGAGATAGAGATAGAGATAGATAGATAGATAGATAGATAGATAGATAGATAGATAGATAGATAGATAGATAGATAGATAGATAGATAGATAGATAGATAGATAGATAGAGAGAGATAGATAGATAGAGAGAGAGAGAGAGAGAGAGAGTATGATAGAAATTATCGTGTTCATTTATGCATATGAAAGAGTTTATCGTGGGAAGTAAGTTCAGGGGGTGATTATTGAGAAGATGTCAGAGTTGGCGAATCCTTTGAAAAGATCTAAAGGATTTACTTGTACGGAGTGAAACAATTTGTTAAAACAAGAAGGTATAGTGGCACTTGGTTGTTTTGGCAATCCGCAGAGTGCGTTTCCTGGGTACTGAAGTACTGAACCGGAGTGTAGTTTTTCCTTTTATTTTGTATGATGAAGCAAAGAAGACGAAAATCACTTCATTAAGGTTAATAGTCTTTAATTGGAGAAACATGTCACAATTCACAATCTTCCATAATAGTGAGATTTTGATCAATCAAAGTTTCAGATTTTTAAATGAATCTGATGAATATTGGTGAGGTGACATTTTAAATTTAAAGCCAGAGGTGAAGAACACAAACGCGATCCAAAGAATAATCCAGAAATGCTGTTGAACAGGTCCGATCAAGTTCACGTAATCCAAAGAGTTTTAAGAACATCAAGGTGATTTTTCGTTATAAAACCAAAGGGTGGCCAAAGGGGCCAAGACATTTCTAGATGTTTATGAGATGAAGATCAGAGGGCAAGTGTTCTATCCGATATGAAAGTGGGCGCAAGGAAAAACACGCCAAGCGAGATACATTTCAAGCCAAGAGAATCGCATTTTTTTGCGTGGAAAATGTAACCGTTACTTATATACATATCAACTTCATAATTGACGTCATTGGAAGGGAAAAATCTTTTGGCAAAGATTGCACTTTGGCTAAAAAGAGAGATTAAGAATTTTACCGTTAATTATTGTTTGGGGAACAGGGTTTTGAGGTATGCTGCAAAGGCGCCGTTTAAATGTTATAGACATCTGGAACAATATGCGAGACAAAGCTGACCATGAAAAGGAAAACATTTTATGCCTTGTATAATTTCATTATGCATATGAAAGAGTTTATCGTGGGAAGTAAGTTCAGGGGGTGATTATTGAGAAGATGTCAGAGTTGGCGAATCCTTTGAAAAGATCTAAAGGATTTACTTGTACGGAGTGAAACAATTTGTTAAAACAAGAAGGTATAGTGGCACTTGGTTGTTTTGGCAATCCGCAGAGTGCGTTTCCTGGGTACTGAAGTACTGAACCGGAGTGTAGTTTTTCCTTTTATTTTGTATGATGAAGCAAAGAAGACGAAAATCACTTCATTAGAGTTAATAGTCTTTAATTGGAGAAACATGTCACAATTCACAATCTTCCATAATAGTGAGATTTTGATCAATCAAAGTTTCAGATTTTTAAATGAATCTGATGAATATTGGTGAGGTGACATTTTAAATTTAAAGCCAGAGGTGAAGAACACAAACGCGATCCAAAGAATAATCCAGAAATGCTGTTGAACAGGTCCGATCAAGTTCACGTAATCCAAAGAGTTTTAAGAACATCAAGGTGATTTTTCGTTATAAAACCAAAGGGTGGCCAAAGGGGCCAAGACATTTCTAGATGTTTATGAGATGAAGATCAGAGGGCAAGTGTTCTATCCGATATGAAAGTGGGCGCAAGGAAAAACACGCCAAGCGAGATACATTTCAAGCCAAGAGAATCGCATTTTTTTGCGTGGGAAATGTAACCGTTACTTATATACATATCAACTTCATAATTGACGTCATTGGAAGAGAAAAATCTTTTGGCAAAGATTGCACTTTGGCTAAAAAGAGAGATTAAGAATTTTACCGTTAATTATTGTTTTGGGAACAGGGTTTTGAGGTATGCTGCAAAGGCGCCGTTTAAATGTTATAGACATCTGGAACAATATGCGAGACAAAGCTGACCATGAAAAGGAAAACATTTTATGCCTTGTATAATTTCATTATGCATATGAAAGAGTTTATCGTGGGAAGTAAGTTCAGGGGGTGATTATTGAGAAGATGTCAGAGTTGGCGAATCCTTTGAAAAGATCTAAAGGATTTACTTGTACGGAGTGAAACAATTTGTTAAAACAAGAAGGTATAGTGGCACTTGGTTGTTTTGGCAATCCGCAGAGTGCGTTTCCTGGGTACTGAAGTACTGAACCGGAGTGTAGTTTTTCCTTTTATTTTGTATGATGAAGCAAAGAAGACGAAAATCACTTCATTAGAGTTAATAGTCTTTAATTGGAGAAACATGTCACAATTCACAATCTTCCATAATAGTGAGATTTTGATCAATCAAAGTTTCAGATTTTTAAATGAATCTGATGAATATTGGTGAGGTGACATTTTAAATTTAAAGCCAGAGGTGAAGAACACAAACGCGATCCAAAGAATAATCCAGAAATGCTGTTGAACAGGTCCGATCAAGTTCACGTAATCCAAAGAGTTTTAAGAACATCAAGGTGATTTTTCGTTATAAAACCAAAGGGTGGCCAAAGGGGCCAAGACATTTCTAGATGTTTATGAGATGAAGATCAGAGGGCAAGTGTTCTATCCGATATGAAAGTGGGCGCAAGGAAAAACACGCCAAGCGAGATACATTTCAAGCCAAGAGAATCGCATTTTTTTGCGTGGGAAATGTAACCGTTACTTATATACATATCAACTTCATAATTGACGTCATTGGAAGGGAAAAATCTTTTGGCAAAGATTGCACTTTGGCTAAAAAGAGAGATTAAGAATTTTACCGTTAATTATTGTTTTGGGAACAGGGTTTTGAGGTATGCTGCAAAGGCGCCGTTTAAATGTTATAGACATCTGGAACAATATGCGAGACAAAGCTGACCATGAAAAGGAAAACATTTTATGCCTTGTATAATTTCATTATGCATATGAAAGAGTTTATCGTGGGAATTAAGTTCAGGGGGTGATTATTGAGAAGATGTCAGAGTTGGCGAATCCTTTGAAAAGATCTAAAGGATTTACTTGTACGGAGTGAAACAATTTGTTAAAACAAGAAGGTATAGTGGCACTTGGTTGTTTTGGCAATCCGCAGAGTGCGTTTCCTGGGTACTGAAGTACTGAACCGGAGTGTAGTTTTTCCTTTTATTTTGTATGATGAAGCAAAGAAGACGAAAATCACTTCATTAGAGTTAATAGTCTTTAATTGGAGAAACATGTCACAATTCACAATCTTCCATAATAGTGAGATTTTGATCAATCAAAGTTTCAGATTTTTAAATGAATCTGATGAATATTGGTGAGGTGACATTTTAAATTTAAAGCCAGAGGTGAAGAACACAAACGCGATCCAAAGAATAATCCAGAAATGCTGTTGAACAGGTCCGATCAAGTTCACGTAATCCAAAGAGTTTTAAGAACATCAAGGTGATTTTTCGTTATAAAACCAAAGGGTGGCCAAAGGGGCCAAGACATTTCTAGATGTTTATGAGATGAAGATCAGAGGGCAAGTGTTCTATCCGATATGAAAGTGGGCGCAAGGAAAAACACGCCAAGCGAGATACATTTCAAGCCAAGAGAATCGCATTTTTTTGCGTGGGAAATGTAACCGTTACGTATATACATATCAACTTCATAATTGACGTCATTGGAAGAGAAAAATCTTTTGGCAAAGATTGCACTTTGGCTAAAAAGAGAGATTAAGAATTTTACCGTTAATTATTGTTTTGGGAACAGGGTTTTGAGGTATGCTGCAAAGGCGCCGTTTAAATGTTATAGACATCTGGAACAATATGCGAGACAAAGCTGACCATGAAAAGGAAAACATTTTATGCCTTGTATAATTTCATTATGCATATGAAAGAGTTTATCGTGGGAAGTAAGTTCAGGGGGTGATTATTGAGAAGATGTCAGAGTTGGCGAATCCTTTGAAAAGATCTAAAGGATTTACTTGTACGGAGTGAAACAATTTGTTAAAACAAGAAGGTATAGTGGCACTTGGTTGTTTTGGCAATCCGCAGAGTGCGTTTCCTGGGTACTGAAGTACTGAACCGGAGTGTAGTTTTTCCTTTTATTTTGTATGATGAAGCAAAGAAGACGAAAATCACTTCATTAGAGTTAATAGTCTTTAATTGGAGAAACATGTCACAATTCACAATCTTCCATAATAGTGAGATTTTGATCAATCAAAGTTTCAGATTTTTAAATGAATCTGATGAATATTGGTGAGGTGACATTTTAAATTTAAAGCCAGAGGTGAAGAACACAAACGCGATCCAAAGAATAATCCAGAAATGCTGTTGAACAGGTCCGATCAAGTTCACGTAATCCAAAGAGTTTTAAGAACATCAAGGTGATTTTTCGTTATAAAACCAAAGGGTGGCCAAAGGGGCCAAGACATTTCTAGATGTTTATGAGATGAAGATCAGAGGGCAAGTGTTCTATCCGATATGAAAGTGGGCGCAAGGAAAAACACGCCAAGCGAGATACATTTCAAGCCAAGAGAATCGCATTTTTTTGCGTGGGAAATGTAACCGTTACGTATATACATATCAACTTCATAATTGACGTCATTGGAAGAGAAAAATCTTTTGGCAAAGATTGCACTTTGGCTAAAAAGAGAGATTAAGAATTTTACCGTTAATTATTGTTTTGGGAACAGGGTTTTGAGGTATGCTGCAAAGGCGCCGTTTAAATGTTATAGACATCTGGAACAATATGCGAGACAAAGCTGACCATGAAAAGGAAAACATTTTATGCCTTGTATAATTTCATTATGCATATGAAAGAGTTTATCGTGGGAAGTAAGTTCAGGGGGTGATTATTGAGAAGATGTCAGAGTTGGCGAATCCTTTGAAAAGATCTAAAGGATTTACTTGTACGGAGTGAAACAATTTGTTAAAACAAGAAGGTATAGTGGCACTTGGTTGTTTTGGCAATCCGCAGAGTGCGTTTCCTGGGTACTGAAGTACTGAACCGGAGTGTAGTTTTTCCTTTTATTTTGTATGATGAAGCAAAGAAGACGAAAATCACTTCATTAGAGTTAATAGTCTTTAATTGGAGAAACATGTCACAATTCACAATCTTCCATAATAGTGAGATTTTGATCAATCAAAGTTTCAGATTTTTAAATGAATCTGATGAATATTGGTGAGGTGACATTTTAAATTTAAAGCCAGAGGTGAAGAACACAAACGCGATCCAAAGAATAATCCAGAAATGCTGTTGAACAGGTCCGATCAAGTTCACGTAATCCAAAGAGTTTTAAGAACATCAAGGTGATTTTTCGTTATAAAACCAAAGGGTGGCCAAAGGGGCCAAGACATTTCTAGATGTTTATGAGATGAAGATCAGAGGGCAAGTGTTCTATCCGATATGAAAGTGGGCGCAAGGAAAAACACGCCAAGCGAGATACATTTCAAGCCAAGAGAATCGCATTTTTTTGCGTGGGAAATGTAACCGTTACGTATATACATATCAACTTCATAATTGACGTCATTGGAAGAGAAAAATCTTTTGGCAAAGATTGCACTTTGGCTAAAAAGAGAGATTAAGAATTTTACCGTTAATTATTGTTTTGGGAACAGGGTTTTGAGGTATGCTGCAAAGGCGCCGTTTAAATGTTATAGACATCTGGAACAATATGCGAGACAAAGCTGACCATGAAAAGGAAAACATTTTATGCCTTGTATAATTTCATTATGCATATGAAAGAGTTTATCGTGGGAAGTAAGTTCAGGGGGTGATTATTGAGAAGATGTCAGAGTTGGCGAATCCTTTGAAAAGATCTAAAGGATTTACTTGTACGGAGTGAAACAATTTGTTAAAACAAGAAGGTATAGTGGCACTTGGTTGTTTTGGCAATCCGCAGAGTGCGTTTCCTGGGTACTGAAGTACTGAACCGGAGTGTAGTTTTTCCTTTTATTTTGTATGATGAAGCAAAGAAGACGAAAATCACTTCATTAGAGTTAATAGTCTTTAATTGGAGAAACATGTCACAATTCACAATCTTCCATAATAGTGAGATTTTGATCAATCAAAGTTTCAGATTTTTAAATGAATCTGATGAATATTGGTGAGGTGACATTTTAAATTTAAAGCCAGAGGTGAAGAACACAAACGCGATCCAAAGAATAATCCAGAAATGCTGTTGAACAGGTCCGATCAAGTTCACGTAATCCAAAGAGTTTTAAGAACATCAAGGTGATTTTTCGTTATAAAACCAAAGGGTGGCCAAAGGGGCCAAGACATTTCTAGATGTTTATGAGATGAAGATCAGAGGGCAAGTGTTCTATCCGATATGAAAGTGGGCGCAAGGAAAAACACGCCAAGCGAGATACATTTCAAGCCAAGAGAATCGCATTTTTTTGCGTGGGAAATGTAACCGTTACGTATATACATATCAACTTCATAATTGACGTCATTGGAAGAGAAAAATCTTTTGGCAAAGATTGCACTTTGGCTAAAAAGAGAGATTAAGAATTTTACCGTTAATTATTGTTTTGGGAACAGGGTTTTGAGGTATGCTGCAAAGGCGCCGTTTAAATGTTATAGACATCTGGAACAATATGCGAGACAAAGCTGACCATGAAAAGGAAAACATTTTATGCCTTGTATAATTTCATTATGCATATGAAAGAGTTTATCGTGGGAAGTAAGTTCAGGGGGTGATTATTGAGAAGATGTCAGAGTTGGCGAATCCTTTGAAAAGATCTAAAGGATTTACTTGTACGGAGTGAAACAATTTGTTAAAACAAGAAGGTATAGTGGCACTTGGTTGTTTTGGCAATCCGCAGAGTGCGTTTCCTGGGTACTGAAGTACTGAACCGGAGTGTAGTTTTTCCTTTTATTTTGTATGATGAAGCAAAGAAGACGAAAATCACTTCATTAGAGTTAATAGTCTTTAATTGGAGAAACATGTCACAATTCACAATCTTCCATAATAGTGAGATTTTGATCAATCAAAGTTTCAGATTTTTAAATGAATCTGATGAATATTGGTGAGGTGACATTTTAAATTTAAAGCCAGAGGTGAAGAACACAAACGCGATCCAAAGAATAATCCAGAAATGCTGTTGAACAGGTCCGATCAAGTTCACGTAATCCAAAGAGTTTTAAGAACATCAAGGTGATTTTTCGTTATAAAACCAAAGGGTGGCCAAAGGGGCCAAGACATTTCTAGATGTTTATGAGATGAAGATCAGAGGGCAAGTGTTCTATCCGATATGAAAGTGGGCGCAAGGAAAAACACGCCAAGCGAGATACATTTCAAGCCAAGAGAATCGCATTTTTTTGCGTGGGAAATGTAACCGTTACGTATATACATATCAACTTCATAATTGACGTCATTGGAAGAGAAAAATCTTTTGGCAAAGATTGCACTTTGGCTAAAAAGAGAGATTAAGAATTTTACCGTTAATTATTGTTTTGGGAACAGGGTTTTGAGGTATGCTGCAAAGGCGCCGTTTAAATGTTATAGACATCTGGAACAATATGCGAGACAAAGCTGACCATGAAAAGGAAAACATTTTATGCCTTGTATAATTTCATTATGCATATGAAAGAGTTTATCGTGGGAAGTAAGTTCAGGGGGTGATTATTGAGAAGATGTCAGAGTTGGCGAATCCTTTGAAAAGATCTAAAGGATTTACTTGTACGGAGTGAAACAATTTGTTAAAACAAGAAGGTATAGTGGCACTTGGTTGTTTTGGCAATCCGCAGAGTGCGTTTCCTGGGTACTGAAGTACTGAACCGGAGTGTAGTTTTTCCTTTTATTTTGTATGATGAAGCAAAGAAGACGAAAATCACTTCATTAGAGTTAATAGTCTTTAATTGGAGAAACATGTCACAATTCACAATCTTCCATAATAGTGAGATTTTGATCAATCAAAGTTTCAGATTTTTAAATGAATCTGATGAATATTGGTGAGGTGACATTTTAAATTTAAAGCCAGAGGTGAAGAACACAAACGCGATCCAAAGAATAATCCAGAAATGCTGTTGAACAGGTCCGATCAAGTTCACGTAATCCAAAGAGTTTTAAGAACATCAAGGTGATTTTTCGTTATAAAACCAAAGGGTGGCCAAAGGGGCCAAGACATTTCTAGATGTTTATGAGATGAAGATCAGAGGGCAAGTGTTCTATCCGATATGAAAGTGGGCGCAAGGAAAAACACGCCAAGCGAGATACATTTCAAGCCAAGAGAATCGCATTTTTTTGCGTGGGAAATGTAACCGTTACTTATATACATATCAATTTCATAATTGACGTCATTGGAAGGGAAAAATCTTTTGGCAAAGATTGCACTTTGGCTAAAAAGAGAGATTAAGAATTTTACCGTTAATTATTGTTTTGGGAACAGGGTTTTGAGGTATGCTGCAAAGGCGCCGTTTAAATGTTATAGACATCTGGAACAATATGCGAGACAAAGCTGACCATGAAAAGGAAAACATTTTATGCCTTGTATAATTTCATTTCTTTTGATATGTGGGAGACCGAATAAGTACGTTAATGATAATTTAAAAACAATATGCATGATTTTGACTAAAAGTCTTTCGTTGAAAGAGAAAGATAAAAAGGGTGCGCTTTTTAACAGCCGGGAATGTATATGAATTACGATTATGCAGAAAGGGGAAAATATATTTGATAAAATACATAAAATATAGATTGCTTTAATTTTTTGAAAGGAATATATATGGTATCTTTACCATAGAGAGAGAGAGAGAGAGAGAGAGAGAGAGAGAGAGAGAGAGAGAGAGAGAGAGAGAGAGAGAGAGAGAGAGAGAGAGAGAAATTTGCTTCTGTAATTTTATTTCTTCTTCAGTTATTCTACAAATATTCTTTTTTAAATTTTATTAATCGGCAAATTAAATGAATTAACAGTATGATGATTTCATGTTCAGTTTTTTAACTTCATAACTGTTTTTTTTTTAATTGTTTAAGTTTTTTGGGGTTTTTTTCCTTTTTTTTTTTAGTTTTTTTCTAATATTCTTTTTTTTTTCGTTTTGTAGACACAAGACTTTCTTTTTCTTTTCCTCCATCAATAAAAATGTATAGTAAAACTTTATTATTATTTTTTTTAATTTTTAAGCCAGAGAGGCACCCCGATACTGAAAGAGGACAAAAGAAAATGTTAGAAAAATTACGAAGAAAATGTGATTTTAATACATTAAAAATCTGCCTCATTTGTAGATTTTATTAACTCAGAGTTGGAGCAAAATAAAAACTAAAAATAATAATAATAATAATAATAAAAACTATTTAGTAATCTTCTCTTCTCTGGAACATCAAATATATACTGTAATAAATGTATACTTGATGTATACATCTATATATATGATGTATATATATGATGTATACATCTATATACATATATATGTAATGTGTATACTTGAATAAATATATACTGTAATTTTATTTTATTTTAATCAATTTTATTTCAATTAATTATATTTCAATACTTTAAAAATGCAGATATAAGAATGAAGTTTTGGAAAAAAAACTGGGAGTAGTACGAGTTTATTTAAATCTTGTAGGAAAACTATAGAGATTTCAGATTACAGAGAATAAATATTCCATCGGTTAAAAGTTGTATCCCGCAGCAATATACAGGAATAAAAAGATAGTTCCAGGAACTACACAATTTGTAGCTTATAATGATTCCGGTTGATGTTATTGGATATATTTTTTTTATTACGAATATGAAACAAGTTTAAGAATTTCGTCCTTGGAAACAAATCCTTTCACTTATCCAAAGCGACTTTACACGCAGCCTTGACTCCATTATCGAAGCTCAAGCTTTTCTCATTTCTAACATTTTACACGGCAGAAATCAAACGCTTCGCGAATATTGAAAAAAAAAAAAAAAAAAAAAAAACCTGATACTCCGGATTAAACTAAATGACATGTGTAACGCAAATAACTAATGATGTGTAAGACGAAGTACTTTTAACGCACCTTTAATATGACGCCTGATTTAAAAAAAAATGCATTATGTATTTTATTTATCCGTATGTATGTACTTATGTATTATGTATTTTATTATTCCCTATTCGTACTTATGTATTTTATTATTCCTATTCATAAAATGTTCAAATATGGCACAAGAATTTACGACGAAATTTATTTGAAAATATGGAAAAGCTTTACTTCGTGTATATCATGGAAGGAAAATTTTATTTCAAAATTCTGGTGCCTTTGTGGAATTTGAGGATTAATATTAAGTGGTATAAATAATATCCCACCGCCTTTCAAAGTTCTTTGGAATAATAGTTTCCCCCAATTGGTTAATTTTCTCACTATTACTCTGTAAAGGTTTAACGGGTCTTATTGTTATTATTTGAACGTGTGCATATTCCAGCATTTTATTAACTCTTCCATTCCGCTGGGAATTGGTATATGCTAATTTTTCCGTATGCTGTTGAGACCACTGTGCTCCACAACAGAACTGAGCGCTTGCTAACTATATTCTCTTACATTGAATCCATTGATTCGTCTGTCCGCCCATGAACACAAAATGTCATTTCGGAGGAAAAGGTATGGCAAAACACCGATTTCCTATCGAAATTTATTCTTTATTTAAAAAAACTACAGATTTTATTTAATTTTATCACATATAAAATGAAATCTCATGTAAGTCCAACAAGAAACATGAAAAATTTTATAAGTATTGTTCATCAAAATTTGAAAAAGATGTAGAAATAACCAAAAGCGATAAAAATTACGATTGATTTTCAATGCCATGAAAATTATTTTTTGAAGTTAGAATCTAGTTATACCTTCATTAAATTTTCGGGTTCGGCTCGGGTGTTGTGGCAGTCCCAATTGAGTATGACTAAATAACATAAGTGGGTAATCTGGTATTCAAGCAACCCTAAAATAAACCTAACGGAAGGAACTGATTATGTAACTTAGAAAGAGAAATAAGAGAAAAAAGAAAGAAAGGAAAAGAAAAATCATAGAAAACAGAGGCAGAAAAAAGATAGCGGGCTAATTCTTGGACTAGTGCCCAAAAGGCTTAGCTGAATGATGTTGCAGTTTAGTGTAAGAGATAAACAAGTGTAAATTTTGGAGATAAACAAGACAAACCATCAACAGTTGTTTCAAATGTTTTTTTTTTTTTTTTAACGTGGACATAACTAAGTTTTTGCTTGAGAAATTTAGGATGCAACAATTGTCAACGAAGCGGCTCTGTGGTACAGACGGCTAATAAAAAATGAAAAATAGAAAAAGAAAAATCTGTAAATACTTATTTTTACTTGACCTAAATTATTTTGGGAAAATATATTTGTGTAAGGAAATTTACAAAACTACTTGCATCTTACAAAATATATCTGAACGATGATCCGTCAATAATTTTTTTTGCCTTCACATGGAAAATTTCTTAAAATTCGGTTAAGAATTTCTTTAACTAGCATCAAAGTATACCCTTTAAAAATGTACCACTTAAATAACAAGTTTGCCTACTTGTATACGACGCCGAAGCAATTCAATTTGACTGCTGGTATATATATATTCTACGAAATTTATTGTTTGCAAATAGTGGTAGAAAAAATATAAATAGCATATGACACTGCGATTCCTGATTGGCAGTAATAATTCAAAGGATTGATGATACGACTACTATTCGACTTGAAGTCTAGTGTTCATGTAAAGAGTAAAAAAATATATAAATTTCGGAGATAAACAAGCCTAAGGGCATTATCAACAGTTGTTTCCAAAGTATTTTTTTAGCGCCTTCGTAGACATAATTAATTTTCTGCTGGAGGAATTTAGTGTGCAACACTTATTTACTGAAACTGCTCTGTGGTTGAAAAAATTGTAAATACTCATTTTTACTTGACATATATTAACTTCAGAAAAAAATTGTTTCATTTTACAAAATATAATTGTACGAGGGGCAATCAATAATTCAGTTGTACAGAGTTCGTGAAAAATCAGTTACCCGCTTCAAGGAACTCTGGATCGCTAACTATACTGCTGCGATTAAAACGAAAGTGAAATTACAGATACAGAGAACTCTGTTGAACCCATTTTCGGCCAAAGGTGCGTAAACGCACCATTTCAATAAATATTTTTTTATTAACACTGTGACGTATATTTTTCGCTAATTTTATTTTTCTGCTATTTTTAAGGGTTCTGGAGACATCTATAAAATATTAGTAATTCAATTGAAGTAATCACTTTCTGTTGAGAAATTTTCAAAATACGCTGGTTTTTTACTTGAAACGGTTATTGACAAATTCGACTTTTTGAAAATGTATATATACACTTGAGATTAATCATATGTTTTTATAATAGAGTAAAGTTGCAAGTTCTGTAAACAAAATAAAAATAAAACAAATGCCATAAGAAAACTTAAAAATTTTATTTAAATTTAAGGGTAAATTATTAATAATAAATTAATAATGGTAACATCAAATTCAATAAAATATTATTTTTCATGCACGAAACTTTTTTGATGTCTTAATGAATGTAATTTAAGCAAATTTCAATGCACATAATACCATATTTTATAAAAATTTCTATGCTTGGCCTAAAATGGGTTAAGGTGGAATCGATCTGCGCTGAGAAAATTTTCTGTTGTAACCAGTATTCCGCCTTAAAAAAACTATACTTTATGTCTTTGGATTCGTAGGATCTTGAAAATATTCGCTATAGTTAGACACATTTCCGTCTTACACAGAGTTCGCCTTAGGCATAGTTTACTGTAATTCAAATGATGCGATCTTTATTTATTAGATAAACAGTTTTGTACAAAAATTTCCCGGAAGGGGATGTTGTAGCACTTAATTAAATATTCAGCTTATTCATTTTAATGAACAGTAGGTCTATATCTGGAATGATTAATATGCTATCTTCTCCTACAATTTTGAAATTTTTGAGAAATTTTTTTTTTCATGCTTTTCTTACAAGTATGTTTTTATAACGAAAGGTATTAGATTTCCAAAGAGTTAATTAGTTTCAGAAATAAATAAATAAAATATTATGACGTATGTAACAAAAAATAAGTAAAAATGTCTATTTGCTTAAAATTTTTATTTTTTAAAAATAAACTTTATAATACTGAAAATCCGATTTCTAGTTTTATGAAATGCACCTTAAATATCTTTTAAAAAAATAGCGTAAGTTGTATCTTGAAGTTTTAACATTTTGATCATACTGATACATTGGGGAAAAAAAAACGCGAAAAATGAATTTAACGATTGTAAGTTTGATAAATTTAAAGCTAAGCGGATGCAGTAAAAAGCTTTTTCACATATCTATGATCATCCGAACTTTATCTAACTTCGACAGACGGATGTATAAATACAATTTTAAACGACGAATTGGAAAATTGATAGCATCGTCATATTTTCGCTAAGCGAAGACTAGCGAACTCCCTTCAAAAACTTAAACGACAACTTTGGGTGTTTTTTGGTGTATCTTGTTACTATTTCAGCTTGATATAGCACCTCTACCTTAATCCTTCAATGACAAGCAGAAAATCATGGTTGCAACAATATTGCATGTATGGTCGAACTGTTATATAGTTCAGACTTACAGGCAATAGATAAGCGATTTACAGGCAATAAAACTATATTGGTCAGGATAATTAAAACAAAAACACAGATCTAGTAAGTTTACTGTTATTATCAAGCTAATATTAAGTCGTAGAAGCAAGTATAACTAAGTTCTAGAGAGTGGATAGTCATAGTTTGGATTAAAAAAAGTCGCATGAGCATGCTTCCTATGCGAATGTCAATACTTCGACAAATAAAGGTACTCTGGTGTAAATGCATGAACAATTTCCTCAATAATTGTGGCACACATTGTTCTTATTTAAATAAAAGAGCAGGTTTTTTTCACCCTTTAACAACCTTATAAAATTTGACAAAATGAATGTTTTCATTTTAACATTAAGTAATTTTGTTAAAGCTAATATATATATATATATATATATTAGCTTTAACAAAATTATATATATATATATATATATATATATATATATACTGGCGTTGAAAATTAAAGGAACAAGTATAAAAACTTATGTTAGATTGAATGATTTTGCAGCTAAAAACATGGATCTTGCAAAAGATGTTTATTTGGTCATACCTGGCACATTTTCAAATTGCAGAATATCCTATTTTGGTAAGAAATAGATTTAAATAAGAATATAGGAAATTAGATATAATGTGGAGTAGGAAAAAGTCTATATTATTTTCTACAACCTTTTAGAGATACGTAGGAAAAATTTATAAGCTGTGTGGGCACCCCAGCCCGAAATGCAATCTTTACATACAGCTTGACAAGCTTACAGTTCTTCTTCCATTGTCCCAGTTAAACGCCATTTATCAAAATCAATCTAATGCCTTCTCAACGACATGTTCCACCATTTACGAGCAAAAATTGTGGCGAATTTGGATCTGTGTTGCGAAGGTGAATACCTTTGGACTATGTGGCATCGCTAATCTTGAGTTACTAACCAATAACCTTTTCATTGGACTTAATAAAATTAACATCAAGTACCTTTTTATAGTCGTCCCTTTATTTTTTACCGCCAGTATTATTTAAAGCAAAATGTCTTACTTGCAAATATTCTCTATACACACTTCAGATTCTGGTACACAACTTACCTAAAAATAAGAAAAATATCATGATAATAACGAAAAGTATAATTTCCAAATAATGTTCAAAGACATGCAAAACATTGTAAAAAACAAACAATATAATATAATAACTCTTAACGGACAGGTCATGTTTTTCATGGTTATTATACAATGCCACTGAGCAAAAAAAAAAAAAAAAAAAAAAAAAAAAAAAAGAATATATATATATATAATAAATTATATAGTTAGTATTAATTACACATATATTATAAAGCTTTTTTTTTTTCAAAATTCAAAATTAGAACAATAGATGTCATTTTCCCTAATTTACAGTAATTTATATTAAATAAATGTAAATTGGATATTGTAAATCTAAATTAAGAAATAAGGTCATTGAGGGTAATATGGCCACTATCATTTGAAACTAAAATTGTGATGGTTGTGGCAAAGTTACAAAAACTTAAAAAAACGCTTTTTATTACAGCTGTTTTCTCTTTAAGTTATGAAAACTATTGTTCTCGCTTTTGATTTTCACTTCAAAATTTAAAATTTTTTCTATTTGCAATTTTTCCCTCTATTTTTACGCTTTTTAGCACTTTCCAACCTAGTTGAAAAGTGCTTATGACTTCGGTTTGTCTGGCCGTATGGCCGTCTGCCGTCTGGCCGTCTGCCGTCTGGCCGTCTGCCGTCTGGCCGTCTGCCGTCTGGCCGTCTGCCGTCTGGCCGTCTGTCCGTCTGTCCGTGCTCTAACTCCCGTAAATATGCTCGGATTGCTCTGCAATTTTTATATGTTATTGTCGCCATCTATAGCATGTTCCCTATTTCAACGGAAGTGTGTAGCACTTATAGTTATTTTACAGGGACACTCAAAAGAATTCCGTTATATTGCGTTCTATGGGGAAAAATCATTTGCGGTTTATTTAAATAATGTTTCACTAATTTAAACGATTGAAATTTATATATATCACTAAGGTGCATTAGAAGAAGCTTAATATGGAATAGGGTGTGCATAGCACTTATAGTTACTTTACAGGGACAGTCAAAAGAATTCCGTTACATTACGTCTATGGAGAAAAATCGTCTGCGGTTTATTTAAGTAATGTTTCACTATTTTAAACGCACTGAAATTTATATATATCACTAATGTGCATTACAAGAGGCTTACTACAGAATATTGTGTACATAGCAGTCATCGTTCATTTACAGGGACACACAAAAGAATTCTCTACTGCCTGTTAACAATAATTCCTGGAAGTGCATTTTAAGTTACTGAACGCGATTTTAAATTTAACTCACTTTTTGTTTATTACGTGGTGTGTATAAATTCTGTAGATCATAAACAGGGAAGCACAAAAGTTCGCGAACACATTTCCGTTTATTGACAAACTCCAGATGGAGAATTTTAAACTGTGCTACGCGTTTCCTAACTGAACTAAAATTTAGCATTCTATGTAGTATATATACAAACCTATAGATCCTATACAGGGCTGAATAAAAGTATTCGGATATTTTTCCGAATATTGTATATGTTGGAAATTCCTGAAATTATAATTTTAAATATGTTATGCGTTTTCCAAATTGTTTACTTAGATGTTATCTTTTAGCTTATTAAACGGTATGATTTGTAAAATTATTTTGGAAGCGTTGGAAAGTGCTACATAATCTATGCTTGACGCATGATTTTTCGTTCTTGTTTTTTATTTAACCTTACTTGTTTCCTGTATGTAACGATAAAATTTTATAATCGATTTTTCACCCACTTTCTGATAGGATAGAATTATAACAAATTATTATTATTATTATAAAAATAATTCGTTTTTATTCTTAGCAAATCCATTTGAACAAAGTTTTACTTCATTTAAGCAAAAAATGCAATGCAAAAAGACAAATTTATTATTTTCATGAACGCAACTTTATTTCTATTTGAAATGAATCGAACGTAAAAAAATAATAATAAACAAAAAACAAATTAAATATTGCAAAATTCTCAAAGAAATTTAAACGGTCAACAAGTTTAACATCACCACCTAAATTTTAAATAAAAGTGAAATAAAAGTGTCACGGCTTCTCAATAATCGCAATCTGAACACTTAAAAAAGTTTTTTTTTCCTCTGCAGCCGGGTAGTGAAGACATTTGTTGATGAACGGTGAAAATAACTCTGAAACCGCCAAATGGCCTTATTAGCAGCACTGGCCATATTACCCTCAGTTACCTCAATACAAAATTTTTACTTTGGAATTTATGTGTAAATATCTCCCATGTTTGTTAAAGAAAATTGCTACTTTAATTTTGAAATACGTCACACATGTGACATATTCTTTTAAAATTATTTAATTTATACGATTGCCGCAGATTTCAAATGTAACACAAGATAGATTTCTTATTTATTCCCAATAAAATTGTTGAATAATCTTTCACAATCACCGAATGTTTAGTCTTGTGTGAGACAACATTTATCATCTCTAGTGTCACATTTTGGCACTAAGTGTCACATTTTGGCAACCAATTTTAGGGTCGAGGATTTTGGTATATATGCTAGTTTAGATGATACAGATAACGAAACTATCAGTCAGCGAGCGCACCACCGGGAGAGTTGTCATAGCAACACCACTTACTCTGTTTCAATGTGAAATGAATGACAATCTGATGATGTCTCCGATTCGATCAGTAATCGGGTTGCCATTCATTTCACACTGTAGCAAGCCGTGCCCATGTTGCTATACACTGTAAAAATATGTCCTGAAATTAACAGGTGTTATTCTGTGAATTTTCCTTTTTTTACCTGAAAAATTCCGTTTTGGGAGAAAAGTCTAACTTTTCCTGGAATTAACGGAAGTTTTCAATTTACTGCCAGAGATATAACTGAAAGTTTCCGTAAGCGACAGTAAAGTCTCGGATAACGGAACTTTTCCGGCAAGACACGTTCTGTTCCGACGCTGATTGGAGGATATATTAGTTTGTCAGTCTGTGTCCTGTGTCAACACCCCCTATGATCAAAGCCTCCTCCGGAAGAGGCAATATGGCCGATACGGCAGTCCGAAGTAACTTCACCTGCCCAGTAGCACGTGCTTTTTAGAATTTACAATTGTAATAAGTTCAACTTTGGATATAGACATATTTTACAGAATAAAAGTAAGTTTTATCTTTGTTTTTTATATCATTGTTTTAATAATATTATATGTATAATTTCTTTATATGTTTGTAAGATATAAATTTAGTTTTTAAACCACGTGTATTTTAAGACAATAGCTTTCAATCATTTGCCTAGAATAAATATTTTGTTTTAAGTCATAAAAAAGGGATGATTTTGCATTTTATCTGATTATTAATTTACTTCAACTCACTATTTCCTCACCGGACTTTGTTATTAAGTTATGTGTAATATGTGTCTAAAGATAATCTTTATTCATGCAGATTTAAAAAAGAAAAAAAGATCCCCGTTCTTTAGCTATGCTTTATTTCGTTATTATATATTTTCCAAAACTACAGCTTATGCGTTTGTATTCGAATATACTTTTTAAATCATATAATTATTTTACTTTCTAACAGTTTCTAATCATTTACTATAAGTAACCTGGATGCACTGTTTTATTAATTTATAAAATATTTCAAGAGTGTGTTTATATTATCACAGTATTAACTAGCAGCAGTTCGTATATTGCTTTTGTCAATTATCTTTTTTTTTTTTTTTTTTTTTTTTTACTCTTAATTTTAAAGTTGATTTTATGGGAGCAAATTATTATTATTATTACTATTTATTCTCTTTATGATTAGAGAATGCTGATAGTTGTTCGATCTTGTAAGTGTTATTATTTTGTTCTTTTTCTCACGTTTATTTTTCAATAGCACCTAGCGATATTTATAGAGTTATAGGTTGACTTGTAAAATTATTGTAGCATAATTTTTTTTATATAAAAATAGTTTCGATATGAACAATTTGAGTACAATAAGGCCTCGTTATTAATTATTTATATTTGATGGTTTAAATACCAGAAAGTGTTTACATCCGCGTAAGGGTGTCGGCTACATTGAATAAACAAAAACTTTAAATAGATAAAGAAAATAATTTATAACATATATAAATATATACATATGATTTAAAATAGCAAGTATTTTCGAATACAAACTAACGGATAAACGAATTAAAAGCTAGAAAACAAGTAAAATTTTCCTTTTAGGATTTACTGAAATAGATTTTCTCTCTCTCTAGGCAAATGAGTCCAATTTTTGTCTTCAAAAAACGAGATTTCTATCTTACATATGTATAACAGAATTGATTATACATACTAATGATATTAAAACAACGATATAAATAAATAAGAGATAACACTTAGTGCCCCAAGTCTTTAAAATATGTCTCAGTATGAAAAAAAAAAATATATATACATAAACAGTGAGGGGGGGGGGGGATAAAAATTGAAAAATATATATTAATAACAAGTGCTAAAAATTGCAAATTTTAGCATACTTTATGGAAAATTTGCAATATTATTATAATTAAGCTTAAGATTTTTTCTAAAAATAGTTTTTCATATAAATATATTTAATTCTTTAATACAGACTTTTTTTTTCTTTCTAAATTAAATCACATTTATTGCCTTTTATAAAATTTTGTATATTAAGTATAAGTATCCTAATAATATCTCCTAAGAAATTAACATTTTTAACTTCTGTTTTCTGTGTACAATTCTTACAGAATGTCTCTTTTCTTTTTGTTGTCAAAATATTTCTAAAATATACATTTAATTTTTTTCTGAAGTTTTAAAATATTATTTGGTTTTGCTAGGATTTTAATACATAAAATTATAAATAAAGTATATATTTCAGAAATATTTTGACCACTACAAAAGAGACATCCTTTAAGAAGAGTACAAAGAAAAAAAAAAGTTAAAAATATTTAATTCCTAATAATAAAAATACAAAAAAAAAAAAAAAAAAACAAGAAAAAAAAACAGTTATAACCGCCACAGATAAGTTTAACATAAGTGTGGGGAATTTGATATCTCACTTTCCCCTTTATGGGAGAAATATCGAACAGATAATAAAAACTAAAACTATCAGCTTGTAAAACGGAAAATAACCGTCCTGAAAACTGAAAATGTCAGTTTCTAAAACAAAACATTTCAGTTCCTAAAACGGAACTTTTCAATTTCTAAAACAGAACTTTTCAGTTTCGAAAACGGAACTTCTCAGTTTTGAAAACGGAAAAAAACCCCAAAAGTGAATTTCTGTGAAAAAACGGAAAAGTTACGGCAACTCTGCTGCCAGTACCTTTTCTGTTTTTTTACAGGAGTTTGTTTTTACAGTGTAGAAACAGCTCCGTTGGTGAGCCAGCTGCTTAACAGTTTCGTCATTGGTACCATCTAATCTATTATGCATCGCAAAATCATCGACGCTAAAATTGGTTGCCAAAATGTGACGTTGCCTCACGGACTAAAATGATTAGATTAAGATTGTGAAAACCTATCTTGAGTGTCGAAATTTGAATAAAAAGTTTAAAAGAAAACACGAAGGCATCTGTTGACTTGAATTTTAGATAACTTTAACTCTACTTCCAAATTTATTTTCTAAATAAAAGCATTTGCAAGTAATTCTTTTTTCTTTCTTTCTTTCCCCCTTTTTATGCCAAATCGCGCCAAGTTCATCCTCTGTTGTTTTAACTATGCATTTTCTACTTCACCTGTAAATGTTGTTATCCCACAAGGGTATTGTTGTTGCTGTGAAAGTCTCTGATAATAAAATATACAAGGATTCTATGTAAGAAAAACAAATTATATATTTAAATATTAATTAAGCGATTTTATGTTTGGAAGAACAACTTATTTAATGCTTGAGGAAGATTATTATTATGAATTGAAATTTCCACAATTCTGATTGAAGAACAGTTTTAAACGATAAAGCCTGTTAACATCAAATGTATGCTTTATTATCTTAAATATATAATACAGTGCAACAATGAAATTGTTTCTGAAGTGAAAGTGTGCTATTCTGTATAAAATTAACCCACTGAACACGGATATCAAAAAGAAAAATCGGCACTGACTTTTGTTTTGCAAATATAGATGTGCTATGTTAAGAATGTTTGAAAATATACATTATTTCAAATTGATATTCGAAACATCTATGAATTGTAACCTATATATATATTTTAAAACATAAATCGATTTCAATTAGTTTTAAATATGTGAATTCAAAATTAGAGTTCATTCCGTCAAGTATTTTTAAAATTATGCTTAAAACACTACCCGCTTTGCAGTTTATTTACAATAATATAAAAAAGGAATTTACAGGGTAACATCGCCTTGACCTGTTAGAAAGTTGCGCTTAAAAACATTCTTTATATTCATGTTTTATTAATCAAAATCATGTTAGTCATGTTTATTATAAAAAAAATAGCGTTTTATTAATTAGAAATCAATATCGAAAGTGAAAGTGTCATTTTAGAGCCATAGAAATAGAGCGCGCCAGTAACGAAAATTTTATGTGTGATTTTTTTTTTTTTTCGGAGCAGCATTTTTACAGTGTAGGTTTCAAAGTGCAATTTATGATTTACTTCTAAATATCGTTATACCACAATGATAGCATTGTTGCACAGAAAGTCGCTGCTCTTGAAATAGATAAAAATTTTGTGGAAGAGAAAACAGCTAGATACATAATTTGTTGTTTATATTGTACATAATACGTGATTTGTAGTACATAAATTTATGTTTGGCTGAAAATAAAAATGTATTTATTTGGTTTTAAAAATATTAAGATTTATTGAAAGTCCCGTACTTTCATTTAAGAACGGTACTAAATCAAACAAATTTAACAACATCTGTTCCATTTAAATATTATATAACTTTTGAAATAAAATGCTTTTTTGTTTATTTTTTATTTTACCTGTAAATGTTGCTATCTTGCAAGGGTATGATTGTTGCTCGGAAAGTTTCTGATAGTAAAATAAGTATTGAAGAATTTTATATAAGTTAAAATGGGTAACCAAGCAACTGATTTAATATTTGGTTTCAACCTATATAAGAATCAATATAATGTATATTATAAAGTAAAAACGTGACCATGCGTAACGTTGATGTCATATAGAAAGTGGCAACGATCTGAGCGATCAATTAATTTCTATTCGGAAACTTATTAACTTCTAAACATCGCAATTTTTACACCGTCGATTAGGATTTTTTTGTCTTCAAAATGAAATTGGCCTGAAAACCTTGTTTCAATTTACTAATTTTTATGTTTTTACAATAATTTTCGGTACATATATATATAGCATCTTTGATTTTTTTTTTTTTTACTTGGTGAGTTGTTTTATATAGCTTTATGTTTATTATCTCCATTTGGTGAATTTTCATTTTTTTTCTTGGTTATCTAAATTTATTTCAATTATTAGTTTTTTGATATGATATAAGGAACTTAATATTGTCATTTTTTAGGCTTAATGCTGACACTATTCGACGGATTAACATATCATTACTAAAAATTATTCTTACGAGTCCGTAAGATATTCATAGTTTCTCATATTTGCATCTTCAATTTACTGTGTTTAGTTTTTGGATTGTTTTTTCGTTTGTTTTTTGTACATGGGATTTAATTTTAATTATATATATATATATATAAATTTTTAACATTTCCTCTAATTTACTTATTATATTTAATATTATTCTGTTTTAATCTTTACATTTTAATTATAATTTTAAGTTAGAAATATTATTATTATACACAAAATTCTCCTATTTTAATAGTTAATTGCATTCTAATTACATACTTTTAGTATAGATGGCAGTAACAGTATAAGAAGTTTTTAAATGTATCGAATCTCCCTATCTGAATCGATTTATTACATCGTATCGTTTAATGATATATCTGATGATATAATAATATAATATATACGTCTAATGATATAATAATATATCTTTGAAATCATTTTAATTTCACTATTTATTATTATAATTATCTTTAGTTTTTAAATAAATTTATTAATATTATTTCCATTATCTTAAGTTTACAAT
The DNA here is from genome assembly GCA_963931845.1 of Maratus michaelseni. Taxonomy (NCBI): domain Eukaryota; kingdom Metazoa; phylum Arthropoda; class Arachnida; order Araneae; family Salticidae; genus Maratus; species Maratus michaelseni. The sequence goes on along the minus strand of OZ007593.1, from coordinate 47,173,948 downwards.
AATTTTATTTTTTAATTTGTTAAAATTGTTGATCTATATATTTTTATAGCTGTAACTTTCAATTGACACAGTAGATACATGTGTTATTTACAACGTTCTGTTAATACGTTGAAAAATGTTGTTGAAAAAGTAAGTTTTGATTCTCTATATTTAATTTCGTTTCATTATTTTTCAATAAATCTCTTCATGTATATTCATAATGCCTTTATAATTGTTTTTACACCTTTGGATATTTAATATCTGTTCATTTTTATTCAATTTTCTTTAATTGTTGGATCGTAATTGATCGGAAAACTTGAATGAATAAAATTTGGCTTAGGCTTATCCATTCAAACATATAACAATTACATAAAAAAATACGTTTTACTTATATTTGTGGAATATTGCCACTGATAAAGTATTCCACGATATAAGTTTCAATTTGCTTCTTGCCATTTTTTACACCGTATGCACATTGGACTGTTTCTTTACATAACTTTATTTTTTCTATTTACTTTTAGGTAGATTTCGTAAGAAATACTACCTATTACATTCTCACCTAAGTTGGAATTTTTGAAAATTTTTTTGTAGATTTACACCGATCATGACTCCCAGAACCCAAAACCACCCCTAGATCAAAACTTTATCTATCTATCTATCTATCTATGTCACTTTATTATGGACACAATAACTGCAATAATTCTGCACAAATCTCTTCCAAACTGATGCATAAAATCAAGGGGTATAAAATCTCGGTCAAGTTCGTTAATGGGCAAAATCGAACCAGGGGGGGGGGGATCTTTTTGTTAAAAAAGAAAACCCTCCATAATTTCTTAATTATGATACGTATCGAATCCGTTTAAAGTTATTATTACTTCAAGGAAAGGGGCCGAAAATTTATGTATGACAGATTTTTGATATCATTAAAAATGCCCCCAAGGGGGGGAAAAAGGGAGGGGGGTTTAGAAGAAAAAAATTCATAACTTCGTCAATTCAAAAGATATCAAATCCGCTTAAATTTATTATGAATTCTCTTAATATTATCTAAAACTTTTATATTGACAAGTATAGCAAACCCTTATAGCAAAAAAAAAAAAAAAAAAAAAAAAAAATTAAATTAAATTAAAAAAACCCCAAAATTCCCTGCCGGCTCCGCCTGCAAACAAGTTAGGTTTCGAAGTGGGCGGTTACAACTGCCGCATCATGGCAAAAAGGTCATTTCTTCCGCAATTCCCAACAAACAGGCTCCCCACGGCCTGCGTCTTCGAAATCTACCTGTGCCCGTAAGCCAAGCCGTCAGGGATTTTTTTCTTCACATAACTTTATTTTTTCTATTTACTATTTCACTTTAAGAATCTCACATTTTTGGATATATTTCTTTGTATTATATTATAATTATCGGTTCTTATAATGTTGATTATTTATGTCATTTGATGGTTATTATTAACAAAAGTTTAGCTTGTTATTGCATATTTATACAATTTAGACAAAATGCAGGTGATTAATTATTAAGTATATCAGAGAAAGAGATATTTACTAAATCATCTTCGGAAATCTTGGTCTTAAAAGAACTTTTACATGAATCCTGCCTCACGATTTATGATGAAGGGGAACAAAAATCGATATTCTCATTTACTTGGAGTAGAAGCTGATGTTGCAGGGCGGACATTAATTACTTACATAAAAAACTGCATTTCTTATGCTATGGCTATTTTGGAAGACAATTACGTTGCATGAATTTATTCACAAAATATTTTCCTATCACAATTTAGTCAATCTACGTATTAAAGTACATAAAATTTTAGTAATTGTTTTTAAAAACATATTAAAATTGTTAGTATTTTTTTTAAAAAGAAGTTTTGAAATGAATTTCACTTTAATATGAAACTTCTGTACCAAATTATACAAAATTTTACTAACATTCACAACACACACTTTTAAAATATTGCAATAAAAAAATTAAGTTGTTGGCTTGAATGTTTTTTAACAATAGTATTTTTTTCTATTATGTTGCATGTACAATTTTGAATGTATTTTGTATGTTGTTATATAAAATTTGGTCTGCATTATTAATTTTTTTTTTTTTTTTTTTTTTTTTTTTTAACATTCTTGACAAATGCCAACCAGATATTACCATGGAGTATTGCAATGTATTACAATTATTTGAGAATAAACAGGCATATAAAAAGGGTCTGTGCTTTCAATTTGGCATTTTAGATTAAATGGAGACTAATAGTCACAAAATATATCAGAAGAGTATTCATTAGTTGAGATCTCCGAAACTAAGTTATTTAGATAAATTCTCCACAAAAATTTATAATGAAGGAAAAAAAATCAATATTCTCATTTATTTGGAGCAGAAACCGATGGAGACATTAATTACATTTGAAAATGTATTTCTTCTTTTATGGGGGAAATTTTGGAGGAAATAATATTAGATTTATTTATTAACTAGCTGACACAACCCTCGCTTCCCAGGCCTGGGAAAATAACCTTAACTATACCTAAATTACTTTATCATTTCGCGGGATTACTTTCAATATTTCCTTTGCGCTAATCGGTTTTCCAAACGACCCCCTTTCCGCGCGCCGAAAAAAAAAAAGTTCCCGACCGCGAGGTTATGTGGGACCGTTATAGTAACGATATTTGATGATAAAGGGATAACTTAGGAAACTAATGCTGGAACTTTTCCTCTTTTTCTTCGATACATATCAGAAAAAAATCAATTTTTTTAATAATTAATTTTTTTCTCATATATTTTTTAACGATTAACAAAAGTCTACATATAGAGGTATAAAATGTAAGCTTTATTAGATAAAGTATTAAACAGATATTGGTTTATAAAAAACATCCTTCTCATTTTCGGCGAAATGGGCACTTAAAAAAAATCTCAAAAAATTCAAAAATCACAGTACGAATTCCGAAAAATATTTACTGATAAGAGGACAAAATATACTATATTTTCCTAAGATTGAAATTGGGTTGCTTTTATGAGTTTGTCAAAATCACCGGCTAACTTGGAAGATTGGGAAGATAAAATCAATAATAATAATAATTCAATATAAGATAACAAAAAAAAATCTAAAATTTGAGGCACAGATGTACTCAAACGTGTCTTCGTTTATCCTTGTACAAATTTGCAGATCTCTACGTGCGATAGATTCCCCTAATCATTAACAACAAACAAACACACAGACAAACACTTTCTTTTATTAGTATATATTTTACTTTTTTAATAGTAGTTACTTAAAATCCGAATTACAATATATACAATTTTATAATAAATGCTAAATATATAATTTTAAATACATTATAAATGTTATTACAATTTTACAAAGATGTATTAAAATAAATTTATTTTGAATAAGATTTTTTCCTTTTTTTAAGACACATATACAAATTTATATTAACATTCATAACACAAACTTTTAATTTTATTTTGTAAAAATAAATAATCATGATGATAAAAAACTGCATAGATTTTTAAGTTTCTCCTACAAGACTTATTTTTTTCTACAGAAAATAAAAATTACATTTATATTACTTTTAAAAAATAATTTTAATTTATTCAACAAAAGTCAATGTGAAATTACCATGAATTTTGACGATTTATTATGAATATTAAGGAATAAATGAAGATATAGAAATAACCTCTGCTTTCAATTTGCCGTTTTAGACTGAATGGGGAAAAAAACCAGTTATTAAATGTATCTATTCATTAGTAGAGCATATTCCGAACTCTAGTCTTAAAAGAGCTTTTAGATAAATAGTTTCTTGGTAGATTTATGATGAAGAAAATATATGCAGGAATGAAAAATCAATATTTTCATTTACTTGGAGTAGAAACTGATGTTGCATCGACGACATTAATTACTTACATAAGAAAATGCATTTCCTGTATGTTTCTATTATGCCTATAATATTCTATGAGAAAATTGCATTACATGAATTTATTCGTATTAATTCATTAAAATGTGAGTCACATCATACAAAATTATATAATAAACGTTAGTAATAATAATTAATATATATATATATATATATATATATATATAGATGTTTTGTTAAAAAAAAAATGCGAATTTTTTTTTGTCGTATTCGAAATTTCATTACAAAGTTATACAAAGTTTTGTTAACATTCCCACTAATTCCTACTAATTCAGACTATTAAGAATACGTTTAAAATTTTTGTGATAATAATAATAATAATAATAATTATTATTATTAGTAGTAGTAGTAGTAATTAATAATAATAATGAATAATATTGTAATTAATGATAATAATAATATTAATTAATAATAATAGTAATTAATAACAATAGTAATCAATAATAATAATAACAGTTAATAATAATAATAATAATAATGAAGTTAAAGTTTAAAGTTCAAAGTCTTTAAATTCTTTAGTTTTTAGTAGTAAGTTTAAAGTATTTAAAGTTTTTACTAAAAAGTTTATTTTTTCCTCCAGGAAAAAAATATAGTCATTCATGTCTGTATATTATCTCTATTTTTTTAAAGTTTTTAAAAGAGACAATCAAAAATTACCATGATAAATTACGATGTAGCATGAATGTTAGCAGTGCCTGATTATTTAAAAGGCACATGAAGTACATGCTTCCCCTTTAAAATTTAAAAGGGTGAAGAGGGCCCTCTAATTCCCATTTTATTTATTTTTTACATTGTATTTTAATTTTAATTTTATTATTTTATTTTTTTTAAAAGAAAGTATGCTTAACCCAAGAGGAAATCCATGCACTACTTCACGAAACTTATTTAACAGGAAAATAGGAATGCCATTAATAGGACGTTAATTAATTATATAGCATCCTGATGTGCCTGTTAGAAACCAACCGGGAAATTGAGCATACAGCTATATGCACTAAATATATTTAGGGATATATACAGGGAACATAAAAAAGATTTTTAATAAAATATATATGTGATTTCGGCTAAGTTACTCCCGCGAATAATATACTAATATTATTAAGGAGTTTTCATGAATGAAGAATTAAGAAAATTTTTGCAAAATGAAAGGGGTCCTCAAAATTATACTGTGCTTCCCCTAGATTCAGAGGTTAATCGGGCCCTGAATGTTTGTGAATATACAGGGTATCACCAAAAGATTGAAACGTGCTTTATCTACTTATATAGGTAAACAATGTAAATTGTAAAATTTTTTCAAAATAGGTTGGATTAAAGATTACGTGGATGAAATAGCACTGCCATTATTTTTTGAAAAAGTTACACTTTTTCTGACAAGTACAATAGGGAAAATTCCATTTTTCTAGAGCCAAAAATTACCAAGAGGAGGAATGCTTCGAATTTTACGAAGTTTAGGATCTTTCCAGTTAGAAACGAACACACTATTTTTTCATGCCGGAAAACTCCGAAATTTCATGAAATTCAAGGTATGATTAGAAAAATTCGAGTTATGTTATACACTAAATTTTATAGTAAATGCGAATGAATTTTATTTATATATATTATAGATGTTCACAAAGCTCTTGTACAGAAGTTTCGTAAAGAGTTTCACATCTGTACAAAACTTCTTTTACAAAAAATTATTGCCATTAATAATGGTATATTAAAATTTCACTATATGATATTTTATAATAAATGTTAATGAATTTCGTAGACATTCATGATAAATATTTATAATATTTTGTAAGGGACATTCGAAAAAAAATTCACTTTTAAACGAAATATTTTACAAAATTGTACAAAGTGTTACTAATGTTCATAACAAACTGGTAAGAAATTTGTAATAGCAAAAATGAAAATTTAAGAACTTTTAATTTTTTTCCCCAATGGAAAATAAAAATTATCTTCTTATCTTCTACGCCTGCATTATTTATTATTTATTTTTTAGCACTTTCCAACATAATTGAAAAGTGTTTATGAATTCGGTTTGTCTGGCCGTCTGTGTGTCCGAGCTCTAACTCGCGTAAATATATTCGGATTGTCATGCAATTGATATATGTTATTGATATTTAATATGGCATGTTTGACACTGAAAATGAAGTGTGTTGCATATATAGTTCATTTACAGGAACATTCAAAAGAATTCCATTACATTATGATCTATGGGAAAAATTGTTTGCGATGTAAATATGTTACATTTTAAAATGATATTACACTATTTCAAACATATTGAAATTGATATGCATCACTTAGGTGCGCTACAAGAAACTTATTGAAGAAGAGGCTGTGGATAGAATTTATCGTTCATTTACAGGGACACACAAAAGAGTTTGGTTACAAGTACTGTCTATGAGTGATAATTGCTGGAAGTGCGTTTTCAGTTGTGGTATAAGTTTTTAAATTTAATTAATTTTTGCATATTACTTTGTGTGTATAAATTATATAGATCATATACAAAGCTTTACAAAACAATTCGAGTATATTTCTGCTTATTGACGGAAATTGTTGAAAGGGAATTTTTAACCGTGTTATGCGTTTTCTATAGCGGAACTAAATTTAGTATAATGTGTATAGTATATATACAAATCGATAGATCATATACATGGACTCACAAAAGAATTTGAATTATTTTCCGACCATAGATGATAAATGTTGAAATTGAGTTTTCAAATGTTTTATGCGTTTTCCAAATTGTTTACTTCGTCCACATTTTTATGAGGGGAAATTTTGTTAAAGTATTCTGGAAGTGTTTCATAATCTATGCATGACGTATGATTTTTCGTTCTTGTTTTTAGTTTTACTCAAAAGCCACACATAAATTACCCTGAATTTTTAGCTCACAGGCTATCAAAGTCTGACAGCTATGTGCCCGAACGTTCTGTATGTATGTATGTACGTAGCGCGATAACTCTTGATAAAAATATCCGTTTTGCTTCAAAAATTTTTTATAGGTTCATTTTGATAAGGCGCTTCCCTGATTAGTTTTGGGGGTTAGTTGGTTAAATATAAAGGGGTGGAACGGCAGGTTAATTCCCCCCTTAAATAAGTTGTTCATGCAGAATTATCCGATTTGCTTCAAATTTTGTATATAGGTTCATTGTGATAAGGCGTTTTAAGATAGTTTGGAGATTAATTGTTTAAATATAAAGGGAGGGAACGGGGGGTAATCCCCCTTTAATTTAGATAAATGGGTTTTTCATGCAGAATTATCGGATTTGCTTCAAATTTTGTATATAGGTTCATTGTGATAAGGCGCTTCCCTGATTCGTTTTGGGGGTTCATTACTTAAGTATAAAGGGGTGAAAGGGGGGCTAATCCCCCCGTTAGTTATCGAGATGTATTATTCTTTGAAATAAGAGTATAATATACAATTAGTGTGAATAGCTTTTGAACTCAATGCCATCAGTTTAACTGGGCACTTTTCTTTTTATTAACATGTTTTATGATTAAGGAATAAATAAGCATGTATAAAAAACCTCTGGTTTCAGTTTTCCTTTTTAGATTAAATGGAGACGAATAGCCATTAAATGTATCTATTCATTACTAAAGCATCTTTGGAACTCGAGTCTTAAAAGAGCTTTTAGATAAATTTCTTCTTGATTAGATTTATCATGAAGGAAATGTATGAAGGAATGAAAAATCGATATTCTCATTTAATTGGAGTAGGAACTGATGATGCAACGACGGCATTAATTACTTACATAAGAAATACATTTCACATGGAAAAGATGTTTCAAAAGAAATTTCTCTTGTATGCGAAATTGTTTATAAAAATTATATATATACAAACTTTTATTAATATTAATTGCACAAACTTTTACTTTTATTTTATAATAAAAAAAATATATTAATGATAAAAAACTGAATAGATTGTAAAGTTTCTCCTGTAAGACTTTTTTTTTTTTTTTTCCAGAAAATAAAAATTGCATTTGTATTATTGTTTAAAAATAATTTTAACTTTTTCGATAAAAGCCAATGTGAAATTATCATAAATTTTGACAATTTATTATGAATATTAAGGAATAAATGGGGATATAGAAAGAGTCCTTGCTTTTAATTTGCCGTTTTAGCCTGAATGAAAATAAACAGTTATTAAATGTATCTATTCATTAGTAGAGAATCTTCGGAACTCTAGTCTTAAAATAGCTTTTAGATAAATAGCTTCTTGATAGATTTATCATGAAGGAAAGAAAAATCGATATTATCATTTGATTAGAGCAGAAACTGATGATGCAACTACGACATTAATTACTCACATAATAAAATCCATTTCTTATTCTATGGCTATATTCGCGGAGAAAATTAAATTATATGAAATTAGAAGGAAAATAATTTTACTTTTATAGTACTAGACTGTAAAAAAAAAAGGGCGAATGATTCTTAATCTACGAATATATATTGCAACCACGATCGAAAATACACAATAAACTCTTCAGTGTTACCCATGTTTCGGAAAAGTGCTTTTATCTTTAACCACAGAATCCAATATATTTTCAAGATTTAAATTAGTTCTCAAATGACCTTTTCAACAAACGAGAAACTTTCTGACACATTTTCTGACTCATTTTTAAACGCAAAGGTATAAAATTGGCAAGCAAGCGATTTGTAATCGAAATGAGTTTTCCATTTTTTGATAAATAAATTACTTATCGAGTTATAAGCAATTCGTTTCACGTGACCACACGTTTTCTCTTTTCTAGTACTACGGCATCGAGAATTCGGTTCAAAACGCGGAATTTGAGCGTATTTTCTGAAAGATCTTCTGTATTTACCAAAAAAAAAAAAAAAAACTTATGTTGATCTTAAAGTTTCTGAATCAGAACACCTGCCAGTTCTTTCATAAAGTAGCCAGTTTGGATTTGAGAACAGCCTTAAAGAAACATTTATAAAAACAATGTTTCCCTTGCTGCCACTGATTTTCGAAAATATTTCCGAGTCGTTTTAATAGTGTATTAATCAGTTTTCTCAAACTGTTTTCGTAAAGCTTAATTTATTTTTACTCAAATCCTTTCTATTTCAAGGATTAAAAGTAATTTTATTTCATCAAAATATTAGAGAATCTTTTCTTTCATTTTATGCCCGGTCTTTATTTAACCTCAAAAGCGTAACTTTTTTTGCAGCATACAAATGCAGCTGCATCTACTCAATAAATATGCTAGATATTATGAATTATCTTTTAAACTTTATTCTCTGTCAGGGAAATTTAATGATAACTATAAAATGGTTTTTACATCTGTGTTATTTATTGTCCAAGCATAACCTTAACTTCCTTGTTTAATGTAAGTGGAGTCTTTGATTACTTTCCAACTGCCAAAAATTCTATTATCTCATTAAATGTATTCATGTCCAGAAAATCACATCTGCCCTGTTTCTCATAACATCCATTGGGTTGCCTGACAAAATTACAAGAAATAGCCATATGTCGCCATACATAGCAATTCTTTCATTTCTTCCCCCTTCTAAATTAATATGCCAGAAGCCTAACTGCCATACAATTATTGCTGGCGAAATTGTCCGACGCACATGTATTCTTGGCGCTGTAATTAAAGTGTTGGCGCACAAATGTACCGCAAAATTTCATCAGATCATCTTTGCTAATCGATCTAAGAACATCAACTTTTTATTAAGTATGGAGGCCACCCCTCATCCATCGTTATGTGTCGTAATAAAAATAGTTTCCATGGATTTGACTTCTCCTTGCCTTTAACTTTTAACATCTCCCGGATGAGAACTATGGTGTTTTGCCTGTGCCCACCGCATGTTAATATTACTTTGGACTGCTTTACGATCTTCGGTATTTTGGTTTGTATATAAATCTAATTTCCAGAAACTCAACGATTCCTGTTCTCCTGCTCAGATCCAGAATTTCTCTCATCACAACTACTAATAATTTCTTCTTGACAAAACCAATAATAATTCTACATCATAGAACTCCAATTCTTCACCACACCAACTACTCGGAAACGTTTCCGAAAATCAGTGGTAGCAAAATAAACTTTCTTTTTATAAATGATTCTATAAATCTCTAAAATACACTGCTCAAAACAATTAAAGGATATTGCAGTTTTAGGTGGATTTTGTATCTGGGAAACTTTTTAGCTGATTGATACATGGTCGACAGACATAGTAGGTTATATGAGAATAAATTACACATGTTTGGCAGAAAAAAATGCATTTTATTGCGCATTTGTGTACAAAAGGAAAAAAACACAATTTGTGCATATGAGAAAAAAAGACTAAGAAAAGGTGTTTTCTTCAAAGAAAATCATTTTCAGTAGGGGGTATGGTTTCCACGGGCGGCCAGCAACGTTGAACACCTTTGAGGCATGGACTCAATGAGGCTATTAATGACGAGTTGGGGGTATTCTGCCCCACTCTTCCAGAAGAGCTCTTTCCAGTTCTTGGAGAGTTTGTGGGGGTTGTTGGCGGCCAGAAACTCATCTTCCTAGAGCGTCCCAAACGTGCTCGATTGGATTCATGTCTGGAGAACACGCTGGCCATTCCATTCGAACGATTCCTTCCTCGAAAAGGAAATCCTCCACCAGGTTTGCACGATGTGGCCTGCAGTTATCGTCCATTAAAATGAAGTTATCTCCGATTGCTGCAGCGTAAGGGACTACAATAGGTCTGAGGATCTCATCCCTATATCGGCGACCAGTCAGAGCTCCATCTCGAATGATGTAGAGGTCAGTGCGCCCGTCAATGGAGATGCCACCATACACCAACACTCCTCCACCGCCAAATCTGACACTTTCGTGCACGAACGCAGGATTATTCCTACTGCCACGGTCCCTCCAGATGAAAATACGCCTATTATCCGGATGCACAGAAAAACGGGACTCGTCAGAAAACAGAATATTGCTCCATTCATTTCTACTCCAGTTGACATGCTCGGTTGCCCACTCGCTGCGGTCGCGACGATGCCTTGATGTTAATCTAACACATACCATCGGTCGGCGAGCATACAGACCTACAGCATGGAGCCGGTTTCGGACAGTCTGAGTTGAAATCGTGGTGCCTGTAGCCGAGCGAAGGTGTTGTTGGAGAAGAGTAGCGTTCATGTTTCGGTGTCTCCGAGCTGTTAACGCTAAATACCGATCTTCATTGGGCGTTGTTGCCCGTCTACGACCTTGCCCTGGTCTTCGGCCTGCACATCCACTCTCCAAAAAACGGTTCCAGATCCTGGAAATGACACTTTGTGACACTCCAATGGCTTGCGCTACTTCGGCTTGAGTTTGGCCCCCTTCTAACCTACCAACAATTCTTCAAGCTTCTGAATCTGTCAAATGACTTCGCTGAGACATCGTACTCATCGAAACAAAGCAATCACTGAATGCCGATCATCCTTGTCTTCATTCTCTTTTATCCAGTTGAAAGTCAAATTTCATTCGCTGCCGCTGAAGCGACGTTTTTGACGTCGAACTCAAAATTTGCATACTCCACAGTTTGAAAACCAGAAAAATTTGCATTTGTGATTCTCTTCTTCTATTTTCGGCAAAAAAAATTTCGTGTATATCTTTATTTTATATAAAACTTCAAATATCCTTTAATTGTTTTGAGCAGTGTATATTGATTTCTGAGTTATCTAAAGATAAAAGGCGCTATTCGGAATCGTGGGTAACTCGGATGAGGTTATCGTGTATTTTCTTTCGTGATTATGTGATATTTTTCTACATTAAGAAATATTTTAAAAATTATTATTACATTGTAGATGGAATTTCGAATTATGCTACGCAAAGTTTTGTAACAAATATCAATGAATTTTCTAAAAATACGGCTATGAATGTTAAAATTTTTTTTATAAAGAAGTTTCGAAAGAAATTTTATTTGTATGCGTTGTTGTTCTTTACAAAATTTTATTAACATTCATAATGTATATACTTAAAGAAATTTTGTAACAATAAACTAAACTTGTTAGCTTTCAATCCTTTTTTCTGAAAAAAAAAAATATATTGTCGGATACATATCTACATATTTTTTAAATTGAACGATAAATGAGTTAGATTAAGTTGAAAGTAGAGTGAATATTAAAGAATAAATAAGAATATAGAAACGGCTTGTACATTCAATTTAGTGGTTTAGATTAAATGGAGACCTATTAAATACTATATCTATTCATTAGTCGTGCATCTTCGAAACTCTTGGTCTTAAAAGAACTTTCAGATAAATTCTTCCTAGCAGATTTATGATGAAGGGAAACAAAAATCGATATTCTCATTTACTTGAAGTAGAAGCTGATGCTGCAGGGCAGACATTAATTACTTGCATTAAAAAAAGGATTTCTTATGCTACGGCTTTTTGGAAGAAAATTACATAATATGAATTTATTGGCAAGAATTTTTTTTTCCACCACCATTTAATAAATATTCGCATTGCACCACAACGCAAAAAAAAATAAAATAAAATAAAATAAAATAAAATAAAAATAAATAAATAAATAAAAATTTCTTAATCTAATAAAATATAATATAAGAACCAACGAAAATATACAATACCCTCTTCCGAGTTATCCACGATTCCGAAAAGCGTCCTTTAGAAAACTCAGAAACCAATATATTTTAGAGATTTAAAGAAGTATTTATAAAAATAAAGTTTCTCTTACTGCCACTGACTTTTGGAAGCGTTTCCGAGCAGTTGGTATAGTGTATTAATCAATTTTTTCAACCAGGAATATATTTTTTCGGATGCTATCTGCCCTCAATTAAACATTTTTATGTTCAAAAAACCTGTTTTACAGACAAACTTGATAAATTATCATTAACATTAAAATTAACATTATTTTGTTACTCTTTGAATAAATTAAATTACGCAGGAGAAAATGTTTAATTGAGAGTAAATAGCATTGCTTACTAATCTTCCTGTTTGAGAAACTGATTAATACACTATAATAAAAAGAAAAGTGCCCACTTAAACTGATGGCATTGAGCTCACAAACTATTCACAACTAATTGCATATTATACTCTTATTTCAAACAATAATGCCCCTCGAAAAAGAAAGAAATCGACAATAAATTGAGGGGGAATTAGACCCCCGTTCCCCCCCTTTATACTTAACCAATGAACCCAAAAACTAATCGTCGAAGCTCCTTATCACAATGAAACTATATACAAAATTTGAAGCAAATCGGATAATTCTGCCTGAAAAATCTATTTATCTAAATTAAGGGGGGTGGATTAGCCCCCCATTCCCCCCCTTTATATTTAACCAACGAACCCCCAAAACTAATCAGGGAAGCGCCTGTTCACAATGAACCTATATACAAAATTTGAAGCAAATCGGATATTTCTATCAAGAGTTATCGCATTACGTACATACGTATACACATACGTACATACATACGTACATAAATACGTACATAAATACAGAACCTGCGGGCACATTAGCTCTCAGGCTTTGATAGCCTGTGAGCTAAAAATTACTCGGAAACGTTTCCGAAAATCAATGGCGTCAAATTTCTTTTTTTTCTTCTTCCTTAATAATAAATGCTTCTTTAAATCTCGAAAATATATTAGTTTCCGAGGTCACGTTTCTAAACATAAAGAACACTTTTCGGAATTGTGGGAAACTCGAAAAAGGTTATTTTATACTTTCGTAGGTGACTGTATTATATTTTCGTAGAGTAAGAAATATTAGTTTTTTGTTACATTGTATACAAAATTTTATATAAAAACATGTTATTGAATTAAAATGTATAACATTATAAATGTTAGCAATATTTTGTAAATAACTTCTGCACGAAATTACACAAAATCCATAACACAATCCATAACATATCCATAACACACACTTTAAGAATTTTCAAATAAAAAAGCAAAACTGTTGGTTTTAAGGTTTTCTTTGCAAAAATATTTTTCAGAATATATATATATATATATAAACTTATTGCAAAAATTAACCTATATATATATATCATTGACTTCGTCTGTATCACTTTTCAAAATAGTGTCAACTTTCTTTACAAAAACCAACCAGAAGAATAAAATAATCACACAGGCTTCAATTTGGCGTTTCATAACTAAATAAAAAGGAATAGTCATTAAATATATCCATTCATTAACAGAGCACCTCTCGAACCACAGTCTTAAATTTCTTAGATAAATAATAAATAAATAATAAAGTACACATGTATATTTATACACATCATATGTATCTATATTATTTAAAAAAAAAATAGTAATTATTTTCTTTACAAAAACCAACAGAAATGACCGAGAATTAGTAGTTATATTGTAGAATGAATATTAAAGAATAAATAACCATAAGGAAAAGACCGCGCTTTCAATTTAGCGTTTTAGACTAAATGGAAAGGAATAGTCATTAAATATGTTCATTAACAGAGCATCTCCGGAACCACGGTCTTAAAGCTTTTGGATAAATAATAAATTACACATCTATATATGTTATACAACATACACATCTATAAAATTAAAACAAATAAATATTAATTTCTTTACAAAAGCCAACATAAATTACCGAGAATTAGTAGTAGTTTGTAGATTGCTATTAAAGAATAAATAAGTATATGGTAAAGGCCTGTGCTTTCAATTTGGCGTTTCAGACTAAACGGAGACGAATTGTCATTAAATATATCTATTCATTAGTGGAGCATCTTCGGAACTCTCTTAGTCTTAAAAGATCTTTTAGATAAATTCTTCTTGATGGATTTATGGTGAAAGAAATATGGGAAGGAAGCAAAAATCGATACTTTCATTTGCTCGGAGTAAAAGTTTATGTTGCAACGGCGACAAATTACTTACATAAAAAAACACATTTCATGCGCTATGTTTATTCAAGGAGAAAATTGCATTGCATGAGTTTAATAGGAAAATAATTTATCTGTTTCACTACTGATTAGTAAAAAAATCAAATACATCATGACACAATTTTATAACAAATATTAAATTTATTCTGAAAAAATATGTTATGAATGCTAATAAGCTTTTATAAGACAAGTTTTCTACAGAATTTTATCTGTGCATAAAACTTCGTAGCAAAACTTTGGAAATTTTCATTAACATCTATACTACATATTTTTATAGACATTTAAACATTACTTTGACCTATGAATTACTTTGTGTACCTCCATTAGAGTGATGATTACAGCGCTGACTACTGGACAAGATGTGCCGGGTTCCAATCCCAATTCAGACATGGATGTGCGTAATGGATCGGATTCCACTTTACACGGAGATCCTGGTCTGTTTAGCCCACGTGTGCAAAAAATGGCCGTAGTTCTCTCAACCAACCAACCATAAGAATTATACTTTTAATTTTTATTAAGAATTTCTATTTGTATAATTACAAAAAAAAAAATGATTTCAGTTAAGAAAAAAGTCATAATTAAGTTGGTATTTATTCTTTAAAAAAATATTGCTCCTTTTATAACTTTTGATTAACAATTATTGCAATATACATTAAGATCTATAAAAAAATATTTACAAAAATAACTCTTATTTTTATTTAAATAAAATAATTTTTATAATAATGTTTATATTTAATTCTCGTTTCCTTATAAAATCGTATTAATACTTAGAGTTTTACGATTTTAGAAAACAATATTTTGATAAAAAATTTGTTATGTTAAATGCTTTCAAAGGTTGATTTTCTAGTATAAAGTACATATTGTGAAAGAATAGAAATGTTTCTGGATCTAACAAAACTTTACGAAAACGTAATATCTTGCGAGTTAGCCACGATTCCGAAAAGCATTCTATTATCTAATCTACAGAAACTTGGAAACCAACACATTTTCGAGATTTAAAGAAGCATTTCTGAGAAGAAAAAAAAAAGCTTTTGCTGCCCGTTAAAAAAAAAGCTTCCAAGTAGTTTTTACAGTGCGGTAATAAGTTTTCTCAACACGAACTATCGGTTTTGTTGGATATCATCAATTCTCAAGTAAACAGTTTCATGTTCAACAAACATACATAACGGACAAACATGTTAAATTAACAGCATTAACATTATTTTATTACTGTTGCATGTATAAATTCTTTTACGCCGCTGATAATGTTTACTTGAGAATTTTAGAATCCGAAAAACCGATATTTCGTGTTAAAAAAACTGATTAAATACACTGTAAAAAGTACTCGGAAATGTTTCGTCTTTTTCTTTGTTTTTAAAAGAGGCAGCTAAAGAAGCTTTTTTTGTTTGTTTGTTTGTTTTTCCCCCTTTTCAAGAAATACTCGTTAAATCTCGAAATTTTTTTTTTCTGGAAATAATAGATAGCTTTTCAGAATCGTGGATGACTCAAAAGAGGTTATATTATGTTTTCGTAAAACTTTGCTAGATCCAGAATCATTTTTCTTTTTTTTACAGCTGAAAGCTTCCAAAAGCTGTACTACTATTAAATTGGTTATTTCTCAAACACAATATTCTCTACCTCTTATATTCTACTCACATTTACACTCTCATTTGAGTGAATATTTACATGGAATTATTTAAAATATACATTATATCCGACCCGAACTCAGAAACTCCATTTTAAGTCAACCCGGTCCCGACAAAGATATAAATTAGATATTACATCCGACTCGAGCTCAAGAATTCCACTTTTGGTCAAGCCAAAACCGACAAAGCAATTTTTCTTAACACGAAACCCGACACAAAATTATTTGAAATACACATTATATCTGACCCGAACTCCAAAACTCTATTTTAAGTCAACCCGAACCCGACAAGGATATGAAACATATATTACACCTGACTCGATCTCAAAAATTCCCTTTCCAGTCAAGCCAAAACCGACAAAGTAATTTTCCTTAACACGAAACCCTAAACAAAATTATATGAAATCAGAGTTGCCAAGTCTCCATTTTAAATCAACTATAACTGGACACCGGACAAAATAATTTTTCTTAACAAGAAACCCAACAGAAAATTATATCAAATATATGTTATATACCCGACTGGAGCTCAAGAATTCCGTTTTTGGTCAAGTCAAAACCGACAAAGTAATTTTCCTTAACACGAAAACCCGACACAAATTATATGCAATGCAATATGCATTATACTCGATCCGAGCTCAAAAATTCCATTTTTGGTCAATCCGAATCCGACAAAGTAATTTTCCTCAAGACGAAACTCGACACAGAAGTATATGAAATACACATTATACCCAACCCGAAATCAAAAATTTAATTTTAAATCAACACGAACCCGAGAAAGTAATTTTCCTTAACTCGAAACCCGACACAAAACCAACAAAATACTTTTTATTGACTTGAAAACCGATCTGAACCTAATTTACTTCAGCCAAAAATCAACCCAAAAACACAAATGAAAGAAAATTAATCTATATTTTAATACAATTATGGAAAACTATCAACAGTCACATCTCTAATATCAATTTTCTTTTTTAGGTAGATAAATGAATATATGTAAACAAATATAAGTCATGTTTCCTTGGCTTTTATTAAATGTCATATGTAAAATTGAATTATTTGATATAAATGTGTATATTTTGCTTTATTTCTTTCAACTTTATATCAGATAAATAGGTCTAATTTTTAGAGTAAACCAAGTTTTAGTTTCTTATATTCCATGATTTTATCTGTCGCTTTAACCCTTTAAGGGGTATATATTATATACCACCTAATTTTAATCCTATTCAAACCAGAAACTTTTAATTAAATTTTACTTTTTTAACTTTGACGAGAAAAAGTTGAAAAATTACTTATTCTTATTTTGAACTAAATTCTTTCCTAAATTCCGGTGGGAATTCAACGTTGCAGGAGCACAAGTGCTTGCCCTTGAAAGGGTTAAAGATTTATTCTTTATTTTTTCAATTCGAACACACTTTAGAGTATGAGAGATAGCAGTGCCTTACGAAACATATGAGGTAGCATTTTTACTGTGATAAAATAGCTCCTCTCATCCTCCGAGAAATAGGAAGCTTTATTAATGTTTAATTTCTTCTTTTATTTTTTTTCGAGGATGGGGTGCTTTGATGTGTTTCTTCTTGGTTATGTTTATTACACTTCAATAGTTTTATGTACCTATTATAATTTAAAACAATTTGTATATAATGTTTTTTGGAAATATTATTAAGATTATATGTTAAAAATAGCTGATTTAGTGTCTATAGAACACATACTTTTGTTATTTTATACTCAATATATATTCAAATATATATAGTTTTTCGTCAGAAACAATGTATTGTATTTTTATTTATTTATTTTTGAAAAATAAGGTATATTCGAAACCTACGCACTAAAAAATAAATAATAATAATAATAATAAAAAAAAAAACAGTTCAAATATGGAAAAAAATTCCGGTACCAACACAGCCAGCAAAAATTTTCCACCCGACCCACAGCCAAAAATGGAGTCTATCCCACCCGACCTGCAGTATTGACTCTATGTCTCTACTGTTGACTCCACAGTCACCAAATATTCATCTACGAAGGAAGATATTATGATTTCTCTATAATATCTGTCCCACAAAGCGTTCAAAAGATGTGTCCTTAAAAAAACAAAACAATGACGATCATTTTAAAATTTATTATCTACTGAAAGAGCAAGATAAGAGCGATAAAGTGAAATATCAACTTGTCACGACTTGTGGATAAATTCCAAGTGAAGCGGGGCGTTCAAGAACAACAAACACTGATAAGAAAAGAACATCGGTATGAAGTCGAAATAAATGTCAGAATTATCTTTTTCCGAACATTGCAACTACAACATAATCTCAAGCGAAATTAATTAGGCAGTCGTCAGAAAAGATATTGTGTTTACGTCAATACACTGATTAAATACGTATTTTGTTTTGAAGTTCTACAGTATTAAATTATTATGATATGATAGTAATTTATACAGGGTGTCCCAAAAGATTGAAACGCCCTTTAATGTTCTAAAGTACTGAATTATTATGATATAATAGTAACTTATACAGGATTATCAAACACACAGATTGAAACGCTCTTTAACTTTTCAAAGTACTGCATTGTTATGATGTAATAGTAATTTATACAAGGTGTCTCAGAAAGATTGAAACGCCCTTTAATTTTCCAAAGTACTGAATTATTAAGATATAGTAATAATTTATACAGGGTGTACAAAAAGATTGAAATGCCCTTTAATTTATTATCTGCCGAAAAAGCAAGAGAAGAGCGATAAAATGAAATATCAACTTGTCACTACTTGTGGATAAATTCCAAATGAATCGGGGCGTTCAAGAATAACAAACACTAATAAGAAAAGAACATCGGTATGAAAAGCCGAAATAAATGTCAGATTTATCTTTTTCCGAACATTGCAACTACAACATAATCTCGTACGAAATTAATTAGGCAGTCGTTAGAAAACATATTGTGTATACGTATACAAAATAAATAAATAAATAAATAAATAAACTGATTAAATATGTATTTTGTTTTGATGTTCTAAAGTATTGAATTATTCTGATATGATAGTACTTTATACAGAGTGTCCCAAAAAGATTGAAATGCCCTTTAATTTTCTAAAGTACAGAATTATTATGATATAGTAGTAATTTATACAGGGTGCAAGAAAAAGATTGAAACCCTCTTTAATTTCCAAAGTACAGAATTATTATGATATATTAGTAATTTATACAGGGTGTACCAAAAAGATTGAAATGTGCTTTAATTTATTATCTACCGAACGAGCAAGATAAAAGGAATAAAGTGAAATATCAACTGGTCACGACTTGTGGATAAATTCCAAGTGAACAACAAGAACAACAAACACCGATAAGAAAAGAACATCGGTATGAAGCCGAAATAAATGTCAGATTTATCTTTTTCCGAACATTGCAACTACAACATAATCTCGAGCGAAATTAATTAGGCAGTCGTTAGGAAAGATATTGTATATACGTATACAAAAAAAATAAGCTGATTAAATATGTATGTTGTTTTGAAGTTCCAAAGTATTGAATTATTCTGATATGATAGTACTTTATACAGAGTGTCCCAAACTTTAATTTTCTAAAGTACTGAATTAGTATGATATAATAGTAATTTATACAGAGTGTCTCAAAAAGATTGAAACGCCCTTTAATTTCCGAAATACTGAATTATTATGATATAGTAATAATTTATACAGAGTGTACAAAAAGATTGAAATGCCCTTTAATATATTATTTGCCGAAAAAGTAAGAGAAGAGCGATAAGGTGAAATATCAACTTGACACGACTTGCGGATAAATTCCAAGTGAATCGGGGCGTCCAAGAACAACAAACACTGATAAGAAAAGAACATCTGTATGAAGCCGAAATAAATGTCAGATTTATCTTTTTCCGCACATTACAACTACAACATAATCTCGAATGAAATTAATTAGGCAGTCTTTAGAAAAGAGATTGTGTATACGTATACAAAACAATAAACTGATTAAATATGCATTTTGTTTTGAAGTTCCAAAGGTATCGAATTATTATGATATGATAGTAATTTATACACGGTGTCCCAAAAAGATTGAAACACCTTTTAATTTTCTAAAGAGTAAGAGAAAATCGAAAAAGAAGAGGAAGTCGAAAGAATAAAGTGAAATATCAACTTGAGACGAATTTCTGGGTAAATTCGAAGCGAATCCGGGCGTTCAAGAACAACAAACATTGATAAGAAAAGAACAACGGATTGAAGCCGAAATAAAAGTCAAATATATCTTTTTCCGAACATTGCAACTAGAACACAATCTCGAGCGAAATCAATTAGACAGTCGTTAGAATGGAGATCGTGTGTACGTATACAAAACGATAAACTTATTAAATATGTATTTTGGTCTGAAGTTCCAAAGCATTGAATTATTATGATATAGTATTCATTTATACAGGGTCTCTCAAAAATAATAACTTTAATTTTTTTACACGGTAGAGCTACGTAGGCAAACATGTTCAAAATAAGGTACGAATTAATATTACGCTGATGAAGTAGAACTGACATTAATTTTCAGAAATTTACACTTTTTAAATTTTTATACGGTGCCTGGGCTTTATAGTTAAATTTATACTACGCGGCCCTAAAACGGATAGATGAATTTTTAGTGCCGGAAGGCTACACAATTTCATAAAATTCAAAGTATGATATCTCGGTGAATTATGGCCGTAGAAGAACGGAAATTTTATTGTTGGACTTATCAGATCACGGAGAAAATATTTCTCAATGTAACTTACAGGATTCAAGGATTGTATAAAAATTTAAAAGGTGTAACTTTTTGAAAATGGTGATAGGACTATTGCATACACATAATCTTAAACACCACTTTTTCAATTTACATTGCTTAAGTATCTCCAACAGGTAGAAAATAAAAAAGTGTTTACATTTTTTGGGAATACTCTGTATACTGTACATTTTTAACTATGTATACCACAAATAAATTATGTATGCAAAAGTTTTTCTTTTTTTTTTTTTTCATCAATGGATGAGTATTATGGAAATGTTAAATGTAAGCAAGCATTTTAAAGCTTAAAACTATTAGATTGAATTGCACAAAACTTTAAAGATACATTAAAATAATCTTACTCTTAAAATTGGCTTCTTATGAAATCGAATATATTTATTAATTTGAATATATTTATTAATTTTAATCCATAATTGATTGCGTATTTTCAAAAATTTCCAATAATAGAAAATAAATATTTATAAAAATCGGAAAATTGTTTAGTTAAAAAAACATACGGTAAGAGTATAAGGTGAGAAATCAAAATTAAAAATTATTTCATGAAAATTCAATTTTTTCTTTTACAAAATATTAAAATTTATTATGAAAATATATTAGTATGATGAATTAGTATAATGAATATATTAGTATAATGAAAATATATTAGTAATTTTCACAAAATTGTTTCAAAGCTGGAAAATCACCTTTGGGAATAAAATTACTTTAAAAATAAAAATTCTTTATGACGTACACTATATTAAAAAAAAAAAAAAAAAAAAAAAAAAAAAAAACATACGGTAAGAGTATAAACTGAGAAATCAAAATTATAAATTATTTCATAAAAATCAATTTTTTTTTTTTTTTTTTTTTTTTTTTTTTTTTTTTTACAAAATATTAAAATTTCATGAAAATACCATTAGTCATTTTCACAAAATCGTTCTCAAGCTAGAAAATCATCTTTGTGAATAAAATTACTTTAAAAATAAAAATTCTTTATGGCGTACACTATATTTACAAAAAAAAAAAAAAAAAAAAAAAAAAGACAGATGTTTCTTAATCTACGAAAATATAATATAATCACGAACGAAAATATACAGTAACCTCTTCAATTACCCACGATTCCGAAAAGCGTTCTTTATATTCAGAAACCAATATATTTTCTATATTTAAAGGAGCATTTATAAAAACAAAGTTTCTTTTGCTAATCTCTGATTTTCCGAGAAGTTTTTATAGTATAATAATTAGTTTATCAAGAAACCGGAATATTTTTTTTTTTTTTTATGTTATTTATTTTCAATTAAACGTTTCCATCTCCCTAATTGAATTTATACATGCATGGGTAACAAAATAATATTAATATTAATGTTAATTTATCATATTTGTGTGTAAAACAGGCTTGTTGAACATTGAATTTTTTACTTCATAATTGGTAGGATCCGAAAACTTATATTTTGGGTTGAGAACACTGATTAATATATTATAAAAAACAACTCGGGAATGTTTCAGAAAATCAGTTGCAGCAAACGTAACTTTGTTTTTATAAATGCTTCTTTAACTCTCGAAAATATATTGGTTTCTGAGGTTACTGAAAATGAAGAACGCTTTTCGGAATCGTGTGTAACTCGGAAGAGGTTATTGAATATTTTCGTTCGTGGTTAGATTATAATTTTCCTAGGCTAAGAAAAAACTGCTTTATTATTATTATTTTACAGTGTATAGGGCGATAGCTGAAGTTCTTTTATATAATAACGAAAATAATAATTCGACCCACATTCATTAACGATTAATATGTGAAATGACATGCTGCGATTCTTTCATCCCATCTAATGATTATGCTACACAATATAGAAATCGTGTATTCTTAGAAGGAAAAAATAAATAAATCACGGGATTTTTTAACGCTTTTTATCTGCCGAAAGGATAAGAGAATTGCGATAAAGTGAAATTATCTACTTGACAAAGAGCAAGAGGGAGCTTCGTGGACATGTTCGAAAGGAAACGGTGCGTAATGATCAACCATCGCTAAAGATGTAAAGAAGAACGTGAACTCCGCTCAAACAAATCTGTCCATATTCTCTTTTACCAGCTAGACTAAAATAACGTCCAGTTAACTTATTTAAGCTAGTGATGTTTTAACCGTTCACATACAGATGGATTCCAGAAATTATAAATGAAATAAATTACTTATATCTATATATTTAAAACGAATAGCGCATTCGGTCAAATTCACATGAAAATCGTCTCTTTGCGATGCGTCAACGTTTTTTTTTAAAGGCTGCCTCCCTCAGAAAGGGGAAACCTGATGGATTTACCTTCACTTGTTTAGGGATTGAAAAGGGTGGATTGAAAACAGACGAAGCCGTACCATTGCATTGAAAGCATAGACCTTCTAATATATCTTTGCTCTGATGTTGAAAGCTAAAGCTTTTTATTAAAGAACTCATGTTTTCACTCCTAAAAATGCATATTCTTTCGCAAAAATTTTAAAAAAAGTTGGATACAGTTATATTTATAACCGATTGAAATGTCAGAGAGATCGGAAGACGAGAACTATTTTTTTTTATTGCTAAGCTAAAGGAGCCGACGCGAAAACAAACAAACAAACAAAAAAGCGCGGAGAAAACATTTCGTTTACAACTAGATATAACACTATTTTTGCACGAAATTTTTACACGGGCTGTAAAACCGTTTTATTTATCACCATTATAGATTTCAAAGAGTTCGGATAAAAGTAACTTTTTATTTTAAAACTATGAAACGACCCTGGGTAAAAAAAAAACTAAGAAAATGAGCGCTTTTATCACGAAATACCCATATTTTTTCGCGAATTTTTCATTAAAAAATATAATTTCATACAAAATCGAGTTAAAGATATAAAATAATAAAAACTTGATGTTTTTTTATTTATTTATTATCACGGGCCCGAGCAACGGGCCGGGCGGGGGACAACTAGTAGTATACTAAAACCTGTTAAAGTGAAATCTAAGGGAACCAAGAAGAAAATGTGTTAGACAGATTTCGTGTCTTAGCAGGCATATAGTAGAGCTCTACAGTCAGGTCGTTTTATCCGATTTTACCCGAATTGTTATCTCATGTCAGTTTTTGTTCTTTCCAGCACTTTCGCGTCGAAAAATTCCTTTCAAAAGGCTCACTTTGAAAGCATTTTCGGAAAGATCTCCTGCCTTTACTGAGAAATGAAAAAAAAAATCTAATACATAGTTTCTGAATAAAAATACCGGGAAATTTGAGAATTAGAGAACAAAAATGATTTCGGAAATGTGTCAGAAAATAGTCAGTTTATAATTGAGAACAGCCTTAACCCTTTCCGGCACAGACAAATTCTGTACGCAAAATGCGAAATTACTGACTGACACCGGAATTTACAAACGACTTTAAAAAAAAAAATAAGAACTCCTTATTTTAAGTTCTCATTGTATAAGCAAAATTTTATTAAAATATTCTAGGTGCCAAATGAAAGTTTGGAATTAAAAATAGGTGTGCCCAGAGTGGGACCACTGTGCCGGAAAGAGTTAAGTAATTTACAATAACTGTTTATGACAATAACAGGCACTTCATCAGTAGTTTGAACCATAATGCGGATGCCTTAATTAAAGAATTTGTCATGTACGCAGCAGTAGGTGCTATATTGTATTTCGGCATTCAGTAGCGTTATATAGGTGCTACTTTGCATATTTGTCCCGCTAAGGTTATGGCTCTCTTCTGTTAGCTATAGCGGTTCGGTTACCCTTTTAGCTACAGCGATAGGAATTCACCAAAGCTTCAGAAAATAGTTTTTCCTAATGAACACTGAACTCTATAACGTTACACTCTTTAAAACTAACAAACAATACAACTATGGGAATGTTCGTGTTCTTATTTTGGAGTTGATTTAATTTTCTTCTCCGATTATTTAAGTATAAAACTGGAAAATCATGAATACTCATTTGAAAAGAAAAAAAATCTAGATTAACTAAATTTGATTCTATCACTGGTCCAGAAAGAAAGAAATTTGATAAATTTCTGACACTATGGTATTCGAGGATTCGAGCGCTGGACCTACCGTTTTTTTGAAAATGGAAATGTTACCTCTGCGATGCTAATGCTTGATCATATCGTCGCAATATCTATCACATACTCTGTCACATTTCTTTGGTGATTTTCCCTGGATAATTCGTTGCAAAATGGTTTGAAAATGGTTAGAAATCGATTAAATACCCAATACATCGGTATATTTGAACGAAAATCTATACAGTTTCTGCGACAGTAGTCTATATCATATTTGTCCAATGGGAGTTCAATCGGAAGTAGCGTTCGGGAATTATAGTGGTCACACACATAAAAAATCAACAAATGTTGATTACAACATTTTACTTACACTATGTGTTCAGAATGTAAAAAACGAACAAAATAGAAGATTTTGGTTCTTATTTTTAAATAGATATTTTTACTTAACAGCTTCAATTATTTATCAAATTTGAAAAAAAGATGGTCGATTGTAAGCGTGAAAATTAATATTTTCTTATTGCTTTTTTAATCTGCATAAAGTATCTTTTGAGTTACCTGAAATTTGGCAAGAGATGACTTACAGATTAAAAAAGAAATAAGAAAATATTAATTTTCACGCTTACAGTCAACTATTTTTAAGTACCTGCTCTTCAATGGTCAGGTGATCTCGTGGTTGATGTTTATCGAGTTCATTTAAAAAAAAAAAAATGCGAGAATAATTTATTTATCATTATTGATCTTGATAATGTCGCCGTTTGAGCGCACGAAACACGTCGATCTTTATATTAAAAATCCCTGACGGCTCGGCCTACAGGCACAGGTAGATTTCGAAGACGCAGACCGTGGGGCACCTGTTTATTGGGAGTTGCAGAAGAAAGACATATTTGCCATGATAAGGCAGTTGGGACCACCCACTTCGAAATATACCTCTGCCTGTAGGCGGAGCCAGCAGGTATTTTTTGTTTTTAATTATTTTAACGTAAGAGTTGCTCCTATAAAAAACTTGTCAATATAAAAGTTGTAGATAATATTAAGAAAATTTATAATAAATTTAAGCGGATTTGATATCTTGGGAATCGGCGAAGTTATGATTTTTTTTTCTAAAACCCCTATTCCCCCCCCCCCCCTTGGTGTCATTTTTAATGAAATCAAAAATCTGTCATACATAAATTTTTGGCCCTTTTCCTAGAAGTAATAATAACTTTAAACGAATTCAATGTGTATAAAAATTAAGACGTTATGGGATTTTTCTGTTTTCACAAAAAGCCCCCCCCCCCTCCCTTGGTTCGATTTTGCCCATTAACGAACTTGACCGAGATTTTATGCTGCAGGATTTTATGTATCAGTTTGGAAGAGATTTCTGCAGAATTGTTGCAGTTATCGTGTCCATAAAAAAGTGACATAGATAGATATAATGTATATATAAAGTTTTGAACTGGGGGTGTTTTGGGGTTCTGGGAGTTATGATCTGCGTAGATCTGCAAAAAATTTTCAAAACTTAGGGGAGAATGTAATAGGTAGTATTTCTTACGAAATCTACCTAAAAGGTTTTTATAAGTGTTCTGTTTTATCAGTTTATGCATATAAATTTCTAGTTTAATGATAATGAGTGATTTTCTTATGTAATTATGAGTATGTATCATTTACGAAAAAAAAAAGTTTTACTCAATATCATCAAATATTCAATAATATAAGAAATAATTCTACTCCATACATTTATTAAGTGTTCATCATGCGGATTGAGATGCTATGATTCCACCAACGCCTACATATCTCATCTAAAGCCTGTTCTATACAACAAATAAAAGGCGAAGAAAAAAAACAAAGAAAATAAAAATGACCGTCATTTTAACGCTTATTATTTGCCAAAAGGATAAATGAAGAGAGATAAAATGAAATATCATCTTGACACGAAGAGAATTCGTGGTTAAATTTAAAGGGAAACAAGCTGCCAAAAAAAAAAAAAAAAAAAAAAAAAAAAAAATGCTGCCATGAAAAGAGCATTGTAAATGAAGTGCAAATATATTTTACTCTGAGAAAGTAATCTCAAATAAAATTATTTGAAGCTGGATCTACAAAACAATAGGTATAAGTAGGTGAATAAATGTATTTTTTTTCTATTTTAAACATTATATATAATATAATGAAGGGCTTTATACCGTGCACAAAAAGTAATAAATATATAAATACGTTTAAAAAAGAGCTCGAACGTTATTCATAATCCAATTTTTAAAAGTCGTAGTTAGAAGAAGTTAGAGAAATTCATATATATATATATTTAAACCTTTTTTTATATATATAGATAAGTTTTTTCGTGTTAATCAGGCATTAGTATTAATTTTGGAGAGCAATAGTAGTATAGATGCGTCTTTTCATATTTCTTTTATCTTACAAAAAAAAAAAAAAAAAAAATTACTTCCTTTTAAAAAATTTTTTTAATTGTCAGTAAAATTATCAGTAACCTTTAAAAACATATTTAGTTATTTCCTGATCTAAAAAAGATAGAGAGCAGAAGTTGAATAACAATATATTTTTTTTAGTTTGAACACTTAAAATGCATGCGTTTTCTATAGAATAAAGAATGTATATTTGTACACAAAAGTATTTATATATATATGCGCACACACACACACACGCGCGTATATATATATATATATATATATATATATATTACTTCAAAATTTAAATTTCCGCCCTTCATTAAATTTATTGCATAAAAATTTTCCCTTCTAAATTTATTCTACAACCCTAATTATTCAATTATTTCTTATCTTAAATAACATTCATTTTATTTCTTTTATCTAAATATCTTTCTATTTAAAATGCGTAATTTTATATTTTATTCTCCTTCAAAATATCCTAAAAAACCCTTCTCGTAATTATTTTTCTTCAAAAACCTTTCTATTTCTCAATTCTTAAATGACGATATTTTATTCTATTTAGAATCATCATGTCGTATCCCTTTGCTTTTTTATTTCGTTCTAAAAATCTATTCGCGCGCTTTTTCCTGGGAATTGAATCACTCCAATTTCCTGCCGAGACTAAAATAGAGTTCGGAGCTATTTCGCCACTCTCATTGGCTACCTCATTCGTCGCATTACTGTAGAAACACTTGCGCTGATCTTATGTTTAACCGAGAGACACGAGTCAGGAGCTCATATTTATGTGTGTTTTCGGTTGTCTACATAAAACCTGAGGGTGGGAAGTGATACGACTGTATATATTCGGATGTGCGATATTACTTATCTAAGTAATACAATGTAGTTGAGAGATTAAATCCGTCTTTTTCTCAAGTGGCGGATGCTTTATTTCGTAAGATATTCAAGCTCATAATAAATGATGTTATCTAGTGACAAGAAGTTGTTATATTTTGAGTCGGGAAATTCCTATACTTCGAACATCATTACGTACGGTTCAATACTTACGACTGCTAATTTACTATCGTAATGTGGTAATATTCAATTATCGACGAGTTGGAGTTCAGTACTGGAAAATTATCACACACACACACATATATATATAATAAAGAATCTCAAACACTAGTTATAACTTAAGATCTAAAAGTCATCGTAGATAGAAGAAGCCGAATAAACGAATATTTTTATTTTGAAGACTTGAAAAGCTTTAAACGCTATATAATGAAGGACTTTATATTGTACATAAAAAGTAATAAATAAAAAAATAATAGCTCAACATTGTTACTTATAATTTACAGCTCTAACAATCGTACGATAAAACTATTTGAACCATTAGTTGTTTCTTTTCGCAATGACAAAAAAAGAATTTCAACTTCAACTTAAAATACGAGTTTGCCCATATCTAACCAACTAATGATGAGCATGTTTGTTGTAAACACAAAGTATGAAATAATATGTGTAATAATGATATAAAAGTTTATAGCATTTTGAATTTATTTTCCAAATTGAATTCTTCCTTTTAAATCAAATATTACTGATAAATATCCAACTATCCGTGTTTAGATATATAACAGTCATTAATATATAAATCAATAATGTTTCAAGATATATTTCCAAGTTCGGAATAGTTGAAACGTCTTTAGATCCATAAATGAAAAGATTCAAAGAATAGGCCGAAAATCACATCATTAAATCACAATTTTTTCAATTATCATTAAATTCAAAGACGCTAAAAATACTAAAGGCATACATCTTGTTTTACTTCGACTCAATATATAAAAATATAATGAGAAATAACGAAGATGAAATTTTTTCCCCATTGATATTTTTTGCATAGTTAAGAGAAATCTCTAATAGCACCGTGACACGAATGTGACTAAAATGTGAAAACTCCGCAATCTAAATGCAATAGTTTATATAGCTGTCACTTGACGTCGAAAATCAGTCACTATGACGTCGAAATATTTTATTTTCTGACGAGATGCAAATGGTTCAAAAATCGTGATTCCGACTTCACAGTGAAGTCACAAAGTGATGGTTAAGCGAGGCATAATGTGACGAACAGAAGATACATTTTGGTTACGTTGAGATTGTAACAATTGTGATGTCACAGTGACATAAAATGGGCTCGATAAGGAATATTAGACATTTTACGATTTGGTGATGTATTAGGCAGTGAAATTTATAAAATTTCAACAATGACATACTATAATATCAGCACAGACAATAATCCCTTAATGCAAAATTAATTTCTGTTCTAAAGTATAGACTTCTGTCTGTTCAGATGTTGTCTATAAACAGCGAACGTGATTTTCAAATTAATGGATGTTAAACCGATTTATTTTACTGTGTTAATGTATGTGCGTGTAAGTGGGATTAAAACGCACTGAAAGGAATGAACATAATTGCTGTACTCATAATTATTTAAAAGACTGGAGTGCTTAATGGGTGCTTATTTTTTCTGTTTGCGCTCCAGTGGATATAGATGAGTTTAAGATTCTAAATAAGCAAAAATCAGAGATAGATGCTGAATATAGAATGAAGAAATAAAAATGCATACTAAATTAGGAATGCTTCATTCAATTGTAACATTCATTTTGTTTTTATGCAATTTCGCACACATAGAAAAGTGTAAAATAATAATAATAATAATAGTTTCATAGTATTTAGTACCACGATTATGTGAATAAAATAATGCCCAAAAACAGGATACAGCTATTTCAGTACAAGTACTGGAAATACATTTCACAAAAGTGCAAAGGAGAAATAAAAAACAAAACAACGCTGAGTGTATATACATCATGAAATGTTTTCCTATTTCAAACTTTAACCCTTTGAAGAGCGGCGGTTCATTTTTGGACTGCTTAATTTTAATCCTAAAATGCCACATTGGCACCAGAATGTTAGAAGGAAAATTTTCTTTTTATAATGTGCGTGAAGAAAAGCTTTTACTTATTTTCAAATAAATTTGTTTGTAAATTCTGTGTCATTCAATCATTTCAGCATTTTACGAATAGAAGTACTTTGCCCCTGAAAGGGTTAACTAGTATGTTGTGGCCATCACAAAACATTCTTCTATATAAATCAAATCAATTTCATGATTTAAATAGCACAAGAAGTACATCGATTTAGCAAAAAGTTTTTTTGCGACACCCTCTCTTAGATGTCGGCAACCAAAATTGAATGACAATGTATTCCTATATTCAGGAGGCTAAGCGTGAAGTTTCGGTGAATTCTTTGCATTTAAACTGGGGATATACATAAGTATAGTATATTTCGAACAAATAATCGAATTTCAGCACCCCCTCTTAGTTGACGACAACCAATATTGAATGACAATGTATTTCCATATTCACGAGGCTAAGCGGGAAATTTTGTTGAATTATTTGCACTTAAACTGGGGATATACATAAGTATAGCATATTTCGAACAAATCATCGAATTTCAGCACCCCCTTCTTAGATGACCGCAACCAAAATTGAATGATATTCTATTCTTATCATGAGGATTCTAAATTTGGTTTTTCGTTGAATTCTGCGCACATAAACTGCAAATATAAGCATCACATATATCAAACAAATCATCGATAAGTTCATTAGATTTTACCCAAAAACTAATCAGCACCAGTTCAAATAAAGATAGAACTTCATATGAAATGTCATCCTATTCTACACAGTAGTTCGTGAGTTAGAGCGTCCACAAAATTTATGTCACATACAGACATACCCACGGACTTTTCTAAAAAACATTCAAATCGTGCTCAGAACCTTCTAAAACGTATAAATCTGTCGAAAACCGGAAGTAAAAAATGTTTCACGAATACAATACTTTTTTTCTTGTATAAATAGAAGAAAGTAATAATAGAATAATGCAGTAATATGCTTACAAAATATAATACTAAATCACTTTATATCAAACATTTATAGAAATTAATTACTACAATATTAAGACTAATATTAGAAATCGAATATTTTATTCTTCTAAATAATTATGGAAAGAAAAAGCAACACAATGCTTCGAACAATTTTTTTTTTTTCAAAAATTTTGGTAAAATAGACATGATTTATTTATGTAATTTTTTAAGCAATAATAATTTCTGCCCAAACATTCACAGCTTCAGGGCAAAAAGCACTCATAACTCAAAGGGCTTATAGGAGGCAAAGCCCCAAGTTTTGGGAGGAATTTTGTTACAATTGATTATCACCTATTAAAGCGACAAGCTCTATATGAACTTACAATTACAATTCAATATGATATTCTACAATACAATTATTTATAGCCGTATTTACAATACCAAAACCGCAGTAATTTATACAGTAAAGTTTTTGATGTCAATTATACTGCATTGGAAAGCAATTGGAATTCCTTAAAATTGAAAAATTACTTATAAATTATGCGTGAATTACTGATTTTTCTTTTCTGAGAGTTTTTTTTTATCGCTCATAATTTTATAGTAGTATATGATGAAATAAATTACATAAAAAAAAAGACCCTTTTAAGCGGTTGAAAACGGATATAAAAACTACTGAATTTTAGCCACAAAGAAAAGAGATTTTAGATTTGAAATCTGCTTAAAAAGAGTTAAAGAAATTTAATTTATATTGCAACAATTAATTTTAAATATCTTATATTATTAAATATAAGATATATTAATCATATAGTAATAATGTATGATTATTTGGGGGGGGGGGCTTGGGACGATATTCGTAGGTTCAACGCAAGCGCGGTCTTGGGCAGGGTGAGTTACAGCACTTGGGTTTGAAAACCCTGGGTTTCTCAGGGTTTTCCTTGTACGAGAACAATAATACTGGTCACTTTCCTTTCAATAGTCCTCACTGAAGGCAGCTCTCCTATAGCAAAATGGCCAAAACTGACCTAAACTTAACAAAATCCCATGCTCTATGTTTTTGGTAGCAATACTTTGACCATTGTCTGAATGAAAAGGCTACCACTCTGCCACTAATAGCAATTATAAATAAATACATAAAAATAATACATAAAATGTAATACATAAACATAAAGTAATAAATAAATAGATGAATAATAAGTTGATGCAATTAATGCAAATTACCTCATAAAATCCAGTCTATCATTTAACAGAAAATTGCATAAAAAGAAAGAAAAATCTGAAAAAAAGCCTTAACAACCCTTTTATGCCATTTCAGCTAAATGAACACAAGAAAAGCATTAACGATTTCGTGACTATTTACAGCCGGCAGCTGAAATATGAAGCTGAATGATGACCAGCGACAAGTTTTGCTGCATTTTACGAATATCAAATATTACTTTAACACACAAAATCAATTAAGAGCGTTCCTTGTGTATGTTTCATGTCGCTAAATGTGTTTGCGCGTAACTTATTTTAGTTTTTAAACCTTTTTCAATGTACAGGGTGTCCCAAAAGCTCTTGACACATTTTAAAATCCAATAAAACATCAAGAAATTGGAGTACGAGAGTGTGGTTTGGACGAAATGGTTCTTATGGTCTGAAATTTTGTTTAAGCTAATAAAAAAATAATTTCCAAAAATTTCTCATAGATGGCGCTTCTTCTGCAAAGTTATCGAATAGGTAGAATGCCTTTATACATAACAATGGCGAAAGACGCACAACAGGTATGTACAGTTTTTGTCCAAACTGTGCCAACTCGCCCTCTTGAGTTCCATTAGACGAGTGAGGATGGATAGAGGAGTATTGTTAACTTCTGGAATGTGGGTTGCCGTAGTTTGGACAAAAACTGTGCATACGCATTGTGCGTCTTTCCCCATTGCTATGTATAAAGGCATTCTACCTACTCGATAACTTTCCAGAAGCAGCGCGATCTAAGAAAAGTTTCTGCAACTCTTTTTTTATTTTCTTAAACAACATTTCAGATCATAAGAAGCCTTTTCGTCCAAATCGCACTCTCCTACGCCAATGGCTTGATCTTTTATTGAATTTTAAAATGGGTCAAGGACTTTTGGGACACCCTGTAGTACAACATTATTTTAATAAATTAAGGGATTTCATTGAGAATTTCCAATTTATTTTATTTGTGTGTTTTTCATCTTCAGAAAGGTGCTGTAAAATTATGAATGCTTCTTCTTCTTCTTTTTTTTTTTTAAATCTATTTCTAATAATTTATGGTATCATATAATATAGTTTGAAACAGTTCGAATAAATGATGTTAAATAGGTAAATAAAGACATAAAAACGCAATATATATGGAAAAATGCACCAAAAAAATTTAAATAAAATAATTCAATGAAATCAATAAGTAAAAATAAAGTAAAAAAATTAAAAAAAAATTAAGTGACATTATTTTAAAAAATCAAAAAATAATTAAAAAGTAAAATAACAAACGAAACAAATGAACTAATAAAAAAAATGCAAATTAATTAACCAAATTCGTTGCATTATTTAAACGTAGATTGCATTAAAAAAATAAAATAAAAAATAAAAATAAACTCTTATATTCTTTTGGCTAAATGAAAAAGAAAAAGCATTAACAATTTCGTGAGCATTCACAGCCGACAGTTGAAACATTAAGCTGAATTATGACCAGCGACAAGTTTTGTTGCATTTTACGGATAGCAAACATTACTTTAACACAAAAAATCAATTAAGAACTCTTCTTGAATTTGTTTTATGTTACTAAATGTGTCTGCGGATAAATGATTTCAATTTCTAAACCTTTTTCATTGTAGTATACAAGATTATCTTAACAATTTATAGGACTTTTGTTGACAATTTCTAATGCATTTTATATGTATTTTTTTCATCTTCAGCATGGGGATGTAAAATTCTGAATGCTTCTTCATTTTTTCAAAATCTATTTATCATAATTTGGAGTACCGTATGATATAGCTTGATAAAATTCGAATAAACGATGTAAAATAGGATAATTAAGTACTCGAAGACAAAATAAATGCGGAAAAATATACCGATATTTTAATTAATTAAAATTATGTAATGAAATTAGTAAATAATAATAAAGTATTAAATTATTAAACAAATAAATGAAGTGAAATTATTTCACAAAATCAAAAAGTTTAATGAAATAAAAAGTAAAATAACAAAACAAATTAACAAATGAAACAAATGAACAAATAATAATAATAAAAAAAAAGCAAAATAATTCACAAAATTCGTAGCATTATTTAAACGGTAATTGCATAAAAGAAAAAAATATACATTCATAAACTCTTATATTCTTTCAGCTAAATAAATAAGAAAAGCATTAACATTTTCGTGACCATTTACAGTCGACAACTGAAACATTAAGCTGAATTATGACCAGCCACAAGTTTTTCTGCATTTTACGGATAGCAAACATTAGATTAACACACAAAATCAATTAAGAGCTTTCTTTGTATATGTTTTATGCTGCTAAATGTGTTTGCGCGTAAATGATTTTGTTTCTGAGCATTTTAAACCATGTAGCAGATTATCTTATCAAAATATAAAGCATTGTTCCCACGGTCTTTACTTTTGTAAGGTCTTATTACCGCTATTTACGAATAATCTTCGTCTCACATTAAATAAGGTAAAAATGTAATAAACCAATAAATATACCTTTAAATCAGACATTTAATATAATCACACAAAATACACGATAAAAGAACATTGTAAATGATTCGAGCTGTATACCAAAACCCTTATCTGTACAGAAAACGATCGACTGCCATCTTTTATTTTGTATTTTGTGTGATTTTTTTAATGTTTGATTTTAATGTATTTTCATTGGTTTATGATTCTGACTAAAACGTATTATGTTTGTCTATTTGAAAATAAAAATGCAATAATTCGTGACCATAGAAGATGGACCGTGGGAACAATGTTGACTACTTCTGTAGCGTATTGAGTTGTTTAAACAGTTTCATCTGTTTTGTGGATTTAATAATTGAATCATCTATAAATTAATGTCTACTTTAGCATTTGTATGCGACACAGATCTTTATTGCTTTTAATTACAGGAAAAACATCGTGTCACTTATTATATAAATACTTTGATAGGGTATTGTAGCATTGTTATACAATGGAGAAGAATCCGGTATTACTGATGTGATTAAGCAAGTAGTAGAATTACTCTAATCTGTAATCGTTTACTTTTAATCATTCCTCCCCGATCGCAAAATCCCATGCTAAGCAGTGGGGAAATTTAATTACGTGACTTACTCATCACCTAATGTAATTGTCAATATTTTTCACCATCCGAAAGTAGACGTCCGATTATTTTACCAGTTCATGGTTCGACATTTTTATCAATAAATGGTTGAATATAAAACAACGTTAGGGCTCAATTTTGAACCATTTCATAATTCACGAAAAGTACCAAATCCTGTTTAGTCTTCTACCATCTAATGGTGCAGATACTACAACTACAAAATTTGGTTTAGCCTAAAGCGCACAATTGTAAACAGCATGAAGGTAATTAACAAAAAATAATAATAATTTAATGTCAATGTTGCTAGTCCTTCATAGCTCACCTTTAACATAGAAATGTGTGACGAAAATTGACTTTTGTTGTAATTACTTTAATACACAATGATAATTTTGAAGCCGTGTCCATGTTCAGCGATAGTCTGTTGCCAGATACAAGATAACACATAAAAAAAAAAGATAAATCCGTGGGACATTAAAGAAATAACAAGATTTAAAAAACAGGAATAAACGTTTTTGTTACACATTTTCTTGTATAGCGGTATTAAGTAATTGGCAACGAAAGTCATTTACTGATTTTGTTACATCTAATTGTCCCTCCCCCTTTAACATTAAGATTTGTTGCAAAAATTCTCTACTTGTAGCGTATTAAAAGATAACTCCGGAACTCTGCTCTTGTTCACCGATATGTTGCTGCTACACATGAGATAAAAATATGAAATAAAAATAAGTCCGTAAGATACTTAAAAGAGAAACAATATTAAAAAAAAAAACGAACGTGTGTGGAGGAGACTCAGCCTACGCTACTTATGGAACTTCCTTGTAAAATTTCATTTACTCGTATAGTTAGATCTTCTTTTTTTAGCTTACAATTGTCGCTTCCCAACCCAGTTTACGGCGCGTTTATATTGGGATTTAAACAATCCCCGACAAAAAGTCGTAAATCATTCGTCTGGACTTTCTTTTTCAAAGTTTCTGTAGACACGAACGAAAGAAAGGGGAGTCCCAACAAAAGAAAGAGGTGGTGATAAACGTGTGAAGGATCCTTTCCACTGACATCTACAGAAGTTTCTGAAGACTGACCACATGAAAAAGAGCGCCTGACCACATAAAATATACCGCTTAGCATAAACGTATGTCTCTTTTCACCATCAGCAGCCTATCTTTAACCCATAGTGCACGTAAATAATAAGTGTCAAAAAGTCAGTTTTTTTTCAATCTTGTTTTAACAGTTCAGTATGTTCAATCTTATTCGAACGGACTACTTTTTTGCTAAGTGGTAACTTTCATGCTGCCGGGCTTTCTTTTTCATGTGGTCAGTCTAGAAGTCTTGGATCGTGTCTAGAGGTCAGAGGTCAGTAGAGGAGATCTCTGACATTGACATGTTTGTAACCGCCTCTTTCTTTTGTTGAGACTCCCTTTTCTTTTGTTGATGACCACAGAACCTTTGGAAAAGAAAAGCCAAGGGAATATTTACGAGGTTTTGAATCAAGTGTTGTCTGTAAGCGGTCTTAACCATTCTTTCACATAAATAATAATTGTCAATAAGTCAGAGTTTTTCCATCTTGTTTCAGTCCAGCTTTAATCTTTAATGAAAATTAAATAAAAAGAGGCACCAAAACTTTTTTGGTCCAGTAGATACTTTCTTTTCCTTTTCTATTTCGAAGACGCAATAAACAACTCCAGACGTCAGTGGCAGACGACCAGTCAACGGCACTTCAAGATGGAGCGGTACTTTTGATGAGGGAGGCATGGAGAAACCTGTAGGATTTCTCGAGTTCGAAAGCCGCTCGAGCGTACTCATCGCCTGCGATCTATTCTCGGTTGCTTTTGGATTGTTTTTAACTCAACCAATCGTAACCAAATGGTCCCTGCGTTTGTCAACCATTTTTCGTCTGCGTCACGTTTTGATTTTATTAAAAATACTGAAGCACATAACAATTTTTTGTACTTGAAATTAAAGCTGTTCTTAAATCTAAATTGGCTACATTTCCACAGATTCCTGAATTGATTTTACTTCGCAAATAATTTACATGTGTTCTTATTCACAAAATGTAAATCAAAAAGTGTTTTTCCGTTTTTTTTATTTTTTTTAATGAAGGCAAAGTATTTAGTTAAAATGGGCGTTTTAAACCAAATTTACGGACCCGACAACAGTCCTCATGACAGAGTAATCGCTAATAAAGCAAGGTGCAATACATATACAGGGTGTCGCTGAACTCATGGGACAAACTGTAAGGGGGAATAGAACACACATAGACAAGCTCAAAACACCATACAATGCATAGTCGTAACTCAAGCAATGAAGCGCTAGAAGGCGCTTTCTGATTCTGGAGATAACACGGTTTACTACATAATTAGGACTTCCAGTTCACCCATAATCGCAGCACCATGCATCAAACCCATGCCCGCCTTTTCTTCATTAGTAAAACCAGCCATTCTTTTTGCAACCCACTGTAGAAATGACGATTTGTGTGAAAAACCTGCGTTTTGTCTGTTTAATGACAGCGCCATCTAGCGATTCGCCGTTTGCGATACGCCCATTCATTGTATGATGAAAATAGCTTGTTTAGATGTGCTCTATTACCCTTTAAAGTTTGACACAGGAGTTCTGATTCACCCTCAACGTCTCAGAAGGAAATTTTGTCCAATTGAAGATACAGCCCAACTCCCTCACTCTCGAGCTACTTACTTTGTAATTCCTTTATTCCTTCTTCTAATTTTCATTCCTATCAGCATCCTAGTTAGTAGCACTATTCTGCATACATAAAATAAGCAATCATTTGTTAGATATTGTGTAGAAAACAGCGTTGCCTCCACAATCAGAAAGCGCCCTCTAGCGCTTCAATGCTCGAGTTACGACCATGCATTGTATAGTATTTTGAGCTTATCTAGGCGTGTTCTGTCACCCCTTACAGTTTGGCCCTTGAGTTTAACGACACCATGTATAGAAATTTAAAAAATGCTATTCGATTTGAAATCATTTCAATAGCCATACTTCCAAGTATTATGCTGTTACGTTTAAAAATTAGCCCGTGAATATATCAGAAAGTTCCACTTTGTTGAGCGGTTAGAAATATTTTTATTTGAAAATCCCCAGAATGAATATGAGCCGTGAAATGTCATAAAAAAGAAATAAAGAAATAAGAAATGTCATAAAAAATAACAAAATGTTTAATCAACAGGATCATTATTTACCAGAACTTTATTTACTTAACAAAAATTACTTGGTATATGAACTTGAAAGTGCCATTTTTTAACAAATGCTTGATTTGGTTTGACACAATTTAGAATTATGAAATCAAAGACTCACATTAAAAATATATATATATATATGTAAGTACTAAAAAATTTTTTAATACGTGAGCATTTACAACTGAGGACGCTGCGGACCGGAGACGAAAACGTTAATGCGTAGTGATGGTTTTAATGAAAACTGTTGACCGCTTTTAATGACTCATGTTTTTAATGACTATCTATATAATGTCTGGCTTATAAAAATTGGTAATATATATAGATGTTTTTTATTTACGTGAGTAGATGTGTAAATAACAAATAACTGTTATTAATATTCGACACAAGTCAGCCATACAGATTTCAAAGACAGTTTCAAAGAATTATGTGTTTGAAAATATAAAATTCGTAATCATTGGAAAAAAGCTCCGAATAAAAATTCAGCCTCTCCCCATTTCTATTTGCTTTCAAGACTATTTAATATATTTATTCTTCTCATTTTTCTTATCCTAAAGCAAAATAGATTGGGAAGATTCACTTTTTGAGTAAATAAAATAAAAAGGACGAACATAAATGTAATTTTAACAGTGTATTTTAAAATTTCGAAACCAGTTATGGAATGTTCAGTTATGTTATCTAAGGAGCGGTACTTTTAACGAAAGGGTGTGTGTGTGTGTGTGTGGGGGGGGGGGGGGTACGAAGCACAGAGACCTGTTGGATTTCTCAAGTTTGAAAGCCACTGGAGCATTGTCGTGGCCTGCGATCTTCGGTGCTTTTTGATTGTTTTTAACTCAGTCAATCGTAGCAAAACGGTTCTCTCGTCGAGAAGATGATTCGATTTTTTTTTTTTTTTTTTTTTTTTTTTTTTACGGACTAGAACTGGCGACTGTTTTTATGTTTACTGTGCCCCAATTTACAGAATTTTTTTGTGGTAAATTTTTCTGGTAATGCAAGTAGTATATATGTATGACAGAGCGTATTTGTCAAAAAATGGTGCGATAGAATAAAGAAACACTCGCTGGGATGACATATGTCCCAATCTCGTAATCAGTGGGTTAAAATAAAAATTTCGATTTATTATTTATTATTATTATTATTATTATTATTTATCAGTTTATTTACGAGAAAAGCTTACAGCGTAATAATTATGTAATTTTGTTTTTATCTAAATTCTTTCACACGTTTTTTTTTTTCTTTTTTTTTACATACAAATAATTTTCTTCGATAATATGAATGAGCTTAGCTTGCAACGTACACAGAAATAACATATTTTTGCTCAAAAACTGCTTTAATTAATTTTTATTAAATGTATGCCATTGTGATTTAGACACAACTGCTGATAAAAATCCTGGACATGCACTTATTGATTTGCAGGATTTTCAAAACATTAAAAAAAATTGCCTATTATTGCTTTTGTTTTCACAAATGATATATGCTATAATGCTACAATACTACACATGTGGATTATGGTATATTGACACAAGACTGCTCCACATTACGTGCTGCATTTAAAATCTTAAATTGCGTACTACGTATTTTAACTATGTACTACATATTATATTTAAATTCTTAAAAAAAAAAATCTAGTACACTTCGCCACTACATATCGCAGAGTAATGCTTTTGAGTTTATTAAAAATGGTATTACATTTTTTTTAAATATGAGAGATAAACAACGATTAACACGTTATTCCAATAGATAATCCAAAGTCTTCAACGCTTCTAAACCATTTTAAAAAGAGTTTAAGCTTTTAAAACTGCATGCAGAGCTAAGTGCTATAATTTTATGTTACAGTAAAAACTAAAAAAAAAAAATGCCAATCTTCTTTTGCATATCCTGGTAGTATTTTTGAGTTGCGTCTTTTTTGTTTGTTTGTTTGTTTGTTTGTTGTTGTTGCGGTGAGCGATATTTCCTGCATATTTTGAAAATTAAAATAAACCTATGATAAAACAGGGATTACTGGGCGCTTAAAAATTTGTTTAAAGACTAATACAAAATCGACCATAAATAAATCAATGCGATAAATAAAATAAAGTTATTAACACCTGTCAATAACTCAAGAAAGCGTTGAAAATTCCACTAATTCAAACAAAAGCATTAACATATAGCAACGTGTCTT
This sequence comes from Maratus michaelseni, assembly GCA_963931845.1. Taxonomy (NCBI): domain Eukaryota; kingdom Metazoa; phylum Arthropoda; class Arachnida; order Araneae; family Salticidae; genus Maratus; species Maratus michaelseni. Next base: position 47,133,010 of record OZ007593.1, on the reverse strand, counting down.
AGTCACTAGTGCAAACAGTTTTCTGATTTTCACGAAATCCGGCTAAAAAAATTAGTTTAAAGACTGATTCAGAATCGTCGATAAATAAATCAACATAATAAATAAAATAAAGTCATTAACCCTTCTTAACAACTTCAGAAAGTGTTAAAATTTTCGTTAGAAGAACACAATAATAATAATAAAAAAGCATTAACGTATATAGCATCGTATGTTGCAGTCAGTAGTGCGAACAATTTTCTGATTTTCACTCCGACAAAAAAAAAAAAAAAAAATAATTTAAAGATTCATACAAAACAGATGATAAATTAAATTAAGCACTTCTCAATGACTTCAGAAAGCGTTGAAAATTTTGCTAGAAGAACACAGTTTAAAATAGTTTAAAGACTGATTCAAAATGGACGATAAATAAGTCAATAGTACAATAAATAAAATAAAGTTATTAACGTATAAAGTTATTAAACTTCAGAAAAATTTGAAAATTTCTCTAAAGAACACAATTAAAACAAAACCATTACTGTATAGCATGTATGGCGGCTCATTAAGTGCAAACAGTTTTCTGATCTTCACAAATCCTAAAATCATAGTACATTTCGACTCAAACCCACGAATGTTTCAGCTTATGGAACTGAAATCCGGAATAAACAAAAAAAGGGAAGAAATCTTCAAGGATTATATGCCATAAACATATTCTGGAACGATCAAAGTAACGATTGATGAGTTTCGCATGGTTAATAATGTTGAGTTTTGAACAAGAATTATGTGCGTCTGGAAGCCTCTTTACTCTGTCTTTTAAATGTTAAAAGAACAATAAAATAGGAAGGCTGAAATAAAAGTCTTTGAAGTAAGCTTTTACTTACGATTTATGGCTCTAAACACAGTAGCCAAATCACCGTTTTCTTGCATGTAATCAAAGGGTAGTGGCACAGACAAGATCTTGGTTTGGTAACTGCATGAAATAAAATCTGTAGTGCTTGTTGGCTATAAAAAGGAAGGATTATATTAAGGTCATTAAAATTAAATATTGAGGAGCTACTTAAAAGAGAACCCACGCACAAACCAGTTGCTCTTGTTCGTCAAAATACGGCATTGGAGATAGACATTTTTTATGAGTTTGTAGGTTGTGTAGTTTTGGAGCTGTTATATGCGGACGGACGAACGGACCAGACGACAAATATAGGTGCTATGTACTTATATAATTACGAACGCACCTAAAAAAGGATGCAAGAGAAAAAATGTTTGAAAGAGTTCAAAATTGTTGGAGAAATGTGGTTTTAAAATTTCCTTTAATTAAAAAAAAAAAAAAAAAAAAATTAAATTTTATCATAAGAATTCCATTTTTTTCTTCATTAAATCATTTTTATTTCATTAAATCATATTTTTTCATAACAAGAACATAAAATCAAGCGTTAAGCATAGATTATGAAATACTTTTCAACACATTCAAAATACTGTAAAATAAAACTTCACAGTTTAATAAGGTGATATCTAAATAAATAATTTGGAAAAGCAAAACATATTCAAAAACACAATTTCAGCAATTACCATCCATAGTCGGAAAATATCCGATTTCTTTTATGTAGCCCTGTATATGATCTACAGATTTGTATATATACTACATACTATGCTATAAAACGCATAGCACATTGCAAATACCCAATTAGTAATTTCCGCCAAAAAAAGAAATGTACTCGAGATTTTTTGTGAGCCCTGTATATCTTCTATAGACGTTATACACGCCAAGTAAAACGCAAAACAATTCGTTAAATTTAAAAACGCGTACCACGACTGAAAATGCACCTCCATCAACTATTGTTCATAGACAGTACTGTAACCGAATTCTTTTATATGTAAATAAACGATGAATGTTATGCACATTATATTCTATCGTTTTTCTAGTGCACCTTAGTGATATATAGCAATTTTAATATGCTTGAAATAATGCAACGCCATCGAAATACACTGCAAACGATTTTCCCCCATACCATAATGTAACGGAATTCTTTTGATTGTCCCTATAAGCGAAGTATGAATGCTACACATTTCATTTTCAATACATTGCAAACCTCATTAACATATATCAACTGCTTAGCAGTTCTATTATACTTACGCGAGTTAGAGTACGGACAGACAGACAGACAAACCGAATTCATAAACACTTTTCAACTTAGTTGGAAAGTGTTAAAAAGGCGTTTTGTAATGTGTTAAAAATATATTATAAATTCCTCAAATAATAATAATAAAAAAAGTTCAGAGGATACCGAGTGCGGTTAAGATAAGCATACAAAAATAACTGTGAGAATCACAGGAGTCTTTCAGAAATATAAAACAATGCGAATATTTTCTGGCATTGCAGGAGTATATTACCGAAGGAAACTTAAATCGAGGATAAGCTGAAGCTCCACCCTTTCTCGCTTCGAAGTGAAAGAAGGAAGATTACATGATCTTTTGTCAAAGATAAATTACTTAGTAAATTAAACGGAATTAAGGAGGGTGACTGATATTAACGGGGACTAAAGAAATTGCAAAAATGGAGTAAAGAGAAATTTCTATTTTCGGTAGAGTGCAAAATATTTTTACATGCATTTCTTAAACCCTTAGCGTGCGGTGTTCACAAAAAAGGACACCTAATTTTAATTCCAAAACTGACAAACGGCACCAAGAATATTTAATTAAATTTTTCCTTTTGTAAATTACGGGCTATTAAGCAAGTTTTTATTTTCTAATGAATTCTTTTATAAATTCTGGTGTCAGTCCATAATTTCATCATTTTAAAAACAGATTTACTCCGCGCCGGAAAGGGTTAAAGGTTAGAAGAAGAAAATTTTATTAGAGTTTCATAATATATTTAACGCATGATCTTTTTTTTCTTGTTTCATAATTAAATCATTTTTATTCTCAAAACAGTTTAATAATGTATCGAAAAGATATAAAATACTCAATTAAATTTTTTTTTTTTTTTTTTTTACTGGCATTGCAGGAGTATATTACCGAAGGAAACTTCTTTCAAAGAAATCGAGGATAAGCTCCACCTCTTTCTCGCTTCGAAGTGAAAGAAGAAAGATTACACGATGTTTTGTCAAAGGAAAATTACTTAGTAAATTAAGCGGAATTAAGGAGGGTGACTGATATTAAAGGGACTAAAGAAATTGCACTAATGGAATAAAGAGGAATTCCCATTTTCGGTAGAGTCCAAAATATTTTTGCACGTATTTCTTAACCCTATCACTATGTCCTATCGAAACATGCCCTGTTGTTGCCCAGGACAAATATGCTATCTATTTTTCAAATTAAAAAAACAAAACAAATACCACTTATATTTGTACAATTTAATTTTTACCGTGTGTTACAAACATTATGATATGAGATGTCACCGGCTGAAACTACTCAGTGAGTGATAGATTTTTTGACAACTTGTTAAAGTGCTTGGGGTCCGCGTGGACCTCAGGACATACTGATAGGGTTAAAGGCTTGAAGTAGAGAATTTTATTAGAGTCTCGTAACATATGCTTAACGCGTGATTTTCCTTTCTTTATTCCTAATTAAATAATTTTTATTCTCAAAACCGTTTAATAATGTTATAAAGTACTCAAATTATATATATATAAAAAAGGTTCAGAGGATAACGAGTCCGGTTAAGATAAAAGTACAAAAATATCTGTGAGAATCACAGCAGTCTTTCAGAAATATAAAACAATACGAATATTTTCTGGCATTGCAGGAGTATATTACCGAAGGAAACTTCTTTCAAAGAAATCGAGCATAAGCTCCACCTCTTTCTCGCTTCGAAGCGCGACCTACGTTATACACGGCCTCGCACGGCCGGTGCATGACGTTTAAAACGTCACATGAAGTGGATCCTTTTTACACAACGATTGGTGCAAAGCGGCACGCCCACCATTTTGCACCAATCGCTGTACAAAAATGATCCACTCCATGTGACGTTTTAAACGTCATGCACCGGCTGTGTATAACGTAGGTCGCGTTCGAAGTGAAAGAAGGAAGATTACATGATCTTTTGTCAAAGAGAAATTACTTAGTAAATTAAACGGAATTAAGGAGGGTGACTGATATTAACGGGACTAAAGAAATTGCGATAATGGAATAAAGAGGAATTCCTATTTTCGGAAGAGTGCAAAATATTTTTGAATACATTTGATAAAGGCTGGGAGAAGAAAATTTCATTTTTGTGAGATACAAAATATGAATCTTTGTAAATATATACAAACAGATGGACTCGCTTTATACGAGCACAGCTAAAACGAGCAATTTGCACGTTAACAATGGTAAATCCTTTAAACTGTATAAAGATTTCCATGCTTTTTACAAGCTATAAAAGCAGGATCACGGATTTCAATTCCATGTGATTTTCGGCGAAACTGGTTCAGAAAGTGAAAGTATCCTCATAAAAGAAAACTGGAACCAAAATCGAAAAAGTAAAAAGACCTGCATAGAGATCGACCTCAGCTAACCAATGCAATGCAAAATCACTTAAAAATATTGAAATGCGAACGAGATAATCTAAAAACTTTCTCCTATAGGATTGACATTAGCGAGCGGGTGTTTTCGCGTGAGTGAAGTAGCCTATTAAGGAACATCTCACCTCACACGAAAACACGCGCTCGCTAATGTTAATCCTATGGGACAGTTATCTTACAATATCTCGGTTGCATTTCAATATTTTTAAATGATTTTTTTTTTTTTTTTTTTTTTGCATTGGATAGTTGCGATCTATCTCTACTATTTTTCTTTTATGAGGATACTGTCACTTTCGAAACCGGTTCCGAAAATAAAAATATCTTCGTAAAAAAAAATCTGCAAAGAAAATCGAAGAATTAAAAAAAAAATAAGAGCTCTGCAGAGATCGACAACAGCTATCAAATGCAAAAAAATCGTTTAAAAATATTAAAATGTAAACGAGATATTGTAAAATAACTATCCCATAGGATTAACATTAGCGAGCGGGTGTTATCGCGTGAAAGTAGAGGAGCCTTAAGGGTTAATAAGAATTATAAAAAAGTAATAAAGTGTACAATTGGACTGGAACTTTCTCTTTCCAGCAGCTATTTACACAAAACAGAAAATACTGTCGATTACATTAAATCCCGTAAAATCATTTCACTTTAAATCAAAAGATTAAAGTCGAAATTATCTGAAAAATCTCTTTTTATGTAACATAATACCGCCCTTTGGGATTAAAACTGGAGATGGATATATTGGAAGGAACATCTTAACCGACAACGGAAACTTTTTGAACCATTATCCCAAATCTCTTCTCAGAGAAAATACCCATAAAACAACCGTGAGCACTGCCGATATTGCTAAGCAGTGAAGCAGAACCTTTAGCTACACAGATACAAAATATAAAAAAAGAGCCACAGAACAGGAACAATCTTCTCCCTCTATATGCTTGTGCTTTCTAAAACATTAAAAGAAGTAAAGCGGATTATGCCATGTAATGGGAGGCATTGCAGACTTGCATAAATCGTTCTTGAAAGCAATTTCGGCCGCTTAAAGATCTTGTATCGGATGCTGAATATAAAATGATGCTACGTTAAATTTCGTTTTATTATTTTCTCTGAACATCTAACAAGAGCGGAGATTTACCGAAAGAGTATTTGGAAAAAAAAAAAAAGGAAGAAAGTCCTCTTTTTTGGGAAATTCGATTTGAATCGTAACCAATTGCTGAAAAGTTCTTATCTCGTTTTTGAATATATAAATATTGCTATATTCTTTTCGTCGGCAGGTGAAAGATTAATTTTTTTGTTTTTTTCCCCTCTTCCGATATATTTTCTCTTAATCCAATTATATGCATATTTTTCATTTTGAAATGCAAAAATACAAGGAATATAAAATGATGCTACGTTAAATAACATTATTTATTTATTTATTTTGCCATGGAACATCTAATAAAAAATTTAAAAAAACGAAGATTTAACGATGAGGGTATTTTATATATAAAAGAAAGAAAGAAAATCCTCAAATAAAAAAAAGTTCAAAGGATAACGAGCGCGCTTAAGATAAGCATACAAAAATATCCGTCAAAATCTCAGAAAAGTTGAATTGAATCGCTACCAATTGCTAAAAGTTCTTGTCATCATAGAATATATAAATAATGCTACATTACTTACATCAGAAGGTAAAAAAACATAAATAGTGGCCTAAATCCGTCACAAGTAAAATACATAAAGACCTAATGACATAACAGCATACATAAATCCGTATAATTTTAATTTAAAAATCTATACTAATATATAAAGAGAGAACTCCTGACTGACTAACTGACTCATCAACGCGGAGCTGAAACGACTAAGGTCAGGATCATGAAATTTGGACAGTAGATTGCTGGTAGTAAGATTGCTGTTGTGATCTAGACAAGAAATAAGAAAGGATTTTTAAAAAATGGTTAAATGGGGTTGTGGGTGGAAAGTTTTAGATCATTTCGCCATATCTCAGCAGCAGTTTCAGGTAGGATTATAAAATTCAACATAACAAATATACAAAAAAAAAAAAAAAAGTTAAACACGTATTTTAGCGATTTTAGAAATTCAACCACTAAGGGAGTTAAATGGGGGGGTCGAAATTTTTAGGATATTTTACTATATCTGAGTAGCTGTTTTAGGTAAGAGCATGAAATTCAGCAGATCAAATCTACTAAAAAAAATAGTTAAACGCGTATTTGAATGAGTTTTCGGAAGTTTTAGATCACTTCGTCAAATCTCAGCAACAGCTTAAGGTAGGAGCGTAAAATGCAGCATAAGAAATTTACTAAAAAAAATAGTTAAACATGTATTTCAGTGATTTTAGAAATTCAATCACTGAGGGTGAATGGGGGTTCGAAAGTTTTAAGTCATTTCTTCATATCTTAGCTGCAGTTTTAGGTAGGAGCATAAAATACAGCTAAACCAATCTGCTAAAAAACAGTTAAACACGTATTTCGGCGATTTTAGAGCTATTTTAGCGATTTCGTAGCCAACATCGTCAATGCATTCGATTATGGAAGATTAGACGAATAAGACAGCAATTGCTGATTTTTGGTTAGATATTCTGCGTAAGACATTTTTCCAACGAAAAGTTTTCTTTTCAAATTTCATATTTTATAAATTGTTTTTGCGCTTTTCGTCTTTTAGTGATCGGATTTCAATCTTTATGCAAAATATAGTAGATTTCCCCCTCTTCTAAAAAACATTTTTTCGGAAAGAAATACTTACGATTTAAATACTGGTGACCATATTTATCGGCTTGGGTATGCACAAGGTATCGTTATAGTGATTGTCGTATAATCAGTTTATAGGCGTGAAAGCTATAGCACTATGTTAAAAGGATTGTCATTTTAACGATTTATGCGCGTAAAATTAACAGGGATCCGTTATCGGGATCGATGTATTAATGATATATGGCTGAAAAGAATACAGGGCCCCGTTATTTTGATAACCTTATTAGCAATTTATGGATGCGAAACGCACAAAGCCCATTTACAATGATTGCCATATATTTTAGGTTATTCCATTTCTGTTTATTTCATCCGAAAGCTCTCCTTTCCTTCTAATAGATAAGCACGGGCAAGGTCGAGCAGGTCTTTGTCAGGGGGCTCATGAATAAAATTTATTATTTATGTCGGGATATCTTTGTTTACATGCTTTTTCAGATTTATTTTTAGTTATTTTCGTGTAATTTAAAATAACGTATTTTATTTATATTTTTCTGTTTGCAAGTGAATTGCACTTTGTGGGCCCGAGGCGATGTCCGGGCTTTACGCTTCAGAAGGCATCTCCCCCTCCCTCCAAACAACTGTCTAGACGGACGAAGACCGGCTAGTATTTCTTAGTTATTGATTGATATATAATTTAATGTATAAAGGAGTCTAGAAATATTAGTTGCAAATAAAGTCTTACATGCTCCAAGAAAAATCGACCCGAACCCGAAAATTCTATTTGAAGTTTACCGGCAAAGCGATCTGAAATAAAAAAAATAATTTTCACAGACCCTATCTTAACTGAAAACTTCAAAACAATATCTGAGAACCCACAAATAAAATTCCTTTAATTAAAAACAAAACCGATCTGAAAACTGTCATGTCATCACAATTAATTTGTTGTTTTCCAAACAACTACTTTAAGAGCTTTTATCTTGAAATTTATATTCATTAAATTACTATAGGCGTGAAAGCTATAGGAATCTGTTAAATAGATTGTCATTTTAACGATTTATGCGCGCAAAATTAACAGGGATCCGTTATAGGGATCGATTTATTAATGATATATGGCTGAAAAGCATACAGGTGCCCGTTATTAAACGTCTAGCTCTAGACGGACGAAGACCGGCTAGTATCAATGTTTGATGATCAATGTAATCAAGGTAATCAATGTAATCGGATCAATGTTTGACTATCTTAGTTTGATCTAAGAACAAATTAAAGACTGCAGAATTCAAGAAAACACTCCTTCAAGTGCCATTATATTTGATTTCTTCTGTCAGATTTGAAAACTGTCACCTGTTTTTAGCAACACCGCATCTAATTCTGTTTTCTGTTGTGCGCTTTATTTTTCATCCTCTAAAAATGTAAGGATCATTTTTCAAAAACTTAGTCCAAGAACAAATTAATATCAGCAAAATTCTAGAAACGAATCTCCGATTCTTCCTCATATTCAAAATTTGTCACACGTGATGCACGCTCGACAACACCACACCAAAGTTCGATGTCTTCCTAACCAGTCCTTTTGCGGATTTTATTTTGCATCCTTTAAAAATTTAAGCATAATTTAAAAACTCAGACCAAAACCAAATTAATATCCGCAAAATTCTAGAAACGAATCTCCACCTAATTCTTCCTCATATTTAAAAATTGTCACCTGTTATGTATTGTCGACAACACGGCACTAACCAGTTCGATGTCTTCCTAACCACTCATTTTGCGGATTTTATTTTGCACATTACACCCATTAATTTTTTTTTACTTACTTTAAAAACAAATGAATACCTTTAAAAATAGAAATACTCTTATTTCTAATATCACCTATTTGCTTTCTCTCCGAGTTTCAAAGCCGCCACCCATTTTAAACAATACCCAACTAGTTTAAAGTTATACAAATCTCTTTTTTTTACGGGTTTCATTCTGCAGTTTTTACCTATTGAGATTTTTATAATTATTATTTTATGCTTTATTTTCAAATTTATCTCGTAATCAAGAACAAATAAATGTCCGCAAAATTGAAGAACACATACGTCTAATGCCACAATTTAGTTTTCTCCCTGAGATTTGAAAAAAAAAATCTCGTGTTTTTAGCAGACTAGTTCCACTTTAAAAAAAAAAAAAAAAAAAGAAAAAAAATCACTATACCAGCCAGTTCAATATTTTCCAAACCATTGCTATTGCGAATTTCAATGTCAAAATTACTCTTTTCAAACTTTTTAGCTTACTCCAAATTCATATCCGCAATTTTTAAAAAGCAAAACTCTTCCGTTATATATGTTTTCCAAACCACTGCTAATGCCAATTTCAATGTCAAAAATTACCCTTTACAATCTTTTTGGCTTACTAAAAAATTCATATCCGCAATTTTTAAAAAGCAAAACTTTTCCGTTATATATGTTTTCTTCCAAACCACTGCTAATGCGAATTTCAATGTCAAATTTTACCCTTTACTATCTTTTTGGCTTACTCCAAATTCATATCCGCAATTTAAAAAAAAGCTAAACTCTCCCTTTTTGTAAAATTAGCTACCCTTTTTACCATTATTTTAGAAAATTTTAGAGATACCTCAAAACTTGATAGACCTGGGCCAATGCCCTGTGTGCCAATGCCTCAAATTGACCCTGGATGTCACCTGTTATGAAGTAAAAACCAACAACCAGTTCGATATTTTCCAAACCACTGTCTTTGCAGATGCAAGTTATATTTTGCGTCTTATACTCTCTATGTTAGTACATATAATTATTGTTTTGACATGTCTAGAGACAAAGTAATATCTGCAGAATTGAAGAAAACGAAACTCATCCTCTCTCTCCCTCCCTTCCAAAAGGCTCTCACCTGTTATGCATTCTCGGCACTAGTTCGACTTTTTCCAAACCACTGCTTTTGCGGGTTTTATTTTGCAACGCGCAAAAACAGCCTGGATCAGTGGACAGGAAAAGGAAACGAGCCTGCAGCATGGATGAAAGGATTAGATAATATCGAGCAGACCCCAGAATGCCGAATGAAGAGCCGTTACACCTGGATGACGGCCATTGTTGCTGCTCGGACTACTATTAACGGCGAGCTCTTTACAACAACAGCGCCCTAATCCTTCCCCACATGAGGGATCATCTATTGATTACTCACGCAAATTTCGTGATCGTGATTACTTTACCCCTCTCCGCACTTATGTCACAACAGGTCGTCACAATCGAGTGATACTCTATCCTCTGTTGTGACGTCACATTTTTTGCAATTGTTAACTTAGAGCTAATTGTATGCAAAAAAGTTATAAACGATCTGTTACTTACTGATATATTACAATACAAAACCGTTATGATATTGTGTGCTTTTACTCCAACCTGTTGCAACCCAAAGTAAAAGAAAATACAAAACATACCAAGTAATACCGGAATAAAAATACATATTTTTCTAGTGGGAATTATTATACTACTTACAAATAATGTCTACATAATTGCTTTCATATTTCAGATGAGACGTCCTAAAGCGTTAACCCGCACCCTGTTACACTGCTTCACACCTTTAGGAATCACTCCCAGAATAGGTAGAATTTGACAGGAATTGGTAGAAATCAGTAGTTGTAGAATTATCCGAGTGCAAGTGAAAGCTGCTACGTTTTATTATTGCAAGATTAGATTCATAGAAAATTAATTGCTGCCGTTTAAATGTGACGGCACAACGTTTTAATATCCTTCCCCCTGTTACAAAAATTGTCACACCTTGTTGACTCCCCTACTCATCCCTGTTGAAGTGTATCGTAATTAATGTATGACCCCTAAAAACAAAACCGAAATAAAAAGATGGAAAGAAACTGCGCAATACCTTTTCATTTTCTTTTCGGGGAGAAAATAATCTGGGAAAAAAGTGATAAAAATGAAGTGAGCAGGAAAAGCGTGACTTGGTCACTAGCTCTTCTTGAAGTAGAACTGTAGTACCTTGGGTGCGGGTGAAAGCTGTTACGTTTTATTGTACGCTTGGATTGACGGAAAATTCCTGTCGTTTCTTGCCTTAAGTGGTGCGCTGTGTTTTAATAATAGGGTTTCATGAGTCGAGACTAATCGTGCTTTATTCTTTTATTATGCTGTCACACTGTCACTGTAATGTGATATAAGTGGATAGTTCTCATTATGTAAATAAATATCTCTATTACTTCGGCCAAAACACGAGGTAAATAATAGAACGTAATCTATCATAAATATCTAGTAAGATATGATATAAATTAATATCTTATAATATCCTTGACATACTTATCAGGCCAGTAATCTATAAAAAATGTAAAGAATAAAGGAATGCGTACATTGTTAAAAATCCTGTGGTAGGTTGAACCAACTTTTGGAGCTGCAGTAGCTGCAATCATAAGATGGTGAAATCAAGCTCCAACGTGTTTAGCTCCGGTTGAACCAACTTTTGGAGCTGTAGTAGCTTCAACCATAAGTAGGTGAAATCAAGCTCCAATGTGTGGAGCTCCGGTTGAACCAACTTTTGGAGCTGCAGTAGCTGCAATCATAAGATGGTGAAATCAAGCTCCAACGTGTTTAGATCCGGTTGAACCAACTTTTGGAGCTGTAGTAGCTTCAACCATAAGTAGGTGAAATCAAGCTCCAATGTGTGGAGCTCCGGTTGAACCAACTTTTGGAGCTGTAGTAGCTTCAACCATAAGATGGTGAAATCAAGCTCCAATGTGTGGAGCTATGGTTGAACCTTAGCTCCAAATATTGGAATACGATTTCACCATCTTATGGCTGCAAGTACTGCAGCACCAAAAGTTGGTTCAACCCACCACAAAATTTCAAGTCATTTTATGTCAACCAGAACGTGCGTTCCGCATACCACTTTTAATTATTGAGTACCACTATTTCCGGATAGTAGGCTTCGCTTTTTTAAATTGAAGAAATTCAGCGCTTAGGTAAGGCGGAGGCACCGCCATTCGAAAATCGTGATGCTCAAAATTAGGGACTTTATGCACCCTATACGGCACGTGCACGAGACGATCGTCAAGAGGGATTGATCTTGTTGATTGATGAACAGTGATTCTAAATTTTTAGATGCGACAGTAGGATTTCGATTTTCTAATCTGAAACACTCCTAATCGGAAGTCACATAACCGAAAATGTCTAATAGTATAATTGGAGATAAAACTGGTAAAAAGGAAGTGAACAGGAAAAGCGTGACTTGGTCATTAGCCCTCCTTTGCAGTAAAATTGTAGTAGCTCTTGGGTGCTAGCGAAAGCTGTTAAGTTTTATTTTACGCTTGAATTAACGGACAATTCCTGCTGTTTCTTGTCTTAAAAGCCTACGCTAGTCATGCAAGCTAATATTTAACTTTTATTATTAATATTCATTCGCAAGCTAATATTTAACATATGGGAGCGTTCTTTGCAAATTTCTCGTTTGAATTTCAATATCTTTGAATGATTCCTTTTGCATGATATCCGAGGTTGATGTCTAACGTTTTACTTTTGTATGCTTTTCGATTGTGGTTGAAGTCTTTTTTTTTTGGGGGGGGGGGGGAGGGGGGGAGAGAGCTGGGAATGGGTTTCAAAGTTGAAACTGACTTTAGAAGAAGAAAAAACTGTAAACACAATCGAAATGCTACAAAAGTACAACGTTAGACATTGAACTCAGATAGTTTAAGCAAAAAAAAAGTAATAATAACCCTTTAAAAGATATTGAAATGCAAACGAGAAATTTGAAAAGGACGCTGCCATTGGTTTAACATTAGCTAGCGAGTATCTTCTCATAACTAGCGTAGGTTCTTAAGTGGTGCGCTGTATTTTAATATTATAGTTTCATGATTGGAGACTAATCGTGCTTTATTCTTTTATTATGCTGTTATACTGTGAATATAATGTAATGGTTCTCATCACATCAGTAAATACTTTTTTTGTCCAAAACGCGAGGTAAATATTGAAGGTAATCTAAAGTAATATCGAATAAAGTTTGTGATTGATAAACACCGTGTTCTTCATTCACGTCTTGGAAAAAAAGAATTTGGTAAAAAATGGTGAGACTAATATGCAGTAAAACTTGCTGGGACGATATCGCAACGGATTGACAAAATTCACGCTTTAGACGGGCTTGCATTTTAACAGGCACACCGTCCGTTACACGTTAAGAAAATGTCCGTTATACACAGGTTTTCGTTTTCATAGGTTTTATCATATATGATTTTGGCGCTTTATTCGTTTATCCTGCTATATAAGTGTCTCCCTGTAATGTGATATAAGTGGATGATTCTCATTATATAAGTAAATATCTTCTTCGACTAAAACACGAGGTAACTGTCAGAGTAATTTAAGGTAAATATCGATTAAGGTTTATAACTGATAAACACCATGTTCTTAATTCAACGCCTGTGAAAAATAATCTGGATAAAACACATGACTTTGGTGTTTTATTTATATTCTGTGCTGTCAGATTGGCAAGGTTATGCGGGTGATTAAGTGGCTTAAGTGGGTGGTTAACATTCGAAAATATCGATTTTCGTCGAAAGTACCAGGTAAATATCGAGGAAAGTTTGTGATTTATAAGCATCGCATTCTTAATTCATATCTGGGAAAAAAGGGTGATTAAAATACAGTTAAACCTGTTAGAACGGCAGCGTAAGGCACCAAAAAATATTCTGTTTTCGTTTTAATAGATACACCGTCCGATAAATTTGAAGTTAAGCTTTCGTTATACGCAGGTTTCATTGTCACAGATTTTACTGTATAGGATTTTTGCGCTTTATTCTTCTATAAAGCTGTTAGAGTAATTACTGTAATGTAATATAAGTACACTGAGAAAAATGACACTTTCAAATCTGAGTAAATCGATGTTTTCATTTTGTTATGAAACTTTTTGTTTCAAATAGGACGAACCAATGCTTTCAATTCTGAAATACCAGATATACTCACAATATTGAAACATGGAAATACTGAAAAGGAAGCACATAGAGGTCAGTTCATACTCAATTTTGAAATATGGGCATACTCAAATAGGAGTACATGATGTTTTATTCTTGAGTGTGTGCATGTTTTCAGAAATGAGTATATACATGTTTCAAACTTGAGTCATTTTGATTAGGAGTCATTTTGACTCTGCGACATACTCAGATTTGAGTATTTTTTGCTCAGTTTTGAAAATGTCGTTTTTAGAGTGTACTCATTATGTAAGTAAATATTGTATTCCGGCAAATCACGAGGTAAATATCGAAAGTAATGCAAGATAAATATAGAATAAGATTTTTGATTTATATAAACATCATGTTTATTAGATATATAATTGTATACACTGCAAAAAATAATTGTTGATTTTACAGTATAAAACTGGCACCCAGCTGCCAGTATTATACCGTAAAATTAACAGTATTAAACAGTAAAATAAGCAGTAATACGCTGCCGTGCAAGCAGTAATACGCTACCGCGCATGCGCGGTAGCGTATTACTGCTTGCACGGCAGCGTATTACTGCTTATTTTACTGTTTAAAACTGTTAATTTTACGGTATAATACTGGCAGCTGGGTGCCAGTTTTATACTGTAAAATCAACAATTATTTTTTGCAGTGTAGGTATATTCGTATAGTACTTAATTTGTATAGAATTTACTTCGTTTAAAACAGGATTCTGTTACAGGTTGGTTCCGTTTTCACAGGTTTTACTATATTATTTGAATTTATTAGTTTATGTGTTTTGTTTGATTTTTAATTGTTTTTATTTGACAGCGTTTTTACAAACAAACACAGAATACCAACAAATTTCCAGAATAATCTTTGGTTAAATTCCCACACCTTTACATTTCTAGTGATAATATTTGTTCCTAAGAAAACTTTAGTAATACATTTAAAAGCACCTTAAATATTCCTTAATTACTTAATATATTCAGTGAAGAATAAAAGTTGCATTAACATTTTTTTTAATACGTTATCTTGCTTTATCTGTTTCAAAATATTTTTTTTTCTATTTAGTTTCATTTAATAAATATCATTCTGTAAAGCAACTGACAAACAGAGCCATTTCATGTTATTAATGTTCCGATTCTTAAAAACCGCTGATCTCCGAAATGCTTTTTAATTATAATTACAACCGAAGCGGTAAACGTAATTAGTATGTAGCTGTTGGAGTAAAAAAATCGGTTGCTTTTTTTTCCGTTTTTAATTAGCGAGGTATGTTTGAAAATTTGCCCCTTTTTTTCCGTTTATCCACGGTGAATGTAAATCTTAAGTCTTATTGAGTTATTTTTTAAATGACTTTTCTCATGTAATTTTATTATTCGACTTTAAACAAAAAAGGTTAAAGCCTTTTTGGTACTTTTATGTTTCCCGGGCGCAAATCTCGCCAATAGCATTTTTCTTTCCACACCAATAGCAATTTTTATTTTTCGCGTCTGTAAATTAGAAACAAAGTAAATTAAAACAATCAGAATGTTTGACGTTTAAATGAAAAGATTTGGTTTATGGTATTATTTTTTGTTACATTATTATTATTATTATCATCGATGCCAACTTTTACGCTTTTTTCCTACCACTAAAATTTTATAGTAAAATTTTACTTGTTAAATCGTCGAAATTATGTGATTCGATAATACAAAAATTTCTATTAATTTTTAATAGTAATAAAAAAGCCTAAAAGTTGGCAGCTATCTTATTATTAATATTTTTTGTATTTTAAATGAAACTAGCTGACCACCACCAGTCGTTGCCCGGGCCCGTGATAATGAAAAAATAAAAAAATCACTAAGTGATTATTATTTTATATCTTTACCTCGATTTTGTATGAAATTATATTTTTAAATGAAAAATTCTCGAAAAAGTATTGATATGTAGTGATAAAAGCGCTCATTTTTTTTTTTTTTTTTTTTTTTTACTCAGAGTTGTTTTACAGTTTTAAAATAAAAAGTTATTTTTGCCCGAGCTCTTTGAAATCTTTATGGGTGATAAATAAAACGGTTTTACAGCCCGTGTAGAAATTTTGTGAAAAAATAGTGTTATCTAGTTGTACATGAAATGTTTTCTTTTCGCTTTTTTGTTTGTTTGTTTGTTTTCGCGTCGCCTCCTTTAACATAGCAATAAAAAAAAAAAATAGTTCTCCTCTTCCGAACTCTCTGACATTTCAATCGGTTATAAATATAACTGTGTCCAAGCTTCCTTTAAAATTTTGTGAAAAAGTATGCATATTGAGTAGTGAAAACATGAGTTCTTAAAAAAAAAAAAAAAGCTTTAGCTTTCAACCTCAGAGCAAAAATAAATTAGAAGGTCTATGCTTTCAATCCAATGGTACGGCTTCATCCGTTTTCAATCCCCCTAGCTTAAACAGGTGAGGGTTAGGTTAATCAATCAAGTTTCCTGTGTCTGAGGGTAGAAGCCTTTAAAAAAAAAAAACGTTGACGCATGCGCAAAGAGACTATTTTGATGTGTATTTGACAGAATGCGCTTTTTGTTTTAAATATATAGATGGGTGAAAGGCATGTATTTTAAATGCATGTATTTTAAACGAAAGTTATGTTTTTTAAAAGAAAATTGGTGAAAGGTTTATATTTTAAATGAAATTAATGAAATACGAATGATGGAAATGGGAACAATACTTGGTGATTTATCACATGCGTCCGGATAACATAAAAGTATTTATTTTAAGGGGAGGTCCTACTTCTTTGAGTAAAAATTTCCGATTTTTTTAATTTTACATTTTTTGCATACGTCAAATGCGTAGATTGTTGCTCTAGAGAAGTTTCATGATATTCTAAATTTCTTATAATATTTTTTGCTCATTGTATGTAACGCCTCTCGCTGAATGTACCGCTATTGTAAAACTTTAAACTTGTTTTTCTCGAAACCATGTTTTTCAAACTGGGCGACCATTTTTTTTCAAGAACTATTCTATTCGAGAACTATTTCTTTCATTTTTTTTTTCCTTTAAAAGAAAGCTAATTGTTTTTTCTGGAGCTTATATCACCGAAAAGTACAATTTTCATTGATTAATTATTTTTTCGCAAAAGGTAAAAAAAAAAAAAAAAAAAAAGGCGAAAAAAGGGCATTTTTTGTTCAAATGACCGCAATTGTGTCAAAAATCAACTTTTAAAACTAAATGTAGATAAGCTCCAGTCAATTTAATGCCTTTTCATAATTTGGCAACGCAATTTTTTTCAGATGCTTGTGACAGGAGAAAAACGGTCACCTGATCGTTGCACACTTGTGTTCGTCACACAAGGCGTATGTACATTTATAGAACAAATGCTTTTTTTTTTCTTTTGTATATTCTTGTGCCCGAAGTTTTAAATCCGTTTACACTTGCTTGGATATTGTTTTTTTTTCTGTTGATTCCTGTAATGTGAATAAATGTAGACATCAGTAGAGGAGTGAAATATGCTAAAATTCCTTTCAAATACTTCTGTTTATCTCTTCAATGAACCGGATAAAATAATGTAGCCGATCAAAGTTGATTCGATTATGTTTACATCATATAAGTTTAGATCATTCGAATGATATAAGTAAAGAGTCATAATAATGATTATGATTATTTGTGGGCCAATGGGAAATCTATTATATTATATAAATAAATTTATATTTATGTACATTTCCTTTCCTTTACACACAAACATTTAAATATATAAGTGAAATGTCAATACATATAATGCAAAAAGTCCGAAGGTTATATCGCATTTCTTTGTAACTGAAAAAAGTAAAAATCACGTGAATTTTAGGCCAAAGAAGTAGAACCTTCCTTTAAGTCCAGGCATAATTTTTGAACGGAGGCACCCGATTTTCATCTTTTTTTTTTTTAAATTGTTTTTTTAAGGAAAGAGCTTGATTTGGTAGTGGTCTGTATAAACTTCATCAAGTTTAAAATAGGTAGGGGAAGGTGGCCTAAAATGATCTTAACAGGCAAAACGATCCACATATGTTTTCTTCCAGACAGGTCATGCTATCTACCGGGTAACACATAAACTAGTTGTGATATAAGTGAAGAAAAAGCAATGGCGGTATTCAAACGATCGCAGTATTACGCGTCTGAATAGAATTATTTGAAAAATTGGGTTTTATAACATCTGTTATAAGGTAAGCACTAACTTTCAAATTTATTTAGATATACAGTCTTTCATGTACAGAAATGTTACATGGTTTACTTAATGGCGTATGTTTTTAGATGTGAATTACACTTATGTATTGTCATAATATCTTTTATATCCTTTATTTTGCCGATAAAAAACAATTTACACTTATTTTTAAATGAAGGATCATTTTGCCCTATGGTGAGGGTAAAATGATCCTTTGGACACTTTTTAAAAAATCAATTTTTTTCATTACTCAGTTTGGGTTTAAAATATTATTAAAATATGTTTATAATGCGAAATATAGTGTAAAACGAAACACTCCGTTGAGGCAAACCACTCTTGCTAATATGTATCAACTGGTGTTCAATAAGCAAATATCAGTGCTATAAGATGAGAAACAATCCCTTAAGCTTTGCTTTATTTTTTTTCTTAAAAATTACTGGTTTTAGAAGCGATTTTTCTCATTTAATTTTATTTAACAATATCATTTTATACGTAACTGAGGAACTCCATCTTTTATGTATTATTAATTATACTGAAAAGATCCAGTTAATTAGTCTTAGCAACCGCTGATCTCCGAAATGCCCCTTAATTATAAGCGAAGCGGTAAATATAATTAGTATGTAGCTGTTGGAGTAAAAGAATTCTGTTCCTTTTTATTCCGTTTTTAATTAGTGGGGCATGTTTGAAGATCTGTACAGCGAATGTTAAGTCTTGAGTCTTATTATGTTATTTTCTAAATGAATGTTGATTTGTAAGTGTTAGCATTAAACTGTATAGTAAGTTCTGGTGATAAATGCTGATTTAAAATAAAAGATAGAAAGACTTTGGCGCAACAGAAAATATATAAAATTTATAAGATTTTAGATCAGAAAAAAATTAAATATTGAAAACTGGTGAAGGAATGTGTTTGGAAATCATGAGATTCGTGACTGAAATCAAACTTCGAGTCTGTTCTCGAATTGTGTTCGAGAACAGACTGCTGTTGTGTATGAAATTATTAACTCTTTGTTCGTGATGTTTATTCGTGAATGAAATTATTAACTTTTTATCGTCATTCACTAAGGGAATCAAATGCAAAAAAGCATAAAAACTACCAAAAAAATCTATTGAAAATCGAAATCCTCAAATTTCACAAATGCAAAACTATTTTCATTGAAAAATACATAAAAGTTTCAAATATTCTTATTCAGATATTAAGAAATCGAATAGCGTTCGCACTTTTTATTTTTATGTAAAAGCAAAGGATGTTTCAGAAAATGTTCTCAAAACTGTCGTTTTAAGTCAAAATTTGGTATCCTACAGTCGTGGAAAGATCGTCACCGAAAGAGAATGGTGTGCCAATCGATTATTTAATTTGCGCTGCAATTAAAAAAAAAAAGTTGAACATTGTTTATTTAACACATAAAATAGGAATGTCTGCACGTTTCATACACCAATACCAGGTTCACACTGGATATTTAAGATACCCCAGACCCCAATTTGGGAGGTGGTATGCCCCGGAATCAGAATGCCTGTTTACACGGCAAAACGCATCTAAGACAACTCATTAAACGTCACTGTTTCTGAGATCTGTACAAGTGGTAAGTGTGCGCTTGCGCATAAGTTAAAACGAGTCTCAACAGCCAATCAGTTAAAGCGAAACTCAACAGCCAATCGGGGTAAATGGTAGTGGGCTATATGTAGCAATAGAATGTTTGAACTCGCTGAGAGAGTTTGTGAAACTCTCAGAGTGAGTTCGAGGGTCTAGATATCCGGTGTGAACTTGGTATTAAGTGCAAAAAATAATTTCGCGAGTGTGTCAGGAAATTTCGTGTTATTCAGAAAATAAATTGAGAACATCATTTCAGGTTGAATTTTTTCTATTATGGACTACTCTAGATTTCAGGTGAAATCCTTAGAAATATGGGTATTTTCAGGGGAAAAAAATAACCCTTCAAATTGAGATCGATATATTCAGAGTATGAAAAGCTATTTTTAGGGAATGTTGGCTTGTTGCTAGACAGATTCTGTAGCTCTATCTTTCTATTTTATTTAATTCACAACAGATCAAATTTAGTGAAATAGTGAATATGCTGTTTGAAGCCCATGATAACATAGTACTTAACATTTAAACAAACGATAATGGGGTTGATAAAATATATACTCACCCCACAAAGTACTAGAACAAAATACATTTTCAAAACGATAAGGAAATCTTACCTAAAAAAAAAGATATTAAACAATTATTAATTAAAAGAAATTAATAAACATTATTATTAAAAATAGATGCCTTATTTGCAGATTTTTTTTTACACGTCAGAGTGTTAAGATTAATTAAATATTTTTAATTCCCTTCATGCTGAAAACTTCATGCATGCTATATTATTTCCAAACTTACATAATCCTTTCCGTACTTATAACACTTATGTATACTCATCTTACATATTTATATAAATCATATAAAAATATATGTAAACATATATACTTACATACAAATTCCAATACGTACAATCACAGCACTTAATGTAAATCTCTCATAGAATTCTCAACAGACGGCGATACTGAGTTACTTTTACATGCCAACGTTTTATTTATCATTTGAGGAGTTTTGCATCGTTATTGCTAAATTGAACTTTGTAAATTTGGCCAAATTAAAAATGCTGGAGACGTCCAAATATAGATTTTTTTCATAGATAAGCTTGTATACTTTACAATGTTGTATTAGAAAATTGACAATATTTACGAGAAGTTTGTCATTTTCTGTTTATTGCAGATGCCAAAAAAATACCTTTTAGTCAATATATATATATACATATATATATTTGTTTTATATTCTAATTTATTAAAATTATTTTTTACAATGCTTAAAATAAAGAGTAAATATTTTTCAAATCCGAGTTATTGTGTTACAAAGGGATAATAAATGTCATTTGAGAAAAACTTAGAAATTTTCCTTCTACTTCATTGTAAGTAATAAATAAAAATATTTATTAAATAAACCATTTTTAACATTTTCCAAAATAGTTGAAAAGTGTTTATGAATTCGGTTTGTCTGTCTTCTGTTTGTCCATACTTTAACTCGCGTAAATAGACTCGGATTGCCTTGAAATTGATATATGTTATTGGGGTTTTACTATGGCATGTTTGGTATTGAAAATGAAGTGTGTACCGTTTATAGTTATTTTACAGGGACACTCAAAAGAATTCCGTTACATTACGGTCTATGGGAAAAAATCTTTTGCAGAGTATTTTAATGATGTTTCACTGCTTTATACATATTCAAATTGATACATATCACTGAGGTGCACTACAAGGCAATTACCGTAGAATATGTTGCGTATAGAATGTATTGTTTATTTACAGGGACACTCAAAATGATTCCGTTACATTACGGTCTATGGGAAAAAATCTTTTGCAGCGTATTTTAATGATGTTTCACTGCTTTATACATATTCAAATTGGTACATTTCACTGAGGTACACTATAATGCGCTTACGGTAGAATATGGTATGCATACACTGTATCGTTGAATTACAGGGACACTCAAAGCATTTTGCTACAGTACTGTGTATGTGCCTTTTCAGTTGCTGAACGCGTTTTTAAATCTACCTAATTTTTTGCATATTAATTGGTGCATAAAAATTCTATAGATCATATACAGGGCCGCTGAAAAGATATCACGTACATTTCCGTTTATTGGCGGAAATTGCAGAAGGGGAATTTTCAATTGTGAACTAACCGAAGTAAATTTTAGCATATAGTATATACATAAATCTGTAGATCATATACAGGGCTGAAGAAAAGAATTAAGATATTTCGTTTGACTATTGGTAGTAATTGGTGAAATTGGGTTTCCAAATGCGTTCTGAGTTTTCTAAATGGATTACTTAGTAAACTGCGAAGTTTTGTTACAGTGTTCTGAATGTGTTGGAAAGTGTTTCGTAATCTATGCTTGACCTATGATTTGTTTTTCTTGTTATTTAATAGAAATGGAGTAAAATCTGTCTGGTATCATACGAGTATAAAATAGTTAAGCATTCTTCATTATGTTATTTAAAACGCATTTAATACATACCAACAGTGAATACTCGGTTATTTTTCTTCCATTTCATTAAAACAAATCACGAATGAATAATAGTATTCAAGTCAAAAAATTTTATTAAAGAAAAAAATAAAACAAATCTGAAAATTATATGAAGTTGGAAAATACGAGAGAAATATTTAATATAACAATTTCATTTTAGTATAAAAATTTGATTACAATCATTTTAACAAATATTATTTAAGAAACAAAGCTATATTACTTCTATTTCATTATAGGAAATTAATGACAAACAAAAATATTGATAAAGTTTCTACTTTTTTTAACAAAAACAAAAAGGAAAGAAAATAATTCTGTAAATTATATGAAGTTGAAATACGAGAGAAACATTTAATATAGCAATTTCATTTTAATATAAATTTTTTTTTATCATTTTAATAAATATCAGTTAAAAAACAAAGCCATTATTATATCTTAATTTCATTATAATAGGAAATAGATAAACCTACATACAATAAAATAGATATACCTACATATACCATATTACTTCTATTTCATTATTGGAAATTAATAACAAACAAAAATATTGATAAAGTTTACAATTTTTTAACGAAAACAAAAGGAAAATAAAGAAATGAAAATAATTCTGCAAATTATATGAATATGAAATAAGAGAGGAATCATTATTTAAACTTTTATTGAAAAGCTTCTTAATAAATCTCAGCTGGGATTTAAAGAATCCCCCAGCTATATTTCATCTTTGACGTAATGGGATATGCAGAAGGAATAAAAATATTCATAAACATTAATTTAACGAAAATAATAATAATAATTAAAAAAAAATTCATTTTATATGCTTCAAACACAAGAAGGTTATTTATTCTTTCATTAAAAATAATATGAAGAAACATCAAATGAGAAAACACAGTGTAATTTTTCTTCTAATATTTTGTTTTCAAATTTATTTTTTAGCAAATGGAAAAATAAAATAAATGTGGAAATATCTATTATTTTTTTTAGGAATTTTTTTTTCTACTCCACCTCTTCTATACTAATACATTATTACTTTCTTTAACAATATATGTATATCTATATATACAATATGCTATATATATAACATTATATATATATATATATATATATATATATATATATATATATAATGTATTAATTTATAATTTTATTATGCTCGAAACGAAAGAAAAAGCAAGAAAATAGAATTGTTGGCTATTGTTTTTGAAATGTAAGGATAATTTAGTTTTATTTATTCCCAGGTGAGAGAGGATGCCTAAAGTTCAAGCTACGTAAGAGAATATTTTAAATATTTTTGCTTTTCTTCTGCAAACGGGTCTGGATGGAGGCGTGTTCAATTTGCATTCTATATACCGGTATTTAACAGTTTATTCGGATATTGTTTGAATTGATTTTAATTATGTTGTTTATTGATTAATTTTAAGTTATATGTATCTGGTTTCAATATATAAGTTACAGAACTTCGTTTATTTATGTATATTATGTTTTTCAATTAATAATGGAATGTAAAATTGATACGTCTTTAGAAACCAGATTGTTAATATTGTGGTGGGGGTGGAGTTTGTTTATTTTTTACGCATTTCAACCCACTGATGAAAAAAAGGGCGATCCTTTTACTTGAGTGTTTTAATGTTTAAGTTTAAAATTTAATTTTTTTCTAGTTAATAGATTAATACTGTTTTTTGTTCGTTAATATACACCTACTTTTGAGTATATGCATTTGATAATTCCTATTTATAATGAAATACAATATATACATATATATATATATAACCATTAATGAAACATTACGGAAACACCAGCAAAAACTATGAAATTATGAATTAGAATGTAATAATTAATTGACAACAATAGTGTTCCCCCAACCCTCTGAATATAGATTCCATATACATAGTAAAAAAAAAAAAAAAAAAAGAAAAGAAAAGAAAAGAAAAAGAAAAGAAGAAGAAATTAAAAAATTTAAAAAATGAAATTTGTGGAATTTAGATAGAATCTTCAGGTCCCAAATGCCTAAATTACCACAAATAAAATGTGTGGTTTCATCATCATATTAGCCATAACATTGCTAAAGAATATGATTTTGGGACAACCACACCTTAATAGAGAAAGAAACTGTGAAATAAACACAAAGTTCAAAAAATAAAAACAATATTAAAAAGGAACGAATCCTTACCCATAAAAAAGAGAAATGAACTATGAAATATAGTCATTAAGTTCAAAATACAACAAGATTAATATATAAATGGCGGCTTATGATCCTATCATCTCCGAAATTATCACTCAGTAGCTGCTTCACAGTAGTAGCAATCTGCGGAGGAGCGCCATCTTGCATGAATATTATGCGATCCACACACTGACGCTGTTGAAGTGCCGGAAGAACATGGTTACGCAAAAGTGCTTCATACCGCTTGCCAGTAACTGTGCAGGTAACGGGACCCGCAGGTGTGATCTCCTCGAAGAAAAATGGACCGACGATAAACGCTGCCGTTATTCCGCACCACACAGTGACCTTTTCAGACTGAAGAGGTAATGGCTGTAGCTGGGACGGATTCTCGGTCGCCCATATCCTGCAATTTTGCGTATTTACAGAACCTTGCAAATGAAAGTGGGCTTCGTCAGACCACAGAATGTTCCATGGCCATCCGTTGTCCACTTCCATCCGGGCAAGAAATTGTAGTGCAAAAGATTGACGTGCTTCCAGGTCAGCAGGTAGCAACTCCTGCACATGAGTTATCTTGTACGGGTAACAGCGTAAGACGTTCCGTAGGATTTTACGCACCGTGTTGTTCGGCATATCCAGCATTCGGCCAATCCCCCTTGCACTGCTGATTCCAGCATCACTGTCAGTATGTTCCTGTAATGCTGTAGCCACATCTTCCACTGCCGCAGCTGAAACTGGTTTCCTTCCTCTACCCCGTTTAACGTCAAATGAACCGGTCTCTTCGAATTTAGCAATCATTTTTTGCAGACCATTTGTTGTTATTAGACCTTTTTTTATGGATTTTAATGTCCGAAACTTCCTAATAGCTGTAAGTGCACAGTCATCGTTCTTATAAAAAAGCTTCAAGAGCAGAGCGCGATCCTTCATAGTCAGAGTCATGATGAAGCATTCAGGCAAAGAACTGCTGCTCTGCATTTTTATGGTTGCTATGTCTGCGGTGCGCATGTCACGTATTAGTAATTTGCATATCTTCAGACAATGTGAACCCAGACAGCGCCATCTATGGGCACATTTTGAAACTTTTTTTTTCCTTCGCCAAACAAAATTCCATTGCCTCACGATTGTTCTGCTAAAATATCAAGTCAATCTGACCAGTAGTTTTAATTAAAATTATCGATTTTTGAAATCGTAACTTTAATTATAATCACCCGGTATTTAATTAAAATTTTCCTTTCATTAAGAACCAGAAAAATAAGCAAATTTCTTTTTACTAATGGATTCGTTTGTAAATTCCGGTGTCAGTCTATTATTTCATCATTTTGCAAACAAATTTACTCCGCGCCGGAAAGGGTTCAAGAATACATTTTTGGTCTTTCCCCTGACATTACCCTGACAACGCCATCTATCGGCACAATTTGGAACTATTTTTTTTCCTTCGCCAAACAAAATTCCATTGCCTCACGATTGTTCTGCTAAAATATCAAGTCATTCTGACCAGTAGTTTTAAAATTATCGATTTTTGAAATCGTAACTTTAATTATAATCACCCGGTATATATATTTAATTTCTTGCATTTTCCTTTCCATTTGTTTTTACACATGTGATTTCATTTTAATTACATAGATGTGATGACATGATCAATCCAATTGAAATTAAAAGTATTTTTCTCGTTATTTGAAATACATGCCACAGCAAATAACAGAATCACTAGATCACATCGAACGTAGAAGCAGTCGCATTCTATTACTTATTAGTTCTGGCCGATATTTGTTAAGATTCTTTCCAGAAAAAACGCATTTACTTATTTGAAGACGATTTATTATTCCATAATAAATAGATATTAAAATAATCTCTTAGTCTCGTACACATCTTGAAATTACTAAGTAAATTGGATGTTAAATAAAAGCTTATTCGATTTAGTCCTAATTCTTTCTCTACGAACAGCAATAAATTACCAGGACAATACAAAATCACAAAAATCCGAGCTCCGAGAGTCATGCATTACGTTTTATACTCCAACGCGCAGGTTTTCTACGATAATGTGGTGATAGGAATTCACCAATCCGAGCGCTAGGATGTGTTGGAACATTTTAATTAATGCAGCTGGATTTTGACGTACTAAGGTACCGGCAAAAGAGAGCGCGAATCTGACTTTTGGAATCAATAAAGTAGGAAAAAAGAGAAAATGGTATAAATCATAAGTCTAAATAGAATAAATTCGGCTTTTTAAGAACGGGAAAATAAAAAAAGGTTTTTTGATAAAAAAAATAATTACGAGAAGTGTTTTTAGAATATTTTGAAGGGGGGGGGGGATTAAATAAGCATTTTAAACAGAGATAGATTTAAATAAATGAAATAAAAGAATATTGTTTAAGATAGTAAATAATTTAATAAACTAGGGTTGTACGGGAAAATTTTCATGGAATAATTTTTATATAGTGCGGAATTTTGATTTTTGTAACATATATATCTGTTTACAAAAGGTAAATAATAAAGTAGATGCAATGCAAATATTCAAACAACTTAAAATATTATCTATCATTATCATAATTTCTCAACTGATTTAAAATACTCTAGGACATATTTTAATTTTTAATTCCCACCCAAATCGCAAGTGTATCATTCATTACTAATGCAATCGTTCCAAATTCTGTTACAAAGTATTCTTAAAGTTTAATTTAATTCGAACATATGTAAATTATATTGAAGTGCATCACTGCATTGTTAAGACGCTGTTACAATACCATTGGGATCTCTGAAAATAGCTCCTTAATTAGAAACGAAGCAGTAAACGTAATTAGAAAGGTAGATGACGCAGTAAAAGAATTCAGATACATTTATTTCAGTTTTAATTAAAGGCGTATGCTAAAAACTTCGCACTCGCTAAAATGTTAATTTCTAAATGAATGTTAATTTACTGTAGCAAATAAAAAGCAATACCTTTTTAAATAAGAATCTAACAACATCCTAAAGAATGTTTGAAAAACTTCTTAGAAACGAATTAAATTAAAAACTATTCTTCTATACGGCTATTATAATAAATTATTTTTATAAAAGAAAACAAAAAAAGCTTCCTACAACATTTTTCGAAAGTTGAAGTAAACAATAAGAACAATATGACCAAACATTTTCAGAAATAATAATAATAATAATAATAACAGTAAAAAATAAATAAATAAATAAATAAATAATGTGACAAATTTCATAATATGCTTAAATAATCTTAGGATATCGTTGTAGTTTCGAACTCTATTCCAGACTTCTCGGCGCGCAGATTACAAAATATATTTGAACTGAACTGAAAAGAACATTTGTTTATTAAGTTGTTCGATGCTGAATCTTAGAAATTTGGTCGCACAAATATTGATACTCTGTAAATACTTTATTTATTTTTGCTTGTCAGTGTTCATTTATATATCAAATTAAAATGTTCTTCTAAAGAGGCAGTCTTAATTAAAATAAGATTTACACAACACAAGAGATCGACTGTTATAAAGGAATTAATAATCCACGAACGAGGTAAGAGGATTTTTATAAATTTACTATTGAGAAGAGATTATTATTATCAGTTAATGTTATTATTATTTTTATTTCAGATATAAATTAACTTTAAAGTCATTCAGCTAAAACTGCTATACAAGTATTATACATTGAAATTCTGCTTTAAATTTTTGTGACTCAACAACTCCGATTAAAAATATATTTACTCAGATGATTTTCTCAGATACATCATTTTAAGCATGTGAAAACATAATTAAAAATTTCAAAACATAAAAATAAAAAATTATTGACTAAAAAGTACTTTTTTCACATCTGCAATAAACAGAAAATTACATATTTCTTATAAAAATATTGTCAATAACCTAATACAAAAACGTAAAGTATACGAAATTACCTTTGTAAAAAATCTATTTTTGGAGTCTCCAACCTTTTTAATGTGACAAAATTTAAGAAGTTCATTTTAGTAGTAACCATGTCAAACTAATTTGTTAACCTGAAAACCAACCAAAACCCAACACACTTCAAATCAAAACAGAAATCTTCAAACCCAAACCCGACCCGAAATATTCAAACATGTAGTTTCTTTTCATTACAAAAATATTCAGGACTCTTTTTTAAAAGTCGGATCAACTCGAACCTTAAAAGAAAAAAAAATCAAAACGCAACCCAAACCCGAAACATTTAAAGTCAAAACGACCCGAACCTGACTTGCACCGGAAAAATTAGCGTCCAGATCCGACCCGAACCCGACTTGCACCGAACAAATTAGCCTCCAGATCCGACCCGGACCGCGTTTGGCGTCGGGTTCGTGTAAAATCGGGTAACTCGAACCAGCGCAGGACCCTAGTTTCAACTCACCATCTCCCTTCTACCACTTTTTGGTATTATTTCTGTGTATTTGTTTTCATTTGTTAAATCAAATTTCTAGTTCCAAATAAGTTTATTTTATTTGAAAAAAGATATCATAAAAGTCGGCAGCTGTGTAAAGTCCTTCTTAATTAATAAATTTAAGTAATAAAGTACGAACAATGGTCTGATATTGTCCAAAAAACAAAAGAAAAAATATTCCCTGAAATTGAGATTACAAATTAGATTTACATTTTTCGCAACATGCTTAGAGAATCCTGAATTACGAATGAACTTTTAAAGCATTCAATGAAGAAGGCAATTAGATAATTTATTACCAATGTTATCCATTGAAATTCTCCTATAAATTATTCAAATATCTTTCAAGTTTAATTTGATTTAACTTAAATGTTATGTGGCAGTGCATTGATTCATTATCGTGATACTATTAGAATTCTTTTGCGATCTGAAAACAGCTCTTAAAATAGAAATGAAGCAGAAAATGTAATTAACATGGTGAATGTTACAGTAAAAGAATTTGGTTACATTTATTTCCATTTTAATTAACTGGATAGGCTAGAAATTCTGCAATCACTAAAATCTTTATTTTTAAATGAATGTTGATTTGTTCTAGTGGATGAAAAGTTATATCTTTTAGAAAAAAAAAAATAGTTTCAAAACATTCCAAATACGTTTTAAAAAAGTGTTTGAAAATTAATTTTTTTGAGTCCGAAACTATTTTCTTTCTTTCTTTTTATAAAAGGCAAAAAAAAAAAAGTTTTGTTTTGAAAAGTTAAATAATAAAATGAGAGAAGTAGCCAGATATTTTTGAATATATATATATATATATATATATATTGAAAACGAGATTATTTGTGGTAAATTTTCTAGCTTAACTTAAAGATTCGATAAACTTTTATGGCATTACAAAAAAAGTATAATTTATTATAAATGTTAAACTTGGAAAATCGGTTAAAAAAGTATTCGCCAGGTTTAATTTAACGTACACTTTCCAAAAAATGTCCTCTAAAAACGTATTATAAACAGACACCAAGTTGCCGGAACACCACTATATGATTGGAAGAGATTTTTCACTTCCAATTTATTCCCATTTATTTTAAGAAATTTCCGCCTTTTGGCTGGAGTAATTTAGGAAATTTTAAGCTTTAGGTTCGCGAATATTTCATGTTTTGTAGAAAAGAGGACATATACGTAAAAATTCTGTTTATAATATGAAAAAAATAACAGGCAGCACAGCCGCCGGAACACTCCTGTGTTAAGACGAAAATGCAGCTTTGGCTTAAGAATTTCAAGTAATTTTTACGTTAGATTGGTGAATTTTTTATATGTTTGAGGAAAAGGAGCTAATAAACGTGGAAATTTTCGTCTTTAATGAGAAAAAAAAAGCAACAAAAAAAGAAATTTTAATTCACGGATTTTTTTCAGAGTGTTAATGTTCTATAGCAGTATCGTTAAGATACTATTACAATTAGTTTTCGATCGTTAAAAATGGTCGTTAATTAGTAGATAAGTGGTGAATGTAATTAAGTGTTTATTTCTAACTGAAGGTTGACTTGTTTTGGCGAAAAAAAAAACTATCTTTTAGAAAAAGCAACTAAAACATGTGTGAGAAAATTCTTTGAATTCATCATGAGTTTAAAAGCATTCTTTTATACTATACTATAATAATTTCTTTCCTTTAAAGATGAAATAAGTATTTAAAAAAATTTTAAATAATAAAGAGACAGCAATGAGCAGACATTTTCCAACAATGGAAGAAAAAATATTTGGTCGTCACAAAACTTTCTTCTATATAAGTCAAATAAAAAAAAAAAAATTATTTAAATAGTGCAGTGAGTTAAATCGATTTAGCAAATAGGTTTTTTAAATATATAAACGCATAATATTGTTATGTAATCGTTTACAATGCCGACACGCTATGTGTAAAGTTTCGTTGAAATCTGTATATTTAAACTAGTGATACAAACATCGCATATTTCGACCAAATTATCAAATTTCGGACCAGCTCCCCCTCTTAGATGTTAATGATGACGAAAATTAAATGACAATATCTAGTCCTATCATGCGGGTTTAAATTTTATGCTTCGTTGAATTCTGCGCAGATAAACCGTATATGTAGGCATAACATAAATCGAACAAATTATCGACGAACAGCAACCCTCTCTTGGGGGATTTTGCCCCAAAAAAACGAATCAGTTCACATAAGGATAGAACTTCATATGCTATTTCATCTTATTCTTGACAGTAGTTCACCAGTTACTGCGCCCACAAAATTTGTGTCACAGACAGACAGACACCCAGACAGACATTTTCAAAAAACAGCCAAACTATGTTCAGGACCTTCTAAAAAACGTATAAATCCGTCGGAAACAGGAAGTCGATATTTTTTTCACGAATCTAATATTTCTTGTACAGATAGAAGAAAGTAAAAATTATTCCAAGAAAATGAGATTATTTGTGGTAAATTCCATAAAATGTTTAAAGAATTCTGACACAAATTAACTTTTAAGGCATCCTGTGAAAAAAACAGTTAGATATTTCATTACCAATATTATCTCTCAAAGTTCTTTTACAAAGTAATTAAACGTGCATACACTCCATGTAATTTGCAAGGCGTCTGCCACAATATTTCAGATTTGAAAACTTCTATTTAATATTTCAGTCGCAGAATTCGTAGTCATCACATTTAAACGTATATTTTGTAAAAAAAAAATTCTGCGATTAAATAAGGCGGAAAATTTTGTAAAAAAAAAATGTGGCGGCAGGACAGTACGCACCCTGCTAATCTTAAAGTTTATTTTAATTTAACTTGAGAGTTCTATACGATAGTGCTTTGATTCATTGTGAAGGCGTTAGTGCAATACTTTCGGATCTACTGAAAATAGCTCCTTTATTAGAAACGAAGCGGTAAATGTAATTAGAAAGCTGAATTTGGAGCAAAATAATTAACTTCCATTTATTTCATTTTCAATTAACGGCGTATGTTGGAAATATTTCACTAGTAAAGTACTAATTTGGAAATGAGTGTGTGTGTGCGTGGGGGGGGGGGGGTAACGCATAGAGATTTGGCAAAATTGGACGAATGCCGAAAATTCGGCCAAATTTTAGTGCGATTTCCTTTTTAAATTTTAAAATAGAAATAAAAAATAAACATAAATTTAAACTGATATTTTATTATTTGTATGCTTGAAAGTCTTAAAAGCTTTGTGTGTTTATTTTAATACATATTTCAAATACCTTGATGCTAATAATAAAACGTGATTTTTACTAAATCTAAATTAATAATAGCATAATTGTTTCTGCAGATACGTGTAATCCATATACAATTTTGCTAACATAAGAACTCATTATCATCACTGTTAAATGTATTTTTTTAAATTTATTATTTTTTATTTCAGAAAACGTATTTCAATACGAAAAATTAGGAATTTGTTTCATATCCTTTTATGCTCAAACCAGAGTATTTCACTGCTCGGGTTGTTCCGAACCCGAACACTAAATTTTTGCTTAAATCATTCCGAAACCCGTTCTGAAGCCGACGAAAAAAAAAAATCCGTTAACCCCAATCCCCACCTGAACCCAAAAAACTTCAACACGAATCCGACCCGAGCCTAAATATTCAAACCCGAACCCGAAGTGAAAAATAATTAATCCATAATTTAATACAATTATGTAAAAGTAGTCTACAATTACATCTCCAATATCAATTATATCTTTTTTGCAATAAAAATTAGCACGTGTACACTCATTAATATCCAAATATTCGAAAAATATTCAGGACTATCTTTTGAAAAATTGGGTTAACTCGAAAGCGACCGGAATACAAAATATTTAAAGTCCCGATCGGAACCGCATATCGGGTCGGGTTCGGGTAAAATCGAGTTCGCCAACTCGATGAAGTACTGTAGCTCAGATATATCAAATTTATTTTCTATAAGTCAGGATGGTATGTAATTTGAAATAAAATATAAAGAATGTTCTTCACTATTACTAGTCATACTTTTATCCCTTCTTACATTCAAAGTTAATGAGCCTCTCATAATAATTACTCCTCCACATAATCAATGAGATAACTTCGGAAACAGCCCTTGTTCAGAGAAATTTTGTCGTATAGATAGTTCATGTGTTAAAATTTACTTGTGATTTAAAATATAAAATATGGTATATGTTTTGAATTTTATTAATTAAAGTTAGAATGCTTATTTAAATGCATAATGTTTTAAACATGCAGCATGGAATTTTTTTATTTATATAATATCATCATTTCCAGTTATTTTTAACTTAAAAAAATAACAATACAACTTAAACTTATATATAGTTTAAAATTGAGTTTATGTTAAGAGATTTTTTAATAAAATACTGAAATATAACTTTACAATATATTAAATTAAATCTATTTAAACCTATTCTTTAAAAAAGGTTCATAATACAGCTGAACAATGCGAATATTTTTGACACATTTACAAATAATTTTTATATATGCATGAAATTTGCAGGCATTAATTTTCAAGTGCTTTAGAATTGAAAAAAAAAATTCTATAAATGTATTTCATCTATAATGGATTGTTCCCCAACAACTGTGCCCCTAAAATAAAATCGGCTTAGATTTTATTTTAGGGCACCATTTTCTAAAATAATTTTGATTAATTTTGACACCATTTTCTAAAAGATTATTAGTCTTTAAATGAAATAGAGAATGCTATTCGATTTCTTAGTGTTTAAATAAAGATACCTGCAAATTTTGTTCATGAAAATGAATGCATGAATAATGTGTCAGAAAGTAGGAAGTTTGAATTTGAGAAAAGAATAACAGAAAAGGGGGAAATATATATAACCTGAATTTATTCGGGTAAATATCCGTCAATATTCGGCCAACTAAGGTTCTGTATTCGTCTAACCGAATATTCGGCAAGAGGGCCAAAAACCGAATAGTGACCGAATGTTTGTAGTATTAATAAATTATCTGGATAAAAAGCAATAACTTTTATTATAAGCAGCTGAAAATAGTATAGAAAATGTTTGAAAAACTTTAAAACAAGTCTTCTATACGCCTGCTATTATCGTTTCTTTTTACAAATGATTTTTTTAAAAAAGGTTTTTTTTTACAAAATTAAGTAAAAAAAATTGGAGTAATAGATAGACATTTTTTAACAAATAAAAGAAAAAATATCCTTGAAAATGTGATTATGTTTTGGTAAATTTAGATTTCTAAGATCCATTTTTACTATTTTTTTAAATCGTATAGAAACAAAACAAACAAAAAAAACTAACAAAAAAATCATTACTTTTTAGTGGTATTAGATAGCAATAAACATAGTCGCACAATTTAGCTGTAATATTAGGGCATAATCATGAAACACTTTTTTTTTTTTTTTTTGAAACTTCTGCACAGAAGTCTGTAGTTTCAGAAGTAATTTTCTGCTTTTGTTTCTTTTATGCTTAGAGTCAAACATTTAATAAAACAGTTTTCAATAAATATTTTTAATTGTAAAAGAGTATAAAATACAAATAAAAGAGTAATAAAATACAAAATAAATCTTATATTTGTTTAATTCACAATTTCCGTAAACTTGACAAATATATGCAGATAAGGAAGAGTTTGAATAGAAATTGATATATTTGGCAATCCACCTTGAAGATGTAACATTACATGAAATAGTATTCATAATAGTTGTTTGGCGTAACAGTTAATTCTATGTTCCCAGTTGAATTAAATTATAAAAAAAAATAGGGAAGGAACTGCAGCTTTCGACGCACCTGTTGCATAATTGTTGTGACGAGTAGGCCGAAATAGGTGGATTCGCCAACGAAAGTCCTTGCTAAAACAGAATTTATTAAAACACCTTAAAAAATTTCAGAAAAAAAGGTAACATCGCGCGTTAAAATGAAGATGTAATTAGAAATTGTGAAAAATGGGTATTGGAACTATTTTTTCTTGTAATAAGTTTAGAGTTTGCTGCTTAGCTGGAAAATTTTATTCACTTTTAAATAAATTCTTTATTACAACGTATTCACGTTACTTTACAACGTTGAATTTAAACAAGCAAACGAACAAAAAAATATGTTGTTATTAAACTATTTTATTGTAAATTCAGAAAAAAAGGGAAAATTGGTCGTTAAAATGATATATGTAATTAGAAAGTGTGGAAATTGTGTATTGGAACTATTTTTTGTTGTAATAAGTTTAGAGTCCGCTGCACAGCTTGAAGATTTTATTCACTTTAAACTAAATCCTTATTACAACGCATTCATGTAACTTTACAACGTTGAATTTAAGCAAACGAACAAAAAATATGTTGTTATTAAACTATTTTATTGTAAATTTAGAAAAAAGGGAACATTGGTCGTTAAAATGATATATGTAATTAGGAAGTGTGGAAAATGTGTATTGGAATGTTTCTTTTAGTTGAAGTGAGTTCAGAGTTTACTGCACAGTTTGGAAGGTTTCATTCACTTTAAAGTAACTCCTTCATTACAACGTATTCACGTTACTTCACAACGTTAAATTTAAAACAAACAAACAAACAAACAAACAAAATCGTTGTTATTAAACTATTTTATTGTAAATTCAGAAAAGAAAACGGAATATCGGTCGTTAAAATGCAGATGTAATTAGAAAGTGCGGAAAATGTGTATTGGAATGCTTGCATTTAGAGTTTGCTGCACACCTGGAAGATTTTATTCACTTTAAAGTTTTTTAAAATCTTTATTACAACCTGTTTACGTTAATTTACAACGTTGGATTTGAACAAACATAAAATATGCTATTATTAAGCTATTTTATTGTAAATTCAGTAAAAAGGAAACATCGGTGATTAAAATGTACAGTTAATTAGAAAGTGCGGAAAACGTGTAATGCTTTTCTTTGGTTGAAATAAGTTGAGAGTTTTCTGCACAGATGGTAGATTTTATTTACTTTGCATCGAACCATTTATTACACATCCACATTTCATTTTAAGTCGCTGAATTTAGAAAAATCACGTGTTACGCGAATTTTCTCTCTAAATCTATAAATTGATTAAATTGTATCCTACTATTTCTACATTCTCTTTCTCTCTCCCTCACACACAAGCCCAAAATGAAACATTCGAAGTTTAGATTAAATGTATCACTGCTATTTAAAAGCTAAATAAAAAAGAGCCGCACCTACCTTGGCGATAACATATTTTTAATTTACCGCGCACACTTAAAATTATATTATGAACATTTAAACAATACAGTTATATATTGTTAGTTTTTGTAGGTTCATTATTAAAATAATATATCTTACATATACAAATGTAATAAATATAATACATAAACAAACATATAAAAGTATACTTTTATAGGTTATCATTATTAAAATGGATTACATATCCTAACAAATAACTCAATGATTTTCTTAAATGTTTCCGAGTAGTTTTTATAGTGCATTAATCAGATTTCTAGAACCAGAATATCGGATTTTAGTATGCTATTAATTCTTAATTAAACATTTTCGGATACACAATTGAATTTATACATGCAAGAGTAGACAACTAATATTAGTTTTAATGGTAATGTTAAGGCTGTTAATTTATCATGTTTGTCATGTTTGTCTGTGTCAAACACGTTAAAAACATGTTTGTGTTGAGAATGGATAGCATCCGAAAAACCTACATTCTGGGTAATAAAACTGATTAATACATTTTAAAAACTACTCGGAAACGTTTCCGAAAATCAGAGGTAGAAAAAAAATTTTTTTTTTAATAAAAGCTTCATTAAATTTTGAAAATATATTTGTTTCTGGGGTTTCTAAAGATAAAGAACGTTTTTCGGAGTCGTCGGTAACTCGAAAAGGGTTATTGTATATTTTCGTTCATGATTATATTATATTTTTCTAGACTATGAAATATCTAAATAGATAACAAATTATAAAACCCGTATGTACCCTATGTAAACAGTCTCTTAGTTAACAGTACGTTTTTTTTACTGTTTTTAAAGTTTTCATTTTGCCCCTTTTAGCAATTAAAAGTAGCATAAGAAACATCTATTCTTTACAATGCACATGAAACGAAAAAAAAAAAAAAAAAAAAGCTGGAAATTGTACGTCAAACGTGACAAATGAGGTGCGTTCGTACTGTAGCTAGCTATATAAATATTTAGATCTTGATGATTTTTAATTCTGTGAAATGAATGATATCGTCTGCAGATTAATTTCTGTAATAGAATAAGTATCTCGGTAGCTTGACGATTAAACTTCGGAAGCTCCTATAACAAGAAAGCACCGATTAAAAAAAAAAAAAAAATTCAAATTTCTTAATAAATATTTTTATTAATATCTCCTAAAGTTTTGATTCGATTTTCATAAAATTTGAAATGTCTCGACAAAATTCTGCAAAAATAATATATCTTAATTTTCAAACCATTCGGTTGGGTAGTTTTTGCGTTGTTATATGCGGACGGACGGAAGGACGGACAGACGGACAGACAGACGGACGGACCAAGCGACGACAATAGGTGCTACGTATTTATATAATTACGAACTCACCTAAAAACAACAGAACACAAACTATTGATTTTAGATTAATTATTTACCGTGTCATTTAATGTGTCAGCAAATAGCTTAATAATACAGAAAATTTCACAATATATATTTTTTTTCATTTTATTAATTTTATGCACTTTAGAACATTACCTCCCATCACAACAGAACTTCTTTAAACTTAAAGCAACAACATAAAATAATAACAGTAAAAGATTTTCTAACCCAATGCACTCACTGCGTGAACATATTGACTGTGAAAACATATTTACAGTGGGATGCAATTCAAAACCACGGTCGCTGTTTCTCCCCATCCATGCATTATTCTTTTTAGCAGAGAGAGAGAGAGAGATCTCTTCCGGAACCAGGGGACAACGTTCTCACGCAGGACTTCCATTCTTCCCGTGAGTATCCCCCATTTCTAAGAGGAAGCGAGACGAATTCTGTAAATAATTGTGTGAAATTGAAGAATTCAAAACGATTTTTTCACTCACATTTTTAATGGGTAAATTATTCAATTACTTTTTAGGTGCGTTCGTAATTATATAAATACGTAGCACCTATTGTCGTCGCTTGGTCCGTCCGTCCGCATATAACAACGCAAAAACTACCCAACCGAATGGTTTGAAATTTAAGATCTATTATCTTTGCAGAATTTTGTCGAGACATTTCAAATTTTATAAAAATCGAATCAAAACTTTAGGAGATACTAATAAAAATATTTATTAAGAAATTTGAATTTTTTTTTAAAAATCGGTGCTTTTTTGTTATAGGAGCTTCCGAGGTTTAATCGTCAAGCGACCGAGATACTTATTTTAGGACAGAAATGAATCTGCAGACGATAAAATTCATTTCACAGAATTAAAAATCATCAAGATCTGAATATTTATATAACTAGCTATAGTACGAACGCACCTCATTTGTCACGTTTGGCGTACAATTTCCAACTTGTTATATTAAGAATGCCAGGGCTTACCGGGTTATAGAATCTACTGCCTGGTGTTCAAAACATTGGTGAATATCATTTTTAGATGAAAACGTTAATAGATGTTTTACATTTAATATATATATATATATATATATATATATATATATCAAATTGCTCACTACCAACACCTCAAAGTACTTTTATATGAAAAAAATATAATCCATTTATACGAATAAAGCTTTGAATTTTTTTAAAAGGGATACTTTCCTATGAACCGTATGCCAGGGGTTAATAGCCAAAAAAATAGCCAAAGATTTCTCTATTTACAGGCAGCCTATTCAATTCTGATACTGAAGCTTGTAGTTCGATAAAAAAATCTGTTAAATTTATTTTTACTTTATTTTATTTATTTTATTTATTCATTTAGTGATGAAGTTTTAATTTTGTTATGGAATATTAGCCGGGGACAAATGCCGATGGGTTAATCTTTCATAATCAGATTTCACGAGATAAAGATAGACTTTATAAAAAAAAAATCATGCTTGAGCATTATTTTAAAACTCAAAAAAATCTGTAAATTGAGATGCTGTTTTCAACCAGATTGATAGCGTTTAAAAAAATAATTTTGTTCCTATTTGTCGCTACTGTCGCAATAAATGTATTAAATTTTGTAAAAATCAGTCAAAGGGTTTGGTTTCTAAACCAGTTTTTAACCGTTTTGTGACTAACACAAACCCCGATAGGTATACTTTCTATTAAACTCAATTATTCAATTAAATATTTTTATTGTTCATGCTCATCTTATTTTGATACAACAGCGATTTTTACTCGAACGAGACTTAATTTAATAAAAATAAATTCTTTAAAAGAAACGAAAACAGTTAGACCGAGTTTTAATAATCTGATAAAAGCCTAGGAGAAAATTTAACAGTGTTTTTTTTTTTTTTTTTTTTTTTTTTTTTTTTTAAACTATGGCGAAATATCTATATTTAAAATAAATTAAAACTCTCATTAGCATGACTATGTAAATTCAATTTTTATACTTATTTTAATTAACAGGTCTTTATTTCATAACGGGTGGAATGAAAAGTCATTGAAAATTACACCATACTTTTACAAAAAGTGTGAGCTTTATGAATGAAAGTTATTTAGAATATGAGGTCATTTTCACAAGTGGAAAATTTCAACTTTGTAAAATTAGTACTTAAGTTTTTATTTTTATTTTACTGTTTATCTGAACGCGTAAGTTTGTGTTCGGAAAATTGATTGAAAGTTTTAAACTATTACTATAAATGATAAAAAAAAAAAAAAAAAAAAAAAAAAAAATCAAGCAACATTCTTTATTTTTCTGCAAGTGTGATATATCTTGAATGAATTGCTCCCTAAATAGCAATTTTAAATTTCATTTCCTTTAGTGGAGATTAAATAATGCGACAGTGTTTAATCTAATTTTCATATCCCAAGAAATTAAGCATCACACATTAAAGCATGAAAAAAAAGGATAAGAAACAAAAACCTTTTTTACGCTTATACCACCAGCAGCTGTTTCTCTAATTAAACATTCATAAATAATAAAAGCGCTTAAAGCTCGCCTTTATCTTTCATTATTATTTCCAGCAAATATTACTTCACTTTAACCCGCAATAATGTTATGGGGTTGGTTTATTTACTGAAGCTGCTGCATGTAAACTCGTATTTATTAACGCAAGAATGCTTTTAAAAAATCTTATGCAGTTGAGCATATTTACGATAATATTCAAAGATATAAGTTACGAAGGATAGAAAAGACAAGTTCTGTCTTTTAATTTTTTTTTTTTTTTAAATAAATGGTGGTGGGAGTTTTAAACGACACTCTGAATTTTGCTATTTTTTCGCTGAGATTCTTTGAAAATCAGTAAACATTACTTTTAGTAATATTTTAAAATAATTTTTAATTTTTATCCTCTCACCCAAAAGGTATCAGATATTCTAATTCTTAAAAAAAAAAAAAAAAAAAAAAAAAAAAATAGTTTTATTTATTGCCGCAACTGTAATCCATTTCTTGGCTACTAAATGTTTATTACATATATATTTTTTTAATTTGGTGTTTAAAAAATTTAATTTTGGCAACGGTTTAATAATTAATGTATGGGATTTATAACATGTATTTTAACTCTTTGGGAGGCGCTGGTATATTATATACACCACTTAGATTCAGGGCCCGACATAGAGTATCAAGGGGCCCGGGGCAAGCATTATTCCGGGGGCACCCATGTCTATCTATCCATAGGAAATTTTCTTGAATTACGCTGAAGTGACTAAACTGCACACATAAATTTCATACTAGGTACTGTTCATATTTGTATACAGGGTATCATAAGAAAAATAAAAAAACATGATAGAATAGATTTTTTTTTTTTTTTTTTTTTTTTTTTTTTTTGTATATAGGGCTTATGCAAGCCGTTGAAATGTAAATACAGGTCTTTTAAAAGTTTAGTCTTGTTACGAGGATAATGACAATAATGAATTTCTCTTGAAAACAATGGATTACTTGGTGTTACAATAAAATTTTAACCATCATCTGATGATGTAGTTGCTTTTTGGGGGGAGGGTACATAGGGTACAGAAGCTAGAGAGGAAGGCCGCATCCCCCGCATAAATCTTTATAAAAGTAAGAATTTTTGATCACTTTTGGCCAATTTTTAACATCTGGCTCTTTTTTAACGAGAATCACACTTATGGTCATGAGCCCCTCTCTGAACTGGGGTCCCGGGGTAGCTGCCCCGCTTGGCCCTGCATTAGTCAGGCACTTCTTAAATTTTATTCAAAATTGCAAAATTTTATCCAAAAATTGTTAGTAAAATTTGGCTTTTATAATGTACGGAAAAAAAAAAGAATTTATTTATTTTCAAATAAATTTGTTCGTAAATTCTGATGACATTCAATTATTTCAACATTTTAGAAACAGAATTAGGTTAAGGAGATTTATTTAGATGAGAAACGTTTATTGTATGATATAAGATTTACTTTCATTAACTATTTAAACGTATGTGCAAAACTCAAAATACTCATCTCATCAGAGATTTTATTCGTAAATGCATGCCATTTGCACAGCTGTTTTCATTCAGATACCAAGAAATCAAACTATGTTTCTATTTTTTTCCCTGTAAGTAAAAAATGCTGTCCAAGTTAAGATTTTTTAATTGAAGGAACTCGGAGGTCAAGGTTTGACTTTATTATTTTTGTATTGACCTTTATTTTTATCAATGTTTATCCACCCTTTTTACCTTACTACACACTTAATTCCCTGGTTAAACTTCCATGGCACACTAAGATTACGAGGATGAAAACACATTATGTAAAGAATATATGGGATTTTTAATTTATCTACTAACACAAACGAAATGCTAGATCAGAATCATAAAATACAAAATAACTTAATATAATTTGTAACAAAATACAATGTTAAAATTCTTATAAACTCATTTTACATTAACTGCTAAGTTTAACTTATTAGGTTTACTTATTTTACTTTTAAAAGAATGTCAAAATTCTTATAAACTCATTTTACATTAACTGCTAAGTTTAACTTATTAGGTTTACTTATTTTACTTTTAAAAGGATGTCAAAATTCTTATAAACTCATTTTACATTAACTGCTACGTTTAACTTATTAGGTTTACTTATTTTACTTTTAAAAGGATGTCAAAATTCTTATAAACTCATTTTACATTAACTGCTACGTTTAACTTATTAGGTTTAATTATTTTACTTTTAAAAGGATGTCAAAATTCTTATAAACTTATCCAGGTCATAGAAAATTGCATAACATGAAATTTCGGATGTTAAAGTATCGATATTTCTGTTATTTTTTTTAATTTTGATAAACTTGATTTTTAAGCAAAACCTGAGGACCACTTGTAATGAAGAAAAAACAGTTTCAGTAACGGAGAAAAGTCCTTTAAGGCTGCTCGTCAGTAAACTTACCGATTCCCCTCGCTAATGTTAATCCAATGGGCATAGGATACATTCGTATTTTTAAAATATCTCCTCGGGAAATAGATATTTTTAACTTCTGTTTCCTGTGTACTGTTCTTAAAGAATGTCTTAGTTATCAAAATATTTCGAAACTATGTGCTTAATTTATAGTTTTATGTGCTAAAATGTTAGCGAAACTGAATAAGATTTTAACATTTCATATAAAATTAAGTATATATTTTAGAAAAAAATTGACAACTAACAAAAAAAGAGACATTCTTTAAGAACAATACAAAGAAAATACTAGTTAAAAATATTAATTTTTCGAGAAGATTCTTTAAAAATACGAATGCATCCTACGCCCATAGGAATAACATTAGCGAGGGAATCGGGAAGTTTACTGACGAGCAGCGTTAAAAGATCACAATCTGAAATTGGATAACTTAAAATAATTTTACTTTTCAATAATACATTCATTTGTATATAATAACTCAGGCCATGTGAGGCAGATTCACAACTGTCCATTAATGCTATAGGATATACGTGACTTTTATTAAAGATAAAAAGGCAAAACAGTATTGCTGCGAACGATGGTCCCGAGACCAGAAAGAATGGACAAAAGACAGAGACCCAATCGAAATGACGAATATAAGGACAAAAGACAGAGACCCAATCGAAATGACGAATATAAGGACAAAAGACAGAGACCCAATCGAAATGACGAATATAAGGACAAAAGACAGAGACCCAATCGAAGTGACGAATATAAGAAGAGGGATGTAAAGCCATGCGATCCGATTACAGCGTATCGGCCAAAAATGGAAACCATGACCTATAAAAACCAAAAAAAGGCAACTATTTAATATAAATTTGGAATTCAAATCCAGCCGGCCAATTTATTAATTGGCGCAAATGAAATTACAACGTTACACATTAGAATGCCAAGTGCAAGACTTAAGAAAGTGTATATGAAGGAGCAAAAAGAGAGACATTAAGGTACATACTAATATGAATATGATCGTCTTTTACTTGAACAGCTTACAGAATTACGAATGTAATAATCATTCGTATTGGCTGGAGTTTTGGAGCATTAATAAGCGCTTAGATTAATGCATTTCTATCTGTAAAAGGGGGGGGGGTAATTTTAATTGGGGGATAATTAATGGTATGAGATGATTAGATAATTACATCATCACACCTCTCACGGCACATCACTGTGCTAGGGCATACCAGTTGAGAACGACTTCTTATCTTACAAAAGAAAGTGTAAACGCTTTGATTATTTATGAATCTGTAATTAGAGAAACATCTGCTGGTGCTACTGGGCGTAAAAAAAGATTTTATGTAATAAGAGACATTCTCTTTTCTTCCCCAACCTCTTTTACTCACTTTAATATGATGCTCAATCTCCCTTGGGATATGAAAATTAGATTAAATTCAGCCACCATTGCATTATTTAATTGCCAGCTAAAAGAAATGAAATTTAAAATCCCTATTTTTAACAACTGCACATTCAGAAACATCGTAGTAGATATGCGGTTTTTTAAATTACCCATGTAAATGTAATTAATGAAATTAATTACGTGTTTAACAAAGAGAGACTTATATATGAATAATGTTGTATATTTTCAGGGAAAGACATTAATTAGACCCATAAAAACGCCACGTAATGTTGAGATGAAGTTAATTGCATTTCCTTCTGCTGGCAGCCTGTTTAATGTTTTGGTATAAACAAGATGGTGAATTCTGCTTAAATTAAAAGTCATTATTAAGAAAAAAAGTAAATATAAGTTAGTGTGAATTATACATTGATAATGTCATACTATCAACTCTGGCGAAACATTATATTATTTGCTTCGTTAATCTTCGAAGAACAAAACTATTATTCAAGCTTTTAATGTAAAAATAATTATTCTAATTTTAGACTTTAATTTCATTATTCTAAGGCTATAAGTTTTACATTAATGAAATTAAAATCTGAAATTTAATGTGTTTTACTGCGTGAGATTTATAAGTGTACAGTAAAACAAATTAAACAGATTTCGTTCATGTTAAATTCATTTCTAACCGTTGGTTGCTTAAAATAAAAACCGTAGATGACAATTTATTGAGGTTTTTGCAAAAAGTTAAACCCAAGACTATTTAGATTTATTTCTCTGACTAAATATTATATAAGCCATTCAATAACTTTGTTTCACCCTTCCAAAAGTTTCAGAGAAACGTTGGGGGTAATAGAAATCAACTTGGAAAATACACAAAGCCCCCCCCCCCCCCCAAAAAAAAAAAAAAAAAAAAAATGTTGCTAATTTCCATTAAAATAAAATGTTAGATAAGCCATTAAATAACTTCACTTTATATATATATATATATATATATATATTAACTGCATAAATGATATTTAAGGAAAATATGGAAGCAAAATATATTCGAAATCATCGTCCAGGAAGTTAAAGAAAGGGGGAGATCGCATCAGATAAAAATCTACCAGTATCACTCTTATTAAATTCGTTTTAGATGAGGCAGAAGGGTCTATGTTCTCCCATAGGGGCTCTATCCGGCCCTGACCCTAC
Source organism: Maratus michaelseni (assembly GCA_963931845.1). Taxonomy (NCBI): domain Eukaryota; kingdom Metazoa; phylum Arthropoda; class Arachnida; order Araneae; family Salticidae; genus Maratus; species Maratus michaelseni. The sequence continues at coordinate 47,088,246 of OZ007593.1, read as the reverse complement.
TCTCTGAGTGGTGTGTGTATGTGTCGAAGTCAGTGGAGTAGAGTAGTGTGCGCATATGCATCCAGTTCGTTCCCATGCCTTCCTTTTTCCCTTCTTCTTCTGTAACAGCGAACAGATGGTCGTTCTTCAATCCCTGTGTTGGAACACAGCCACCGAGGCCATATGGAGCTGCAACGGCGGATGCGGCAGTGGGGGTTGTTGATGCCTAATTCAGCAACGCCAGGGGATGCTTTGAAGAAACTGAGAGGAGTGGAGTACGAGGGAATTCCGGATTACATAACTGATTTGGGGGAAGAGGATTAAGGGTAGACAGTCAGTAAACCACAACGGTTTGTTTAATAATATTTATGTAAACAAAACAATGTTGACTTAGTGGGTTACTGGGGAAATTATAAAGTTAAAGAAATAACAACTTATTTTATTTTCTATTGTTTAAGTTTCTTTTTTTTTAGTTTGTTTTTTCTAATTAAGGAACACTGGGGTCGCTTTGGAGAAATTCAGATGCAGTACGAGGGAATTCCGGATTACATTTGGGGAAGTTGGTTAAGGGTATACAGTCAGCAAACCCCCAACGCCTTGTTTAATAATATTTTTGTAAATAAAACAATAATGGCTTAGTAAATTACTTGATAAACTTTTTAAAATTTTATTTAGAAACTTTTTTCATAGAATTAAAATGACGTGGTTGGGGTAAGGAGATTATTAGTAGACAATCTGAAACTACATCGGCGTATTTAACACTATTTATGTTAAAATAACAGTAATGATGCAATAGATCATTGAGAAAATGTAATAAAGTGACAGAAACAACGTTATTTTTTTAGTTTATTTTAAAATGCGTTTCGTAAAATTAAAATTATTTGATTGGAAGTAGCAAGGAAATTAGGAGCTGACAATCTGAATTTAAAAACATAATAATAATAATAATAATAATAATAATAATAATAATAATAATAACATAATCAAAATCAAAAGGCACTCCGATTATAGATAATTTTCTAGTTTAAATATATGTTTATTTAATTTTAGTTCAATCGGGATATTTTTAAATAATAACTAAACCTCCACAAGCAACGAAATTAAATTTTGAATAAAATGTTATTTTCTCCTTTCGGATATATCACTCAATGAAAGATTATCCGAACACTATTCGAGCACCTATCCATATGCTGACCAATTTGTATTTTAGCAAATAAATAAATAATTAAAAATAAAATACAATAAAAAGAGGCATATTAACAACATGATAGATAACAGAGAAAATGCAGACAAAACGAAGTTGCTATCAATAATTTCACTATTATATTGATTTTAAAAGAAAGGTTTTCTTTAAGCATACTGATTCAGAAATGTCAGGAAAAAAAATATCAAAAGGAAAAACTTTGAAAACTAATTCGTAACAATTAATATTACTAAAACTCCGTTCAAACGAAGAGAATTATTTTAACATGTAACCCCCCCACACACACCCCTTCTTCCATTTCTTTAATAATTAAGAATAATAATTAAGAATAATAATTAAGAATAATAATTAAGAATAACTTATTTTCTGTAATAATAATAATACAAATACTACAGTCATTTTAAAGAGATAATGAACATTATTTCTTTTAATTTATTGCCCCGAATGTTATGTATATTTTAATGTAGAAACATTAAATGCTTTTAAATTTTATTTTTAGGGTTTCGTTCATCTCACGAAACCCTATTACTCCCGCTCCGTTGTCTGTCCGTCACAGAGCCATTCTCAGAAACTATGTAACTTACAGAGTTGAAATTTTGTGTATATATAGCTGAATACCAGCTATGAAGCTCAAAATAGTAAAATTTGAAAAAATCGTATTATTTTAATAAATAGAGATAAAAAACCAAAATTCTAACAGCCTTTCCCCATTAAATTTAAACGTTTTTCGTTATAGCAGTTGCCAAAAATTAAAAATCCACAATGAAATTATTTCTACAATAATTAATTTTATATTGAACGATTTCCACGTGAAAAATAAAAATGAAATAAAACGTTACACCAATTGAAAAAAAAAAAGATTAATATGAAATAAAATTGATTTACGTCATAGTGGTAATAAAACGGAAATTTTAAAAGATTTCTCAATAATACAAGGAGTATGTGTATGTACACAAAGCAGATTAATATCACGTCATTAGAGAATTAAAAAAGAAAATCTGACGTCATATAGGGAGTTTAACGAATTTTTCAAATGTTTGAGAATAATACAAAGCGAGTATCAATATGAGTAATAGAGAATAGTAAATAATATGAGTTTGAGAAACATATTGAATCATGATAAAAATCCGATTATGGAAATATTCGCATAGTTTAACATTTAGAAAGTGTACAACATGTTTAATTTTGAAATTTTTTTTTCAAATATCTCATTTAGTCTGCATGACAGATATTATTATGACAGAATATAATAGCGGGCTTCGCCCGCTATCGAGCTGGTTTAGATATTCGAAAAAACGAAAAAGATAGACCGGTTAATTTTTTACTTTATAAAAAAATGACTTTTTTTTTTGGTTGCTAAATGAAATTTATTTGGATTTATTAAAGAAGGGATAAAGTGTTTTGAAAGGAATATTAAACGAAACCCTTTGAACGATCTTCGATCACACTTACCCACTTGCTTTTTAAATACTTATTATCAATTTTTAATTCTAAAACGATATATGTTTTCTAAGTTTTGCATTTTCTCTTAATTTTATATGATCGATCATCGTTCAAAAATATATATCAGATAAAAATTTTATCATTAATTTGGCAGTTTTCAGAAAAGTCAATTTTAAAGATTTTTAACCAAACTTTTCATCAGAATAATTTAATCAATAATTTTAATTGTAATTTAAAAGAATTTCAACAATATTTGGAAATTATAATTCTAAAATACATATTATTATTATTTTTTTAATGAATTAATAATTTAGAATAAATCTTAAGATACTATGCATAAAAAATGTATTATCTCTTTCGCAGAATATTTAAATAATAATAACTTTATCAGAACATGCAAAATTTATTTTCTTATAAATTGAAAGATAGACAAGAAATGGTGAGAAAACTTCATACCCTCTAATTCAGCTATATTCAACCTGCGGCCGCGGTGTTCATGTAACCTACCTATCTTTTATGTGCGACCCGAAACATACAATCATACATTCATATTTACAAAAATTTGAGAAGCGACCGAAAGTTATTTAAAACATTCTCTATTGTTTTATATATTTTTATTGAAAAAAAAAATATATCCTGTTTTTTAAAATTAATTTAAATATATTTTTAAACATCCTAAGTCAAAAGTTCTTTTTACATATAATCCTATTTTACATTACAAAAGCTTATATATTTTTTAATCTTCAACGCTAATCAAACATCATTTTAAATTAATTGAAATTTCAAGTTAAGTTTAATATATTTACATTTTAAAAAGGTGAAGATTTTCATATTGATCAAAAATATAATTTATTACAGAAAATCTCCTGATTTTTTTTATCTTTAGAATTCGGAGAACCTGCGCTGTTATATAACTATGTTTTATACTTATTATATAGCGAATGCTAATTATATTAACTTTGTTTCATTGCTTTGGAATACTATTTTTGCTATCTTACTATTTTAGTTCATCTTTTTTTTTTTTTACAATATTATATAAAAGTGTAATTATAATGTATTGCCATCCCCCTACCGTAGCAAACATATGTTTGCTACAGAAAAATAAGTTGAGCATGGCTGCTCTAATTAGTTCAGCTCTACCCAGTTAGCCGTTAGGTATTGCAGATTACATCACAATGAACTGAAATACACCGACAAAAAAAAAGGGAGTTTCGCATATAAATTTTCACTTTCAATAATCATCATTTCAATGGGACCATACCTCAGTTTCAATTTCCTCCTGAAATCCAAAATTCAGAAACGAACATTATTAGTAAATCGAAAATAAAAATAGGGCAGGAAGCGCGCTGCATCTGGTACATTTTCTCTTGTTCTTCCACAGTTGAAGAACCCCCGAGGTATTGTATTCTAAAGGAACACAGGGCTGTCGGCTATGAATGTTTAGACCCAAGTGCATGGACTTTTGTCGGATAATTTCTATTATTTTGTTCAAGTTTTACATTTTATTTATTTACCTATTTTGTTTATTAACATATTTATTTACCTGACTTTTAATATATATGTTTTTTAACATTAATTCGATGAAAAAAAATTTTCGACAATGTAATTTGAAAAATTCACAGCAATACAGCAATATTGAACAAATAATCTAACATTATTCAAAACCTTGTAAATTAAAAAGAAAAAAAATCCTTTATTCTAAACTCTATTAAAACTCTTTCAGGGGCAAAGTACTTATATTGGTAAAATGCTGAAATGACTGAATGACACCAGAATTTACAAACATATTAATTTCCAAATAAGTAAAAACTTTTCTTCGCGTACATTATAAAAGCAAAATTGTATTTCAAAATTCTGGTGTCAATGTGGGATATTGAAATTAAAATTAAGTGGGATATATCATATCAACCCCTCCCCTTTTAAGCGGTTAAACCTTTATTATATATTTGTTATATTTATTATATTTATTAACAATAAATAAATAAATAAATAAATTATTTACTATATTTATTATTATAAATATTATTTACGATATTTATTATATTTTCTTTTTAATCAAATTATTATTATATTTATTACAGTTAATTTATAAATAATTGTTTATATAGCAAATAATTATTAATTAATTATTATATTTATTATTATTTATTAATATATAAATAAAGAATCTAATATTATTAAAAATCTTGTGAATTAAAAATAAAAAAAATATATTTATTCTAATCTTTACTAACCCTTTATTCTCCTTTGTTATATATATTTATTACAGAGGTGCCAAGTTTTCACTAATCTTCCGCAATATGTGGATTGATTTGACCCAGTTTAACAACGTTTTGAAACATAAAATTTGATAAATCCTTATTTATTTAATTTCAGGTTTCTATGTGGAATTTATTTAATTTAATTTCTTTAAAAAATTCTGGTGTGAAACGTATTTAACCTGGGCCAAATTAACTCCCATATTATGGAAGATTAGTGGGAGCTTGGCACCTCTGTTATTATATTTATTAACCTTTGTTAAACCTTTATTTTATTAAACCTTTATTCTGACATGATTCATACCTTGTGAAGAAAGTTTGAGGCCAAAAGAATGACTATCACTGAACTTAACACTATACTGATCACTCAGGAATGACTTGCTTATTCAAGATTTATTGAATGAAACAGTTTCTTCTGCAATTCAATTTAAACATTTCATTGTAATCATCCAAACTATCTCGATTGCAAAATATAATAATTCTCAAAACTCCATTGGAAGAGGCTCCCTGTGATCACTGATTTCGAGAATGATTATTTAATTCTATCATTTTTCTCCAGACTAAATCAATGAGACAAATTATTCTGTGATGTCTTTAGAAAACTCAATAGTATTCCGTTCAAATGTATTAATCTAAAAATCGAGCAACAATCAAAGTTAATACCCTATGAAGCACATTAAAGAAAATTTATTTAGAGAGTGACGTAATGGAATTTTTCCACCTTTCTCAAGACTAATTCAATGAAATAAATTATTTTGCAATATATTTTAAGGTTCCATGGTAATCCATTTAAAAATGTATTGAACGAAAATCTAGCAATACTCAAAGTTCCCAGGGAAAAAATTTAATGACCGATAGAGAATGGCTGTCACTGAACTTACTTACAACTATAAGGTGGTCAGTGTTCCTAAGGTAGCCCATCCCTCAAAAAGAGAATTAATTTAATTTTTAATCACAGAATGGTGCTATTGCATTGGCAATCATGTATCTGCAGTGCACATGGCTGAATTTAAAGAGATCACCTTGCTTTTCGACATTTTATGCAGGGATTTTACTTTTGAGGAGTAGTCGCTCTAATTTCCAGGTAAGAATATATTTTAATTTACATGTGTTTAAATTCTTAGAACTTTGAGATATGATACGTTTTCTGAAAGCTTATTTCCTTCTCTTTAACCACATTTACTTCAATTCTAAGAAATGTATCGGGTTAATACTTCGTGTAAATGACGACTATACGCATGTTCCCAAGGTGGCCACCTCAGAAAACAAATGTGGAAATCAGCATAAATATTTTAAAAAACATATTACCATTTATTGTTAACACCAGAGATCACTCAAAAGAAGTCAGTAACTCCCAAAAGAAAATCCCTGAACAACCGTGCACAAAAAGTGCTTCAAGGTTTTTTCGTGTCATAAGATAAGAAGATTAAAAAGAAAAACTCGAAAGATACCGAAAGAAAGAAAGGATGATCAGAGCATAATAGTAAGCAAAATATGTTGTCGAGTTTTTTTTTTTTCATTTTAAAAGCGATTTCAATACATGGGCCACCTTTGGAACACTATGCGCTAAAGGTGGCCCCCAAGCTACAATTTTGAAATTGTATTATAAAAGTAAATTACATTTTATTTTACAAATAAAAGTATACTCTATATGTGTTAGAGATAAACGTAAAATTTTACAAACAAAAATCCAGCCCCACACACACCCAACCAGAAAATTATAAAAAATTCTCAAAGCTTAACTATGGCCACACCTACCTTATTTACTGACCACTTAAAAGAAAATCTGCACTGAACTTTTTCGCAAAACTAATTCAGCGAGATAATTTTTTCTACTATTTAATTATTTTATATTTAAAGCTCATATCCTGTGAAGAAGGTTAAAGAACACTACTATAGAGTATAACATGAACTGAATTTTGTCATTTTTCTCAAAATTAATTCAGTAAGACAGATTATTTAGCAATATACTTTAAAAATTTGACAATAACCCTCTAAAATGTATTAGCTGACAAATCTTTCACCATTCACAGTTCATATCCTCTAATTAGTTCAAGAGTCACGTGGCAAACGGCCGTCACACGCTGCAATTTACATCACAACAAAACTGAAATATCATAACAAAAGGGGAACAAAAAAAAGTATGACACATAAATTTTCACTTTCAATGTAAGTAGTGATCGGATCATATCCCTTTTTCAATTTCCTCTTGAAATCAAAATTTCGTGAACTACTAAATCGAAAGTAAAATAAGGACAGCGACAGGAAACATGTGGCATCTGGCTCATTTTCTCCAGTTGTTCTTGAATAGGAAGATCAGCTCTCGTGAAGCGGTATTGCGCCGGAGATATTGGATTCAATGTGGGGTTGGGACGTGTTCCATCTTGGCACACGCGGCACGATAGATTCAGGGCAGTGACGCCGATGATTCTTCTTTTTCTTCTGGAGATGTTTCTTTGAGCATCTTTTGCGTGTGGTGTTACTGGGTCACATACGTCGTCGCGTTTTTCTTTCCGAATCAGAAGAATCCTGCTAAAATGACAATTATGCAAGGAACTTCACTTTCATGCAGAAATTATTGAAAAGGAAATATAGTATATTTTTTACGCTTTTGAATATATGTGTATTGGTTTAGAAAAATATTTTTTAATGTAGGTCGTATGTCAATAACATAGATTTTTCTTGCGTTATTGAAATAGATCTGAAGGGTGCCACAGACGTTGAAAATCGAAGGAGGTTGATCATTTATTATATACGTGTGCCAAACGTCGGACAGGAGAAAAGCGAAAGTTACTGTGGTTTAAAAGGGCCGGAAATAAGTCAGATGTGATAGGGGCATAGGTACCACGCTTATAGTGACTCCGAATAGTGTGTCGATGATTTTTTTTTTCTTCTGGAAGATGCTTCGAAGCATTTTTTTTGCGTGTGGTGTTACCGGGTCACAGACGTTGTGGTGTTTTTCTTTCTCAATCATAATAATCCCGCTAAAATTTCAATTATGTGAGGAATTCCACTTTGAAGTAGAGATACTGTAAAGAGTATACCCTTGAATAGTATACTTTTATGAATCTGAATATCTATTTCGGAACTTTTGAAATACAGGTCATATGTCGTGGAATTGTCTTACGTTATTAAAATAGATTTAAAGGGAGCACTGACTTTGAAAATCGGAGGGGATTGATCATTTATTATATCCTTGTGTCAACCGACGGACAGCAGAAGATCGAAAGTCATTGTAGTTTTTTTTAGCTGGCATTGGAAATAAGTCGGATGTGGTAGGGGCATTAATGCAGGTACCACGCTTATAGTGACTTCTAGTGCATCGATGACTTTTTTTTTCTTATGGAAGATGCTTCGACTATCTTTTTGCGAGTGGCGTTACTGGGTCACAGACATTGTTGTGTTTTTTTTTCTTATTCATAATAATCCCACAAAAATTTCAATTATGTGAGGGGCTCCACTTTCAAGTAGGGATACTGTAAAGAGTATACCCTTAAATAGTATAATTTTTATGAAATTGAACATCTGTTTCGCAACTTATAAAATGCAGTCCTGGAATATCTCCGTATATCCTGGAATTTTCTTTCGTTATTGAAATACATTGAAAGTGGTTCTCAAAAGAACTGCTCAACAACGCGACACTTTGACACATTTTGTGACTCAGTTTTAAACGCAAAAGGCATAAAATTGGCAGGCCTGACTATCGAAGCGATTTGGAATCGAAAGGAGTTTTCCAATTTTTGATGAATAAATTACTTATCGAATTATAAACGATTCGGGTCACGTGACGATACGTTATTTTCCCTTCCTCGCGCTGAAGCATAAGGAATTCTGTTCAAAACGCCGACTTTGACAGTATTTTATGACAGATCTTCTGTTTTTACCAAAAAATGGAAAACGTGTTTTGAGATTACATAGTTTTTGAATAAGAACACCTGCCAATTTCACGCGTTTCCGAACAAAAATAAATTTAAAAATATGTCAAAAAGTAGCCAGTTTGGATTTGATTAACGGGACCGTTCAAAATCAAGGAGAATGTACATTTCTTTTATATACGCGTGGCCACCACGGACAACTAAAACTGAAACGTAACGAATTTTTTTAGACAGAGAAAATCATAAGGTATGTGTTGTGAGAGCTGCACTTACAAGGGTCGACCCAGGCAAAATTTGGGGCCTATTTAGGGCCCCTTCACAAAAATCTATTTAATAAGACAGGCCCCTTCACAGAAATCAATTGAATAAAATGGGCTCTTCACAAAATTCTTTATAATAAAACAAGTCCCTTCACAAAATTTCTTTTACTAAAATAGGCCCTTTCACAAAATGATATTCCATAAAAACTTACTATTTATTAATTATATATTATTTTGTAGTTTTTTAAAATGTGTAATTTGTAAACAAACAAGTTCACCAGAGGCGAAAACTTCAGCAAAAGGACTTTAAAAAGTTTTTGTTTATAAATAGCTTTTGTTTTTAAAATGCTTGGTTCAAATTTTAATAACTGTAAACTTTCGTAACAAAATGCTATTTTCACAAAATATTATAAATTTCACAAAAAAAAAAAAAAAAAAAAAAAAAAAAAAAAAAACCTTTACTTTTCACAAAATGAGCCACAAGGAAAAAATCCTGCATCGACCCCTGATGTAAAGCCTTGAAAAGAATTAAAATATTTTTTTCCTCTTTGAATACAAATTTAAGGCTCGAAAAAGAATCTACAGCTGACATTTTTTCTTTTCAATTTATTTTATCTGTTTTCACCAATGTGATCTGAAATTATAGCTTATGTTTCATTTTGTTATTTTATTTTACTCTGATATTAAAATCGAATAAAAATTATTTTACCATACACAAAAATGTTAATAGGTATAATATTTATGAATATTTCACTACTTCTAGTATATGTCAACATAATATAGCCAGATATTTTCTGATCCCCATCTCTACTTAGTTTGAAATACACGGAGTAGTAGTAGGTTGCTAATATTTTGCCAAAACTATTGTTTTTGCTCATAAGGGAAAAGTTAAATTATAGTACTTAAACGTAGATTGAAAAGGCAAATAAAAAAACTTTCTAGAGTTTTTTATCCTTAAATTTTTACATAAAAAACTAATAAATATTATTTTTCGATACATTGAAAAATGTTAATAGAAAAATATTGTTTATTCCTCCACATGTGGCTAACATAAGAAATAATGTATTAGGCTGCTAATTATTTCTTTTTGCAAAAATTTGCTCACGGTAAAAAATATATCGTGTCGCTTATGCCAGCGACATGAGTGTGCAAATTTCAAAAGTTTGTGAAATCGCGTTTGAATGTTTACTGTACCCTCACAAGTCACCTGTTCTATTTACCTAAAATGTTATGCAATGTTGCTTCAAGAAGGAAAACATATTTGTATTTTTGGCAAAACTTAGATAGCAAGTAAAGAGATCCAGCCAGCTAATAAACAAAAAGTGGAAATTTACACACTCATGTTTTTTGATAGGGGGGGGGGGGGGGGGGCATGATATATATATGATATTTACACATAAATTTAAAATTTATGTGTAAATGAAAAAAGTGTTTACCTTTTCTGTTATTATAACTTTCACTGATATACAGGGTGGTTATAATATAAGTATCTCTATTTGGAGCTGTCTGTAGCTCGAAGGAATAACCGAATGAAACCAAAATCGGAACATATACTATTCAAGAGAAGGGAAGAAGAATGAAAAAATAAAAAAATAATAATTGCAATAATAACCGACAGATGGCGCTACTGAGTGTGAAATGTAATGTGTAATACAAGAACAAATAATTAAGACATCAAACTGGATGGCACACGTAATTTATTGGAAAGTGTCACAGTGAATGTGGTTATGCTTTCGCATGGCAGAGCCCATCATGTTCAAGTTCCAAATGACGATTGTGCTGGAGGACTCAATCCAGGCGGTGCACGACGTGCTCATCTGCGGAATTTAACGCATCAGGAGTGATGTTTTGCACATATTGTGATATGCGGTAAAGTCATTGAGGATTGTGACACCTCCACAGTACACAATATTACACATTACATTTCACACTCAAAAGCGCCATCTGTCGGAAATTATTGCAATTATTTTTTTTTTATTGTACTATTCTTCTTCCCCCTTCTCGAATAGTAAGTACACCGATTTTGGTTTCATTCTGGTTATTCCTTCAAGCTACAGACTGCTCCAAATAGAGATACTTATTTTATAACCACCCGGTATTTACTGTACATTAAATTATTCATAAACAAACTATTTACGAACATTTAATTCACTTTTTATACATAATATCATAAAATAACAAAATATTTTGTAATCCCAGCACTACTGAGCTAGTACATGAAACAGTACTGTGCTGCTAATTATTTCTTTTGCTAATATGTTCTTTTATTTACAGGGAAAAAATACTTTATAATAATCGTACGTAAATTTAGAAGGTATGTGTAAGTGCAAACTGTTCTTTTTTTCTCTCCTTTAGTTACTTCATTCTTACATTGATATTAAAAATAAATAAAAATATATTAAAATATAAATAGGTATAGAATATTTACAAATAACTTCACAAGCCGCGTATGCTCTTTGGAATTGCCAAGAAGTCTGGCACCACTATTCCTGATTAGAAAATTTCTATTTAACATTCAAATCGCAGGCTTTGTAGTAATCTTGTTTAATTGTAGACAGTGTGATATTTTTTTTTATTATTAAATAAACCGAAATATTCTATTAAAAAGTTTCTGGTAAAATTGTACGTATCCTGTAATTTTATAGTTGAGACATATCGCAAGATGTTTGTTGACATATCTTAAGATCGCCAGGATTTTTCTGACCCTGCGATTTCTTGGTTAATGTAAGAAATATAGCAAATGTTCCTTGTTTGTTTCTTTTTATCTACTTTTTTTTTTTTTTTTAATTCAAATAAAAACTAAAAGTACTCATGAACAAATTTAAAAGGAATACTTAAGTGAAAAAATATTTTGTTGTTGTTTTTCGTTAATAAATTTTCTCTGATTTTCAAATTGAATACACGAAAATGTTAACAACAAGGAGTTTATACCACCAAGTTTAAGATAAGAAAAATTATTAATAGTTAAATTGCAGAATTCGCAATCGCCGCGTTTATTCACATAATTTGTAATATTTTTTTGTGGTTAAATAAGGCGAAAAATTCTATTAAAAAATAATGGTAAAACTGTACCCACTCTGTAAAAGGTATAAAATATTTACAAATGTTCCACTGTTAATAAAATTCCCTGAAATTTTCCAACTACCTTTACTAATATAAGAAATAGCATTCTGATTCTAATTATTTCTCTTGCCAACACTTGTTTTTATCTACAGAGCCATATGGCACTCACACGTATAGATTTAAAATGCAGTGTAATACCTAAGGAATTATTTTCTAATTTTTATTGTGTTATATTAGCTTAGTCTGATATTATATATGAATAAAATATATTTTTCAGTACACAAATATGTTGAAATATTTCACTGTTAATAGTATATGCAGGGCTCCCACTCGGTTTATATTTTTGAATACCATATTTTTTCAAACAAAAATCTTCTTGAATATTACACACGTAAAATTTTCACATTGCTAACTAAGTGCGCATAACCAACAGAGTGAAAAATGTACAAGCCGTTAATCGAACCCGGATACTTGGAATAACGCTCCAATGTTCGGTTGTGTGCTCATCAAGACTTTTCCATCTTGTGCTGAGATTGCATCCTTATGAATATATGTGAGTGCGAAATACCAGGCTGGGTATCGTCCTCGTAGATCAATGGTAGAGCATTGGAGCATTATTCCAAGCATCCGGGTTCCATTCTCGGCTTGGACATTTTTTATTCTGTTGGTTATGCGCTTAATTAGCAATGTGAAAAATTCGCGTATTTAATATTCATTAATTTCGGGTGAAATTTCACTGCTAAAACTTAATTAAAATTATACGAAAATCTTCTTTTTAGATCTCTCTTGAAACTTTTGTAGAAGCCTATCCCAAATTTTACTTTTGTTGCAAATGTTTTAAAAATCTACCACGAAATTTTTTCTTAAGAAATACTGATATTCAGAAAAAAAGACAGACCAGAAATTTACAGAAATAACCCACCCGTGGACAGCCAACGGTGAAGTACAGACTTAAAAAGCCCACGAGAGGAAAAAAAAAATTCTGGCACTTACCGGACCACAGCCAAGACCGGACCCAGGAAGTAATGGGGAAAGGAAGACCCCTGAATCCGAGCTCGCCAGACCCCCCGAGAGAGTCTGAGAGGTAAACAGTTGGTCTCCGTTCCGGTGACGAAATTTCCGTTCCGGTGACGAAATTAAATTGAATGTAAAGATATATGCAATATTATTAAGATATATGCAATATTATTAAGATGCATAAAATAATAATCACATGCGCTGCCCAATTCGCCTATGGCTGGGCAAGCGAAATTGTAAGTTGCACATAGATCTTGATGTACGATTTCGATATTCTGATACAAATTATAAAGGGAAAGCTGTAGTTTTCCTGCATTTACACAGTATTTACAAAAAAAAAAAAAAAATACTAAAGTTTCTACCAATGGTTTCAAAGTATAACATATTTGCATATCATGAATATTCAAAGACAAATAGTTATTTACAAAATTTCTAAAATGTGTATGAGTTGATATCAATAACAATTCATTTGTACATTGAGCAGCAAGAGATTTTAAAGACAAAAAAGACCAATGGATCCCCGTACATGTCATTAAAAAATGACTAAATATTTCCTGATGCCAGCACCACTACTTACCTATAACAAGAAATAAAACATCGCTGCTAATTATTTCTTTTTCTAAAGTTTGCTTTTAGTCGCATGGAAAAAAAAAAAGTAGAAATTAACTGTATTCACACGTAGATTTAAAAGGCATGTAGAGGGAGAAAAGATAAAAGAAGAACTAAGCTGGAACTAAAAATAAGCGATGATTCAGGCGTTATTACTATAATTATGAAAGAGGTGTGTGCAAAAAAAGACGAAAGAAGCTTTGATTATAGACAGGAGAAGAATTCAACCTCTTGTAGGCTGCAATTTTTTGCCATTAGATTGAAAAAGATGAAAAGGATTCAAATGCAGAGGTTTAAGCATTTCTGGTTTTTCATCTAAATAATAATTATTTTATATCCCATTCCTCCAGGAAATTTTGCAGCACGGAATTATATATATAATCCTCAATTTAACTCTATATTACAGGTTTTAGAATTGAAACAATTTCGGTTTTTGGTTTGATAACAATTTAGAGATTTTTGAAGAACTGGAAGAAATGTTTATCTAAAACAATAAATTTAAATAAAAATTATGTTGTAATGTATGTTAGTATAGAAATTAAAAAGACTAAAATAATAAATGTAAAAAGGAAAGGAAACATTAAACGAAAGATGCAATAATAAATAACAGATTAAATCTAGTTTCATGAAAAACACTAATTTGAATGTAATAATTTATTATGATTTTTTAAAATCCAATTTATTAAAACTTTAATATTATTGTTGTAATTAGAAATTAATAAGCAAGTTTTAATATTCATACTATTTAAATATAGAACAAAAGATAGAATTAAAATAAATTATTGATTTTTTCCCCTTAAAATTTTCATTACAGTAAAAATTCGTTAATACAGAATTTTAAGGGATCATCACAGAAAAGTGCCGTTTTAGGCAGTTTTTCGTCTTAGCAAGTACATTATTTGTACTAATAATATTGTATTCTTTTCTGATACCAGGATTTTCTTTACATTTAAAGTATGATTCTCATATAAATATAATCTGATAATAATACAGCTTAAGTTTTGATAGATTTCACTGTATATTTAATTATGATTTATTGTTTTTACTGTAATAAATAATTAAAAATCCTGTTATTGCAATATATTTTTGTAGAATGCAAAATTTTTCGCAATATGTACAAAAATTAAAAACAGTTAAACTATATAAATAAATAAAGCACAGTAAAGTTTTATAAAAAAAAAAAAAAAAAAAATAAGAAAAAAAACCCCTCCTTAACCCTCTAATGCATTCTAGAAATTCCAAAATTAAGAAAATCTGAATTCACACCAGAAGTAACAACTATTAATTTTCTTTTTTTTTAATCACGAAATGTCTGTCAATAAATAAAGCAAAAATTCCTATTCCGATTTTCTGGTTTGAATTCGGAATATCTGAATAAATAAATCCACGAAATTGGCAATACTAATGGTAGCATATTATGCTACCATGGGCATTAGATGGTTAACTTATAACAGAAGAAATACTATATATGCTGAATAGTCTTGTCAGATTTTAGCATAATTCTTTACAGCATTATTATCGGTATTATTACTTTAATTAAGAATTCAAAATAACACGTTGAGAATTTAAAAGCGTGTAATTATAAAAATTAAAATTAACACAAGATGATGAATTTTATGACACTTTCATTAATCTTTCAATGTTTGATCTCCAAAAGAAATTAATAAATTGAAATGTTTATAATGAAACAAAGAGTTTGAAGTTATATGATTCGTCTCAAATACATATGGTCTGCTTTTCATCTCAGAGGGTTGCAAGGGGGCAATTTTCCCATGATTTATACCCACAACAGGGTCTGCCAAAAGTACAAATAGGCGAATCTTCCATTACCTGGCTTTTGTGAGCACCTGCTAGCGCTATAGGGTTACCGTATATTAAAACATCGCCAGAAAGCGCCAAATAATATGCATAATATAATATATATTTAAGTTAATAAATAAATTCATATTATTTTCAGGCTTAAGATGTTTTTTATAAATAAAAACCTTTTAACTTCGAATTGAAATAAAGATTTCTTTGCACACACAAATGCTTCACATATTCTGATATAAGTTGTAAATAATTGAATTCCCTATTTATTTATAAAATTAAAGTTTATATGAATTGTCGAAAGTTTCACATATTTTGATATAAGTTTTATATATTTGAACTTCTTCTTCTTCTTATTTTTTTTTTAAATTAAAGTATATTTATAAGAATTGTCGAATAGTTCATATATTCTGATGTAAGTTTTTAAATAATTAAACGCCTTATTTAATTATAAAATTAAAGTATTTTTGAAAGAATTGTCAAATGTTCTACATATTCTAATATAAGTTCTAAATAATTAAATTCCTTATTTATTTATAAAGTATCTTTATAAGAATTTTCGACATGTTTCATGTATTCTTATGTACATTTTAAATAATTGAACTCCTTATTTATTTATTAAATTAAAGTATCTCAATTATTGTCAAAATTGTCAGTATCATTGGAACGAAAAAGGTAATAATCAATTGCCCATGACAGAGAAGTAAATACTAAAGGGACGTAGCACGTTTGATAGTAAATAAAAAAAATAAAAAAGCTGAGCAGTTCTGTATGCGAGTTAAAACATCTGAAAAACACCTGAATACATGGATGAAAAAAAAAATACAACGTAGCAGAAATATACGAAAAGCTATTTTAAGAACAAGAGTTATTTAAGATAAAAAAATCTGTATTAATGAGATTTGATCCATTCTTTCTTAATTTTTAACTATATCCGCATTTCATTTTTCGAAATCCTTTCAGTAGATAGCATTTTAATACAATTCGAAATATGAACAAATGAATAACAATAATTTATAAAATCTACTTGAATTCATGCAACTGCTAAAAGCATCATTTTTGAAAGAAAAGGCTATTCGGAAATTCTATCTTGCAAATAAACCTCAGATATATTATTAAATAAAATTGTTACTGAAAGAATACGAATAAGAATAAAAATGCTTTTAGAATTGTAATAAACGTACTATTACAAATTATAATAATTTTTCTTTTCTGATGGAATATTTTTATTTCGCCAGTAAATGAATTATAAATGAAGCATATTTCTTCCATATGTTTTTCATCATCATAATTTTAGTGTGCCGTGAAAGTTTAAACACGGGTTTAAGTGTGCCGTAAAGTAAAAAACATTGAGAAACACTGATCTAAATTATCATGCAAAACCCGATTGGAACATTTTTTGCAATACCGTTCAGTATTTCTTTAATAATCAAGTTCTACGTTTGATTATTCTAACACCAAGCATCACATATACATGCTAGGTAAAATATAGGTACATCCCGTATTTTTGAGTACCACTATTTCCGAGCAGTAACTTTAGCCGTACTTAATCGCAGAATTTCTGCGATTAAATAAGGCAAAAATTACTTTTCGGAAGTAGTAATACACAAAAACTAAAATTCCTATACGTGACGCTCATTCTGAAGGGGTCAAAGGGCAAAACTTAATAAAATTAAATGCAAAATATGTTAATATTCAACAACAGAATGGAACAAAATGTAATACACCTAGGGAGCGTACAATTTTAACAGAATTTTTTAACAGAATTTTCCACCTTATTTAATTGCTGAAAAAATAATACAAAGTCTTGAATTAAACGGGGTGATTAACAAAGTCTGCGATTTAAAATTTAAATAGAAATTTTCTGATCTTTAATATAGGCAGACACTTTGGAAATTCCAATAATTGTACGTACTTTGTAACATCTTTCAAAGAAATAGACCTTTTTTTATTTGAAAAGCCCAGGTAAAAGATTATCACAATAAAAGGTTCTCTTGCTTTGCTCAATAACAGATGTTTAACTTGTAATATTTGAATTTTTCGCCAAATCGGGTGCTTACACTCACATCTAGCGTACATTACCTGGAAGTATTATCATCCCCCCCCCCCCTCCCTTACCTTTTTATTTTCATTCAGAGATTTCTCCCCATAGAATGGTTGAGTGAAATCTATACAACATAAGACATGGAGAGTTTCCGTTCATTTATTGGCCTTAACTCTCTCTCCCTGTTTTTTTAAGAGGTCCCTCCTCCCCATCTTCTTCTTCTATTTTCCATTACTTTTATAATCGGAAGTAGCGTTTTTTACTTCCGCTAAAGGGGCACCAGAATCGGGGAGAGTACCTATTCGACAGAAAAAATGTAGAGTAAATACTCTGAAACGTGTCAGGAAGTACTTTTATAAGAGAGCGGCATAAATAAACATAAAAATTTTTTTTACAAACAAAGATAAAAAAGTACGGTAAATTTGCAAAATACCGTCTTTTTTCTTTCGTATTTGTTGTTTTTCTTACAAGGAACCACTTTTGGAGCAGCTCGCACCTAGCATGAGACCTGGTGTATTTTAAAACCCTACACTGCGAAGTTTGAGAATCGATGAAATTTTTCAGTTAAAATCATATTTTTTGATTTGACAGCAGCATAACTTTCTGAAAACGCAATGTTCGAGACCACTTATCGCACTATTAACATAGAAGGTTTTTTTAGAAAAATGTACTTTAAAATACAAATTAGTTATAGTAAGAATAAAATAATGAAAAAAGTTTAAAAATTCCTTTAAACACCTACGAATTTCATTTTGAAAAAAATACAACATTATGCTTGCATTTTTGGCGGCGCGACATTGGCTTTATTCGTTACCGTAGAATTTTTCCCGCCAACCCTGGCCGAATGTCATAATATTCTGCTGTGTGTGAGTGAGAAGTGGTTTGGATTCGTAGCACCTTATTTGGCGACACATTAACAATTAAAGAACAATAATAAAAAAAGAAAAGTATAAAAAAAATATATAAAATATGATTTTAACAGAGAAATCTTAGAGGTTTTCTAACTTTTATGTATAGGACTACAAAATACACCAGGTCTCGATGATAGGTGCGAGCTGAACCAAAAGTGGTTCCCTTGTTAGTAATGTTGCTTAGAACGCAAGCAAGTACTAAAAAGTCCTTCCGGCCTGTACCAGGGGGAAAAGGTAGCTTTAATATTCAATGTTTTTAAAAATTCAACTCATTTTACTCAAATACCCGAAGCAAAAATCCTTGAAACCCGATTATAGAAGATTCAATCCCGATTTTCGTTAATACAGAATTTGAATGCAAATTTCAGCATAACAAAAATCAGATTGTTTCAAAATGTCAGCCACTGTGAAATTTCAAATTGCCATATCTCAGCCGTTTTAAAATGTTCCTGAATCCTTGTATCACGATCTATCACTTAACAGAAACATTTTTTTCAATTTATAATTTTTTTGCACATTTTTTTCAATTTAAAAAAATTAAAATTTTTTTAACTAGCCGCCATTTTGAAACAAGATGGCGGATGAAGCTGGCTAACGAATTCGGTCGAGACCTTGGTATGTTCTGATCAGCCAGATCTATATCGGTTCATAAATTCGAGAGTTATAGCATAACAAATATAAGATTGTTTCAAAATGTCAGCCACCCTAGAATTTCAAGCTCCCATATCTCAGTCATTTTTTAAGATATAGCCAAAACAAAAAATGTTCCGGAATTCTTGTATCACGATCTAACACTTAGTGGAAACAATTTTTTCAATTTATAATTTTTTTGTATATCTTTTTGAATTTTTCAAAATTTTCAAAATTTTAATCAGCCGCCATTTTTAAACAAGATGGCGGCCAATTTTACATTGTTCTGTCATTAACTTTCCCTTATGCAGCATAAACTTTTATACTATAATTAATCACAATTCTCAAAAACTTTCTCATATCTTCAGTAAAAATTTGGAGAAGAGTACATCAAAAACGCCAGGAGAAAAAAAAAGGTTTCTGCAATAAAAGATTCCTTTGACTGCCCCTAAATTTCAAAAACGATTTTTCAGATAATTTCGTAAACTTATTGTTTTGTGTGATTTCTGATTGGCTCTTCTCCTACAAAATGGCAGATAAGGGAAAGATTTTCAGAATCGTGGGTGACGACTAGATTATACTGAATTTTACCAAACATCTCTTCTAAGTCAGGTTCCTATATCGAGAAACATTTCTGAATCGTGGGTGACGACCAGATTATACTGAATTATACCAAACATCTCTTCTAAATCAGGTTCCTATATCGAGAAACATTTCTGAAATATTTCAGTGTACTTGATAATATATATTTAAGTCATAATATTAATAGCACAGTAAAAACTAGTGGACACTTTTTCAATTCTCAACACCGATATGTTTGTATGCTTTTACCTCTGAATAGCGGACACCTCCGAATACCGGACAAATTCTGAGCTTACAAGATGCCCGCTATTAAGAGATTTTACTGTAATAATAATAATAATAATAATAAATGAAGTTAAAACAAAACATTCAATTAGCAATAAACGAGATACTTTTCAAAGCTTTACAGAAACAAAATAACACTTTCCTGAGTGCTTCCGGTTACAATTTTTCTAAAAAAAAAATTCCAAGCTTTTAAACATCCGATAAGCTTTAATTTTTTTTTCTCTAAACTCGGTATTGATTAGCGCTCCTCTTAATTGCCCTTCATTTCCAGGGCACTTTTGTTACCGGCACCATCGATTAATGAATGACATAAACACCTTCTGTGCCATAACCGCTGCTAATTAAATCGATCGGTTAAAGAGAAAAGTTCGTTAACGGGGTACGCCATGCCTCTTTAATGCCGCCTTTGTAATCCTTAATGAGCTTTTTAATGAGGAGAGAACGGCACCCACCTGCTGCTTCTGCCGCTAATATGAGCCAAGAATTTGTTTACTGCACTTCCATACGTGTCAGGTTATGTGACCGTTTATGGTCATAGGTAAATTCTCTTGCTTTTATAATAATAAAAAATGTCGCTATTTCAAAATGTGTTTGGAAAAGTGATAAAATGTGAGTAAATGAACTTTGATTAGACTAGGGGAGACTTTTATAATTAATATACAGGGTTAGCACATATCAATGACCGGAATTTAAAAATTTGTATTTTCAAAACTGTTACAGATATACTTCTTTTAATTGTTAAAATGCGTAAAATAAAACGTTATAAACAGCAAAATAAGTGTTATTAGACTGTTGACATGTTTCGGGTCCATCGAAGCCATTATCAGTCTATGAAGTTATTATTTGAAACGCTATCGTTTAATTTTGCACGTAATTTTCTAAATTACGCAAATTATATTTTATTTTAACTTGGATGTTTATTTTCATATTTGTAACCATGGAGTAACTCGAGCCACAATTTTGGTAAGTTAAATTATACTGCATCGTTATAGATTGTATTTTTACGTGTTACAATCTCTATGGTTTCTCTTATAATGAATGGATAGTATAGATTGGAGGGGAAAGTTATCTTACTTTCACCGAAATTTATTTGGTTGGTTTCTTCTTCATATAGTCTTGCGAGGGCAGTGATTTTTTCTATTATACTGAATATCAGCTATATGCTTTTTTTTTATAACTAGATTTACTGCTTGTCATCCCAATAGAAATTCTTTGATCCGTCTTCTTTAATAAATGGTATTTCACATACTCCTGAACAATTCTCAAAATTAATTGGGTCAATTTTAATGCAAATGATATTCTTTAATATCGGAGGGGTTTGGCTATTAATTAGGACATTGAAGCGTTTAAGGCTGTATTTTAATTTTTCAATAAAGCTTGGATAACATTGAACAGTATAAAGTTTGTATTTTTGCGAATAAAATTTGTTTTCAGGTTTCTTATTATTGGGAATATACACGATTAATTTATTAATTTAATATATTATAAATTTCTTATACTAATTACACATATTATAATAAGTGAGATATGAAAATAAAGAAAAAACTTACAAGTTTTTTTTTTCCAGTTACAAATGTTCGACGTGTGAACCTTTCTCAACACGACAAACACCTAATCTGTAATACCAAGTTCGTTCCACACATTTTGCACTTTTACGCTGTCAGCGGTTTAAATAACCTGCTCAACAACGCGAAACTTTCTGACACTCTGGTTCATTTATAATCGTAAAGGCATAAAATTAGCAGGCCTGACTATTGAACCGATTTGGAATCGAAATGAGTTTTCCATTTTTTTTTTATAAATAAATTTATATATAGAGAGATTATTTATCGAGTTATAAGCGATTCGAGTCACGTAACGACACGATTTTCATTTTTCTCGCTCTCCTGCCTCGAGGGATTCGGTTCAAAACGCCGACTTTGACAGTATTTTCTGAAAGAATTCCCTTTCCCAAAAATGGAAAACACATTTCGATGACATAGTTTCTGAATCAGAACACTTGCCAATTTCATCCGTTTGCGAACAAAAATTAATTCAAAATTGTGTCAGAAAGTAGATTTGAGAACAGTCTTAAAGCAGCACTGAAACATTCTTCAAGTTCTTTGAGTGTTTTCGGTAATGGTGGTTCATAAACAAGATATCTGATGTAAGCCCACACACACACACAATAATCACATGGTGTAAGATCCAGGGAACTTGGTGGCCATATGAATGAGAGTAAATCATCGTTACCCGTATAGTCCAATCCAGCGTTGAACGACGTAAGAAAAAAAAAATGAAAGTTATTTTTTATTTTCATATATTACTCATTATAATATGAGTAATAGTTTTGAAAATATAATTTTTTTAAATCCGGTCATTCATTTATGAGAACCCGGTATATTTTTCATAGCGGGTCGAGTTGACTTTAACTGTTTTGGGTTCGAATCGGTTTCTGGTTGCATTTTGACACTTGCGGCTCAGTTTCGGGTTGAACCGATTTCTCAAAAGAATGTTCATATTATTTTTTCAGATGAAAAAGTTATATATTTGAATATTAATGAGTATATTACATGTTGATCTTCCTACTTAAAAGACAAAATTGATATTCGAGATACAATATTGCAGACTACTTTTCTATAATTGCATTAACATATGGATTAATTTTAATTCATTTTGGGTTCGGGTCGGTTTCGGATCCAAGTGTGTCGGAATCAGGTCGGGTTCGAGTTGAAGTCTGCCGGATTCCGATCGGGTTGCCAGTCAACTAATTTTTTTTCGTTGGATTCGGGTCGCGTTTCGGGTTGACTTGAAAGAAAATTTTCGCGCAGTCCTCTAAAATATTCACTACGTGATTATAGACGCAGAGTATCTTATTTAAAAATTTTTCGTTTTTCTGGCGATTATTTTTTTTAATACTCGTAAACATCCAGTGTATTAATTTTATAAAAATAGCAAATGAACCTTCAGGTATAAACTAAAGATTTTATATTGCCATGCAGTAGCCTTATATAGCAAACATATATCTAGCTTTGTTTCTAAGGGATTTTGATCGCAAACACAGACTAGAGATATACAAATAATCAGTTTTATTATTATAGATAAATTAGAAGCTATATACACTATATTGCCAAAGGTGACCAGTCACTTGCGATTTTAGACGTTTTGTTAACTATCTAGAAAAATACATGAGGAATTAACCTGAAACTGCAGATGTGTAAACAGTATAGTATAGGTGATATATTTCCGTGAAGATTTTTTCCCGAAACCCCATAGGGGACTGTCAACAAATTGAAAAAGAACGAATATCTTTTGGATTACCCTGTAAAAACTAATGTAGCAAAAGCGTTCAAACTCGAGATTATTAATAAGTGGCTTATTGTAATATACTGTGTTCATTTTTATAAGGATAGCATGTATACTCGTAGAAAAATTAAGGTTTTTATAAAAACAGTCCCAAATTTCGCCAAGTTTTTTGCTTATAATTTGCAGAGTTCTTAATATAAAAAAAAGTTATTTTGAGAAAATATGTCAAACAACATTGTACAGAATACTCTGTAATCGAAATTAAAAAATAATAAAAATTAGATGAAAAATGAGCGTGTTTACTAAAAAATGTTTCACTGCGCATGCGCGAATGCAATCAAAATATAATATGCATAATGTATTAGCTAAGTACATAGAGCAACTTTTGTGAAAGTCTCAAAATCATAGCTTGAAAATTCTGAAAATTATCGTCGATAGAATAAGCTCGAAATCCGATGTTCCCAAAAAGAAGCAAAAAGATGAGGGGTTGTATCAAATATCTGTTGATTACTGCCAAGATAGCGTACACGATATTGCACGTACTACTATATTTGGATACAACCCCTCATCGTTTTGCTTCCTTTTGGGAACAACGGATTTCGAGCTTATTCTATCGACGATAATTTTCAGAATTTTCAAGCTATGATTTTGAGACTTTCACAAAAGTTGCTCTATATACTTAGCTAATACATTATGCACATTATATTTTGATTGCATTCGCGCATGCGCAGTGAAACATTTTTTAGTAAACCTGCTCATTTTTTATCCAATTTTTATTATTTTTTTAATTCCGATGGCAGAGTATTATGTACAATGTTGTTTGACATATTTTCTCAAAATAACTTTTTTTTATATTAAGAACTATGCAAATTATAAGAAAAAAACTTGGTGAAATTTGGGACTGTTTTTATAAAAATCTTAATTTCTTTTCGAATATACATGCTATCCGCATAAAAATGAGCACAGTATATTACAATAAGCCACTTATTAATAATCTCGAGTTTGAACGCATTTGCTACATTAGTTTTTACAGAGTTATCTAAAAGATATTCGTTCTTTTTCAATTTGTTGACAGTCCCCTATGGAGTTTCGGGAAAAAATCTTCGCGGAAATATATAACCTATACTATACTGTTTGCACACCTGCAGTTTCAGGTTAATTCTTCCTGTATTTTTCTAGATAGTTAACAAAACGTCTAAAATCGCAAGTGACCGGTCACCTTTGGCAATATAGTGTATATATGTGTGTGTGTGTATCTTTTATGTTGTAATTAACGTCTGTTGCAGCTGAATACTCTGCGGGGCAATTATGCTGAAGAAAATTTATTGTCAAAAATGGGGCAATTGCAGAAAAAAGAAAAGTTATGATGAAGCATCCTTTATAAATGGGGGACTTGTTGCGGCAAATTATGGATTAGAAAATGTATATATGTACTAAGAATTACCCTGTAAAATATAATCTCTTGGCGCCCTAACTCAAAATTAAAAGAACTTTTTTACGGAAAAAATTGGTTCTCTTGCAAAGATTTTTTTTTCCTTTTTTTTTTTTTTTTTTGAAGATATTATAAAGTTCAAATTAGTTATAGCTGCTTTCTGGCACGAAGTCATTTTTATTAAAATGTATAAATTTTGCAAGTATTCTAATTCAGATATTAAGAAAAAGAAATGCGTTTCTTTATTTGCCTACAAATATTTCGTTGTGAACCAAATTTTCACGAAGCCATTCGAAGAAAATTAATCATAAATGAGCAATCTGTTAAATTTCCACGTCTTCTCCATTTACAAGAAAATAAAAAACCCTATTCTAATCTATTGCACTTCATTATTAATGTTTGAAAGTCTCATGCATTTCCATAAAATAAAAATCACGAATGTGTCAGAAAGTTTTGCTTTGTTGAGCTTTATTTTGTTTAGTTCTATATATATCTATTATCTATTAATATATCAATTTATTTCATTTACTTATTTTGTGAACAACACCATTAATCAAAATACTGTATTTGGCTATAAGTACACGGACGGTTAATCACACGGGAAGCGTATACCGTATGCGGCAAGGTATTGTTATTTGGCTATAAATACACGAAGGTTAATCACACGGGAAGCGTACCCTATGTGCCAAAGTATTTTAAAGCCTAAATAATAAATTTTAATTATATCCTTGTTTAAATCAATATCCAGAAGTAGTATAAAAGTAATAAACATCAAATAGATACTCTATGTGTAAACTATTTATAAAATGCATTGCAATTCGAATAAAATCCTAGCTTGATGACGTCACAAACTTTAAATCCTCTCTTACTCAATTGCGTAAAAGGAATTTCCTTATAACTCTAATAATGATAATCCTATTAACTAACAGTTTACTGCGTAGGATTAAGGGTCTCATTTCTAATTAAAATATATCTCTGGATTGAAATTTGAATGAAATACAGTGTCATGCAAAATCGAAGAGTGTGGAAAATAAGATTACAAATATCTCGGCAACTTATTATCCGATCGATTTCATTCTTAATGCAAAATTTGCGTTTTTTTATTCACTCTTTAAAAAATCAATTTCGAAAAATTTTATATACCTTTTATCAGAACGAATATATCGAGAGTCCGAAAAAACTAGTTCCGTATAATCGAGGTGACTGAAATTCAATAAGCTTCTTCCCATTATTATATACTAAGTACATACCCAATTTCAAGTCTCTATCTCAATTTGTTCGGGAGCTGGACCGTTTACAGACACACACACACACAGACTGACGGACGGCAATTTTTTTTTTCTAAAAATATGTTTTACAGAATCTTCAGTGTCTTAAACGTTTAAATCCGTCAATTTTTTCTTTTTTCGATTTTCAAAACGATTACAAGACTTACCCTATACTACGTATGATGGGTAAGTAAAAGGTCTAGTAAATAGCAGAAAAATAATAAACATCAAATTTATACATATAAAAATAATTTAATTAAGAAAGAAATTGGAATATATTAAACAAATACACGAGCGGCGTATTCTGTACGCCAGTGATGACTTACCAATAAAAATAATGGAAGAGTGTAAGCAAATTTGATAACTTCACATTGAAACATTGGTTGATCCCTGATGAGTCGATAGGAGTAAGGTATATGAAGCGCATAATTATTTTGGGGGAATTTGTTTTGATTTTCTTTATGATTATCTTTGTTTTGATTTTTGTTTTGAATTAAAAAAAAAAAAAAGTTACGAGAATATATTAAATGAATAAATGAAATACATTCTTGTATACATTTTGCATGATAAAAATCTTAATCGCCATACTTAAACCATTCTTTAGAGTAAAATATTTCCGACCAACACTAGACATACAGATATATATGGGTCTTTAGGAAGAAGTTAAATGAGCCACATAATTATTTTGGAATATGTTTTGTTTTGATTCTCTATTGTTGTATAATAAAATTCCACCTCAAGAACAAACAATAAAAAAAAAAAAAAATCGAATTTTGGAAAAAAAAAAGTTACGAGAATATGTTAAATGAATAAATAAAATACATTCTTGTATCTATTTTGCATGATGAAAATCTACGCCATACTTAAACCATTCTTTAGATTAAAATGTTTCCGACCAACACTAGACATACATGACATGGGTCTTTAGGAAAAATTTGAATGAGGCACGTAATTATTTTGGAATATGTTTTGTTTTGATTCTCTATTGTAATGAAATTCCACCTCAAAAACAAACAATTTTTTTTATAAAAATCGGATTTTGAAAAAAAAAAAAAAAAAAAAAAGAGATACGAGAATGTGTTAAATGAATGAACGAAATATATTCTGATATATATTTTGCTTGATGAGATTCTGCAACAAATTTAAACGATTCTTTACATTAAAACGTTTCCATTCAACTCTACTCCATCTTACAGACATATATGGAAAGAGGTTAAATGAGGAATACATAGTTACATAATTATTTTATAATTTGTTTGGATTTTTGTTTTGATTCTCTATTGTCGTGTGATAAAATTCCGCATCAAGAACAAACAAACAAAAAAAAATCAAATTTTGGGAAAAAAGGTACGAGAATATGTTAAAAGAGTAAATGAAATATATTCTTGCATATATTTTGCATGATGAAATTCTGCACCATACTTAAACCATTCTTTACATTCAAACGTTTCCACCCAACTCTACTCCTCCTTTACAGACATACACACAAACAATCCGTTTTATTGCAGTAGAATAAAAGTGTGAAACGATATAATTGTCTTAGATGCCGCGTTTATAATTAACGTCAGTCGCAGCTGCAGAGTCTGCGAGGCAATTATGCAGAAGAAAATTTATCGCCCAAAATGAGGCAATTACGGGAAAAGAAAAGTAATGATGATGCATCTTTTGTAAATGGGCCACTTGTTGCAGCAAATTATTGATCAGAAAATGTTGCTAAGGGATCGTATATAACCCTCCAACACCCATAAGTAAAAATTTACATATATATTTTTCAAATTTATAGGTTGTGTTGTATTGTTTTTACTATAAAGAGTAATAATAAAAAAATCGATAATAAATTAAGGGGGGGATTACCCCCCCCCCTGCTCCCCTCCTTATACTTAACCAGTGAACCCCCAAAACTAACCACGGAAGCGCTTTATCACAATGAATCTATATACAAAATTTGAAGCAAATCCGATAATTCCGCATGAAAAACCAATTTATGTAACTTAAGGGGGGAATTAGCCCTTCGTTCCCGCCTTTGTACTTAACCAATGAAACCCCCAAACTAATCAGGGAAGCGCCTTATCACAATGAACCTATAAACAAAATTTGAAACAAACCGGATATTTTTATCAAGAGTTATCGCGTTACGTACATACATACAGAACGGGCGGGCACATTAGCTCTCAGGCTTTGATAGCCTGTGAGCTAAAAACAAATTTTATGAAAAAAGTAGAGGAACTTCGGTTATTATGGAATACTATTTATATTTGAGGCAATACAACATTCCGATATTGTTTAAAATCCGAAAACGGAATACAATTACAAACTTCAAATATCTAATGCAAATAGCTTTTATAGGCAAAAATTATTTTACGAAAATTGTATTACTTGCAAACAAATAATAATGATAAATGTATTTTGAGGGTATTGTGAGATAGTCGGGAAATATGGAATAGGGGGTCAAAAATGAAGAAAACGAACAAAAGTTGGCAAATAAAAGAAGTAATGGTATCAAGAGAGCATGATCAAAACATAGTGTCAGGTAATCAGCCAATATAACTTCAGTTCATGCTTCAGATTTGCACAAATCACAAATATAAAGATCTGTCTGCGCCACCATGATCACGGAGTATTATGAGATATTGCTATTCTGTATAACCCGACATTTACTCGGTTTGGGAAAAAATTATGTTTATTGGTATGAATCGAAAGCTAAATAAAAAAGAAAAGTGCCCAGTTAAACTGAGGGCATTGAGCTCACAGGCTATTCACAATAACTGTATATATTGTACCCTTATTTCAAAGAATAATGCCCATCGAAAAATGAAGAAGTCGACAATATATTAAGAGGAATCATCCACCCCCCCCCCCCCTATAAGTAACCAATGAACACCCAAAACTAATCAAGGAAGCGTCTTATTACAATGAACTTATATACAAAATTTGCAGCAAATCGGATAATTCTGCATGAAAAACCCATTTATCTTAATTAAGGGGGGATTAGACTCCCGTTACCCCCTTTATACTTAACCAATGAACTTCCAAAACTAATCAGGTAAGTGCCTTACCACAGTGAATCTATATACAAAATTTGAAGAAAATCGGATAATTCTGCGTGAAAAATCCATTTATCTAAATTAAGGGGGAGGATTAGCCACCCATTACCCCCTTTATACTTAACCAATGAACGCCCAAAACTCATCAGGAAAGCTCCTTACCAAAATGAACCTATATACAAAATTTGAAGACAATCGGATGTCTGCAAGGAAAACCCATTTATGTAAATTAGCCCCCCTTTTCCCCGTTATACTTAACCAATGACACCCCAAAATAATCAGAGAAGCGCCTTATCACAATGAGCCTATATACAAAATTTGAACAAAAACGGATAATTCTGCATGAAAAAACCCATTTATCCAAATTAAGGGGGAGTTATCCCCTCTTATACTTAACCAATGAACTCCCAAAACTAATCAGGGAAGCGCCTTATTAGAATGAACATGAACCTATAAACAAAATTGGAAGCAAAACGGATATTTCTATCACGAGTTATCGCGTTACGTACATACATACGTACATACATACATACATACATACATACATACAGAACGGGCGGGCACATTAGCTCTCAGGCTTTGATAGCCTGTGAGCTAAAAACGAGTATTACATCACAAACTTCTAGTATTTTGGTGCACATTATGCTTAATTTCAATATAAGAATGATAGTTCTAATAATGAATAAACAAATTATTGAAAAATTATTTTCTGAAACTTTCCAATCACGAAAACCAAATATTTATTCACGCAACGAGTCCTGACGCCGACAGACGAACTGCGATTTCTTGGGGGCATTCTTTAAACGCTCTTAAGTAGTTTATGATATTGCCACTTGGTGGCAGCACTTTACCAAACAGAAACCTTGGTATTTCATATTACTCGACTATTCCATAATACCCGAAGTTCCCCTACATGCAGGGTTCATAATATGGTCTGTTTCAAAATCGCATCGCAACG
This sequence comes from Maratus michaelseni, assembly GCA_963931845.1. Classification (NCBI taxonomy): domain Eukaryota; kingdom Metazoa; phylum Arthropoda; class Arachnida; order Araneae; family Salticidae; genus Maratus; species Maratus michaelseni. The sequence goes on along the minus strand of OZ007593.1, from coordinate 47,058,290 downwards.
TAAAAAAATTAATCAAACATTCAAAATCCTACAAATATCAACTCAAAATTTAGCTAACTTTAACACTCAGGCAAAATAAATAAATAAATAAATAAATATGAGATATAGTAACTTTTTGACATTATTACATGAAAAAAAGAAGAAGAAATCAAGCCCTTGCTTTTTTATGTTAGATACAAAATTTTGTAAGGTTATAATATCATATAAGAAAATCCCAGAGATATTTCCGACTTTTTTCTATGATTAGGTAAACGCTTCTAAATCCCAATCTAGACATCATGGTTCATATTCACAGGATTGAAAATAGTTGCATTATAAATACAAGTCCCCCCCCCCCCTATACCCACCCATACACGTAAATTAAAATAAATTTCATATTCTACAAGCAGATGACGTAGACATGAATATTACCAAGTTTGGTACATTTCGGTACATAAATAACTAAAAACATATAGATGTTGATTGACATTAAAATACACCACAAACAACTTTTCTCCGTAGAGAAACCCCTATTATTTGGAGTGTCCCTGTAAACGAACTATAAATGTAAACGAACTAATAATAATCCAACTGGTTGTAATTTTCTGACTGGACGAAAAATGTCCGGGCTGGAATTCGAACCTGGGATCTCTTGGCTGAAGTTGCCATGCTCTACCAATTGAGCCATCCCGGTCGAATCTGGAGGACCTAATTCATCCAGTTAACCTTACTGATCATTGTAGCTGGTCTGATATCTGAATCAGCTCAACAGAATAAATCTCAGGTAATTTGGAACTCCAGTAAACGTGATTACACTAGATTAATTTTAACACAATTATTCAAATTGGTAAATAATTGGAAAATTACAACTCGTATAATTTCTTTACCAATTTGAATAATTGTGTTAAAATTAATTTAGTGTAATCACGTATCCAGCGTTTACTGGCGATCCAAATTACCTGCGATTTATTCTGTTGATCTGATTCAGATATCAGGCCAGATGCTATGATCAATAAGGGTTACTGGATGAATTACGTCATCCAGATTCAACCGGAATGACTCAGTTGGTAGAGCATGGCAGCTTCAGCCAAAAGATCCCAGGTTCGAACCCTGGCCCGGACATTTTTCGTCCAGTTGGAAAATTACAACTCGTATGATTGCTTTACCAATTTGAATAATTGTGTTAAAATTAATCTAGTGTAATCGAACTATTCTTCATTTTCAACACTAAACATGCCATATAAACCTCAATAACATATGTGAATTATAAGACAATCCGAATATGTTTACCCAAGTTAGAGCTCTGAAGGACAGACAGACGGCTAGACAAACCGAATTCATAAACACTTTTCAACTATTTTGGAAAGTGTTAAAAACTCAAGCGCATTTACATGGCATAGAATAATACGTATTATTAGAGCTTACATCTATTTTTCACACGACACAAACAAAGATTATTTGAGATTAAGTTTGACTCCAATTCCGTCTGATATTGTGAAAGTATGAGTCAGAAATGCTTCCCAGGAGTTATGAAGTGCCGACTGATGCTAGAACAACAGGAGATTAGCTTATGTCACTGTCAAAGTCAGGGTCGAAAATAAAATTTTTTTGTATGTCACATTCGCATATGTTTGTGATCCTGTTACAGAAAATCCAACTCAATGTATTTATCAAGTTACGCAATTTATATACGCATAATAGAATCTGTTAAAAGAAATTTTCAGGGATTTCCTTAATCCCCGCACTGCTGTAGCGCCATCATAAATTTATAAGATTATTAGAATGTGTGTTTTTGTATTTCTCTCCATTTTGTGTTATAAATTGGTATTCACTTTATCTGGTATCGGTAGGTAAGTTTTCGTATTTTCTCTGTAACAATGCTCAAACTAGCAGAAAATATAGATACTAGGTCTCAATCTGCTCAACTTCCTAAAAAGAGCTACTAATAAATGTACACTGTAAAAAAAGACAAATGTGGTACCACCATCTGCCTGGAAAACTCGCAACTAATATCAATAAATACTTTATACAAAATTCATGCATTTTATTTTCAACTAACTAAACATTTTTACGTCTGATATATAAAATTAAATGGGGGGAATGAGGAGCTCGATCGTAACTTGAAACGTTTGTTTCATTACTTTAATGTTTTACATAATTGCGTGTTTTTAGTACTGTAATGTCTGATTAAATACAATAATTTTTAACAATTCATGCATTTTCATTTAATATTCAGTTTGAAATAACATTTACGCACCAACAACTTCTATTTACCCAATTTTATATTTAAACAGTCATTTCCCAGACACCCTATATCATTTTGCCAATCTTAATTATTCACTTTTCACCGTGTATCATTTGCCAATCTTAATTATCTATTCACTTTTCAGTAATAAAAAAGATTCGAAGTCATCTGAACACCGAGTACAAGTCTTAGCATAAACCGAACTTTCACGATTACACCTGCATTCAACAGATTCACGTACTCCCAACCCACTCTCTAGCATACGAAAAGTAGCAATTTCGTGGGCGTGAATAACGAAATAATGTTTCGTTAATTAAGGGTGGACTGGACACGCGCCGTCGGACCAAATGCCGTGACGTCACAGATTCCAGAAGTGGCGGAGCGTGAAACAATGGATTTAAAGGATTGTTAACTAACTCCCCGGGTCAATATGTGCGACACAAGAGGAAGAGATGCTTCAAACACATGTTGATATAACAATGGGTTTCGAATGATGCAAGTGAGATGGCAAACGTACAGCTGATGGAGTAAAGATTGAGTGATGGTGCATTGCAACAGGATTCTTAAATGTACAGTAAAGTCTGCGAAAACGGAGCCTGTCTATAACAGAATACTGTCTTAAACGAAAAAAAAATCATAGTCCTTACGGAAAGAATGCATTGAAATTTACTCGCAAAAATAAAACCTGTCTAAAACAGAATATAATAGTTTTGTCCCTATAGAGATTTCGTTTAGAAAGGTTTTAATGTATATAAAATCTGGTAGCCAGCAAAAATTTCTAGACGGCAGTAATAAATATCCCCCCACCCCTCTCCCGTCATTGATTTTGAAAAAGCACAAGAGTATTTTATGAATTAGAATAATACATAATTTAGAAAGATCATATAAACTAAGTTTTCTAATAAAATTTACCAAAATTATATAGCTCAAAAAAATTTAAAAAAAAGAAAGAAAGAAAAAAAAAGGTAAAAGCTGAATTAACATGTATATTCGGGAAACGCTGATTGCCGAATGCTGCAAATGTCTGGATAGTTAAGTGCTACAAAGTCTATATCTGATGAGGGGTACACTGATGAAATAGTAAAGCAGTAAAATAATTTTTTGCCTATTTTCCTGTCAAAGTCAGTCAAATAATTCTTATTCTATCATTTTAACATTTGCATTTCATTAGTTTATTTCTGCCAAACTAAAAATAAAAGATAAAAATATTTAACTGTCAATGAAACTGTTACTTATATACAACGTGCTTTTCTAACGGATAAAGTCGTTTCCGGAAGCTAAAATGTTGATGTATGTTTTACTGCCATTTCTCTTTTTGTTTAAAAATTCCATTTTAACTATATGTTTTCGTATAATATACATGATAACATGTATGATGACAATATACAAAAATATACATGATTTTTTTATGATTGTTGATGACTTGCGAAAATTGGCTAGACACTAAAAAATTATAACATTTCATTTTGAACCAAAAATTGATTATTTATAAAGCATTTTATCTTATTGTTGAGAACCTCTGGAGAAAGGGAAGATGGTCCTAAGCATAGGAACACTTTACACTATTCACCGAAATTTTCAGCTTAATCATTAAATAAAGAAAATCATGCTTTCCTTAATTATAAAACAATCCAATTATGAAAATTTTCCATTATTTTTTTCTTTTGATGTAATAAATGTCATCTCTCACTTTTCGATACAATATTTAAAAATTTCTTACCTTAATTTAGATGGTTATCAAAAATTAATCCACCACTGAGATAAAAACAGCAGGAGTGTTTCATGCGAGTAAAGTTCTGCAAAAAAGAACAAAAAAAAAATATATAAATAACTGATTTGGAAAATAAAAGGAAAAATAAATCTTTCACCAATCTTTATTAAAGGTAAATAAATAATAATAAATAAAACACCTTTAATTTTATTTAGCATTTTATGGAAATGTGAATTAAAAAAAAAAAGTAGAAAATAACTTTTTATACTACAAACAATTATGTATTATAATTAGTATTTCCTAGTGTGCAACGGAGTCACCGGGAGTCGAACCCGGTGCCTTCTCATAGGCTCGCAAGCCATTAGCGGAGTAGTGCCCCACCATTGGAAAATTAAATCAGTATGTGGAAATCAAAATATTATTATTGATCAACAATCTTTTCCTCTACCTACACTGTTAAAACTAGATTCATAAACACATTATGTATTCAGAAAAGCTCCTGTAGGCTATATTACTTACATTTGAAAAACACGTATTCTTATTTTTGAGATACCATAGCTGACAACGCTTTTTTCTTACCAGTAATAGTACATTTTGGCTTATTTGATCGCCTAAATATGCGATTAAATAAGGCAAAAAATTTCAGTTGTAACAAAAAACGTAAAAATTGGTACCCATGGTTACACCTTCAGCAAAAGTACTTCCTTCCACATGTGCTCACTTTTGACAAATCCTATTTTTTAAAATCGATTCTACATCTTCTTGTCATTTCTGTAACGAGTATGTAAGTTTTAAGTACATTTACATAACATACTTGAAACAGAGAACAGCTAATATTCATTTTTTGATTCAAAATTATTTAACATACTGATTGCCATGGCACACACTATGTGTGCCAGCAATATTTCCCGAGGTGCTATACCATACCAATATGTGAGTTAATATTTTCATCGAAGACAATTTATTGCTATGAAACGGGACTATTGATAATTCATTACCGCGTATTTTAAAAAAAAAGAAACCCGTACATCCCCGCCTTCCCCAAAGTATGTTTAGTGATTTATGTTTGGCGTTCAAAGTGTAAAAATAACTAAAACTTTATATTTTTGAATTAAAAATGTATACAATTAATACTTTGTATACAATTAACACACATTGCCGCAACTGGGAATTATGAACCGACTCGATAAATATTGAAAACAGCTTTGTCTTTGCCTGCCAAAAAAGCCACTTCGTCGCAAATTTGGTGGGGAATGTGTTAAAAAGGAAATAAGCAGGATCTTGATGTCATTTTCAAGCACATTTTTTTTGTTGTTGTTATAGTGTACAAAACATATTTTATAACACATATTTTATAAACAATTCTTTATATTCAACTTTTTTTGCACTTCTTATCGCAAATTTATTAAAATTATCACCTAGTTATCAAAGATTATGCTATCATTATGTGAATGAACTTTCTAGCAATTTCGAAAGATCTTAATTGCGCAATTTTAAAGATATATTTTGAATTTTCTCGCTCAAGCATTGAGAAAAAAGTATAACTATAAGGCTGTTAACAGCTTTATCGTAAATAAATAATTTAAAAAAGAAGAGAGAGGGCAATATATTTGCTGATATATGAAAGCACATGACCAAAACAAACTGGTTGAAAGAATGGGTTACAATTTCAGAATTGTATCAAGGGCAGCAATTGATTAAAAAAAAAATGGAAAGACGGCACCTAATAAACGGGGGCATGGTCAATGTAGATAGATTTGTTCCTTATCATAAAAGTTTGATTTTTTTTCTTTTGATTTGAATCTGCGTTTACTTTATTGTGATTGACGTGTATATTCTCGCTTTCAAAAGAGAACGTGTGTGATTTTTCAGGTTTTGTTTGAAAGAGCTCTGATAAAAAATTCATTCAATACGTTTAATATACATTTTTGCAATTCAACAAGTTTTATATACTTAAGTATGAAATTTATTTTCTGAACATGTCGGTACGTTTAATACATTTTTACAATTCAACAAGTTTTATATACACATATGAAATTAATTTTCTGAACGTATCAGGAAATAGTACGTGCCACTACATTTAATACATTTTTACAATTCAACAAGTTTTATATATACATATGAAATTAATTTTCTGAACGTATCAGGAAATAGTACGTGTCACTACATTTAATGCATTTTTACAATTCAACAAGTTTTATATATTTACGCATGAATTTGATTTTCTGAACGTGTCAGAAAATAGCGAATTTACTTTTGAGAAACCTTGAAAAATTAAATTAAACATTAAATTTTAGATTCTAGATTTTCTTCAGCAATGAAAAAAGTCAAACCATTTACCCATTTTTATTTTTAAAGAATTATTATACGCGATAATGCAGCTTTAACATTTTGAAGATTTTTCTCATTCACGATCTTTCTTTTTTATGTAAATGAATGCGATGCTCATATCACTGAGAACAAACGTCAAGCTTTTTGGATAACTCTTTTTCTTTATTTATTTCCATATCAATGCATCTCTTATAATATAGAAGAATATGCCTTGTCAGTTAAATGTTAGAAGGCATTTTTCACTTTTAATAAAACCACATCTTCAATGCTGCTGTTTTCGTAAAACTAAACTATAGTTTCAATGAAAGTATCCAAATAGCCCCGTGACCCGTATGTGATCAAAATGTGAAAGTTCCGCGACGCAAATGTACCTCTTAATATTCCCGTCGTTCAATGACGTGTCTCTGATGTCATTAACACACCGATCTATCCAATTTTGTGCCAAGTTATACAAGTCACGTTGATTTGTAGTCACCTCTTGACGTGAGTCTGGATAATCGGTTATAGTTAAGGCTCCTACAATCCGGGCTGACTCACGCCGCCATTTAATTGTCTATAGGAGAAGAACGATTGGCCACTCCGTGTGGACAACAATCGCTGATTGGTCTAAGTGGGCTGCAAAATGCTTGATGATTCAGCCTGTATTATAGTAGCCCTAGTTATAGTGACTTCACTGTAAGCCCCAAAGTGAGGTTACCTGATAGTCATAAAGTAACGAATTAAACGTTCTGATTTTGGCACTTGTGAACTTTGTAACGCTACATCGACTGGCATATTTAAAACACTTCGAAATCATCCACAATACCAAAAACATTCCCTTATCTTCCGAAATTATAGAAGAAAAATATATCAGAAATAATAAATACATAAAATATATTTTTTTTTTATCTGTTATTTAAGTAAATTCTTCTGAAAGGATCTCTTTGCTGAAATAACTTTTTGTTTGGTTTCTGGTGATGAGGAAAATGTTACAGGATATTTTGAGTAACTTTGAAGTTTTAGGAAGTTATATTTAAATTTTCATTTTCTACTATATTTAAACTATTTTAAACAAATTTCCAGATCGTCAATTTCATATAAAGACTTCTTCAGTATATTTTTTTTTTTCACAATTTGATAGTTTTTAAAAACTAAATAGACAAACAGCAAAACTTGAAAATTTATACACTAATCATTTCAATTGTTTTAATTATTGTTTATCAAAACGGTAATCAAAATGAACCGATAGCTAAATAGGTCGTTTTAATTATCGTAAGAGGTTGCGAAAACGCGCGCTTGTTAATCCTATGGAAGAAAAATTCAAAAATATCTTGTTCGCATTTCAATATTTTTATTTTTTATTTATTTTATTTTTATTTTTATTTTATTTTTGGCATTGGATAGCTGATGTCGATCTCTACAAAAGCCTTTTTAAACTTTTTCGATTTTGTTGACAAAGTTTTTTAATTTTAATTTTTATTTTTAAGATACTTTCAATTTAGGAACCGGTTTCGAAAGTGAAAGTATCCTCATTAAATAAATAAATAAATAAATTATTAAATAACAAAATTTAAAAAAAAAAGCTGCCAACAAAATAGAAAAAATAAGAAACAACCTTTGTAGAGATCGATCTCAGCTATCCAATGCAAGAAAAAAAAATCGTTTAAAATACTAAAATGCAAACGATATATATATTTTTTGTTCTGTAGGATTAACATTAGCGTGCGGGTGTTTTTGCGTGAGCGAAGTAGCCCCGCTCCTTAAGTTCCTTTAAATATTTTTTATAAAATCATTCGCATTTAATGAAATTTTGTAGTGGTTCTAACAAGTTTCACTTCTCAATAATTTAAATTCTCAACAATTAAAATTAAATGAAACACTGAAATATCTTCTCTCAATAATTTAAATTATATGAACCAATCAATAAGATGATCGTCTTAATTATTGTTTGATAATTAAAACCGATTTCATTTAATAAAGTATTTTTAAATCATTAAATGAAATTGTTTTCTTTTATTAAAACTTATTTTCATACGAAAAATTGTTTTAATAATTGAGCAATGGCACTCATTAGAGGTTATAGAACTGGTTTAATTTCTCAATAAATAAAATTTTCGTCAATTTAGATTTAATGAACAGTTCAAATTTCATTTATCAATAACTAAAATTAAATGAAACAGTAACTAACAATCGTCATAATTATTGTTTGATAATTAAACGGATTTCATTTATTAAACTTATTTAAGGTATTTAATGAAATTATTTTCACAAAATAAATTGCTTTAATTATTAAGCAATCAAGACCTTTAACTGTTATCACTGTTATGACGGGCTTCCTTTCTCAATAAGTAAAATTTCCAAAAGTTTAGATTAAATGAAACGTTCAAATTTACATTACGTCATAATTAAAATGAAATAAACCAATAATTGAAAATATGTCTCAACTATTGATTAACAAAAGAATTTCACTTAATAAACTCATTAAAATCATTTAATAAAATCGTTTTCATTTAATGAAATTATTTTCACAATTGAAAATACAATGAAGTGCATCAGCCATCATAATGGTTATAACAGGTTTCATTTCACAATAATTAAAATTTGCAACCATTTAGATTAAATGAACCGTTCAAATTTCATTTCGCAATAACTAAAATTAAATGAACCAATAACTGAAATGTTCGTTTAAATTTTTGTTTGATAATTAAAAAGATTTCATTTAATAGTCTCATTTAAAACATTTAATTAAATCATTCCCATTCAACGAAATAATTTTCAATAATGACACTTCTTTAATTATTGAGCAGTAACGTACTTTATGATGTAGAGATCATATATATATATATATATATATATATATATGTCATTTTAATCAAAATTTATAATTCCTTAATATTTTCTAAAAGTTAATTTATATCTTTATTTAAATTCTATATATTCTAAATTAAAGTCATAACTATCCCATGCTGTATGCTATTTAATCATATATTCTTTCATGCATATTCTTCCATTATTCCGCATCTTCATTAACCGCACGAAAGTTATTTCCTTTCCAAATTAAAATGCGACGACTGTTATTTTAACATGTACATTGATATTTTATGGTATTCTTTAAACGGCAATCTCCGCTCTGTAAATCGATTAAAGGTTACATATGTCTTACATCTGTGGTGCTCTTTCTATCTAACTTCAATTGTCCTTTGTAACTAAAATTCAAACAGTGCATATTTTCCATCTGCCAGTCTCGCACTTCTAATTAAAATCTATTCACACCCTATATTATATTTGTACAGTTCTCATAACAATCCTCAGGGTTGCCCTTCTAAATCATACCATTTGGATAACGCGCCTTGTATTGTATGCCTGCTTTGTATCTCCCACGCAAAATTAATATAGCTATCTACTAAACCGTCTTAAATTCCGAATGGCAATTGAATTGATACACATGTATACATCTGGTGAAATTGATGACGAATGTTGGCGCACATGTGCACCGCAAAATTTGGCCAGACTTCACTTAGCCACTGTATAGAGACGTTGTATTATATTTTTGTGTGAAGAACCACCTCCCCATTATTTTTCGTTGTCGAAGTCCGAATAAAATGGAAAACTTGCAAGCACCCATGCACTCTTCTTTGTATTTGCATTGCATAGCTACTGATATTTTTACAGGAATACGATCCCTAGGTTTACTGAACAACTAGAACACAGTGTAAACAACTTTCTATGTATTTATTACGGCCGTGCTATTCTGATAGATGCTTTTCCAGTCGTGCATCCAAACTTATCATCGAACACAAAAGCCAAATCATCCGTACCCAGGCCAACAACTTCACCATATAAATGTGATGCTCATGAACTAAAACAAAACTTGAACTTGTTTCATTAAATGTTTTTTTGTGAAGGGACGCAAAATAGGCCCAATTTTTGCGTGGATCGACTCCTGTAAAGTCTTATTACTCATCATCACTACTGCTTTTGTTGCTGAAATTGACATTGACACAATCTATATCTTCATAATTCACATCATCTTCCCTTCCATCTATTTTATTTGAAATTTGAATCAATTTGAAACTTTGAACCCTATCAGAAGAGTCCCACTTACACTTTTTGAATACACACGCACAGAGGGACGCATTTTTTTTTTCAATTCCCTGATTTCCCTGCATTTAAAAATGTTTGTTGCGTATCATATACACGAAATATAATTTTTTATCGTTTTACCATATCAAAAACAGGTTGCGCATAATAGTACAGGATATATATATATATTCGTTTCTCTCTATCAAAAACGCATAATAGTATATGAGATGGTTTTTTTTTTATTTTTCTCTATCAAAAACAAGGTACGCATTATACACGATATATATATATATATATTTTCGTTTTTCCATATCAAAATCAGGGTGCGCATTATAATACATCAGATATATATATATATATATATTTCGTTTTTCCTTATCAAAAACAGGGTACGCATTATACACGATATACATATTTTTTCACTTTTCTCTATAAAAAAAAAAAAAAAAATAAAATAAAAATGAGTATGCATTATACATGAAATATATATTTTTTTCGTTTCCCCCCATCAAAAACAGGGTGCGTCGTACACATGAGGACACATTACAGAGTACAAACGGTAATCTTCCATTACGATTTTCATGTCCAAAAAAACCTTAAATGCTTTTAACAGCGTAGAATTTTCATGAATAGGTGTCCATCAGGATTAACTGTGGGTGCACACCATGAAATCTTCATGATGCACAGGCACACTCTCAATTTAGTGAAAAGTTAAGAGTGGCAGCATGGTTTGTGATGCTTTGAATTATACGTAAAATGATAAATAAATGAATTTTAGACAGCATTGTGTTGAAGAAAACGTTTTATTTCCAGGCTGCCTTTATTTTTGAAGGGAGAATTTTGTAAAACACAGGGTGGGCACAGAACAGTTAATCTTCTCCATTCTTTGCGCCATTCAAAAGAAGCATTTTGAAAAGACTAAACACAAGCGTCTGGATGTCTGTTTGTAGGAAAATTGGTATGTGTTTATATTTATATATGCCTTTTATTTCTCGAGTTTTTATAGTGAAAGTACGGAACAATAACCTTAAAAAAATCCCAGAACGATTATTTTGAAAACTTAGGACGAACGGGAAAAAGAGAAAAAAGAAAACCTTTACTCCTATGAAAATTTCAGTTCCGTTTACTTTGAAATTATATCAACAAGAAACATCCGGAAAATATGAGGTGTTTAATAACCTTATTAGCGATGTCCGGCTTAAATGGATATGAGTTTATGCAGGCGTTTTTCAACTTGAGATTGTAAAGTGAATGTGTGGAGCAATAAATAACGTTTTAAATTGGAAAGTTAAAAAAATAAAAAATCACAGTGCCATTATTTTAAATCTTTAGATAAAAAATAAGGTAAAAAAAAGTTCACATGAAAAATTTCAGTTCCGATTACTTTAAAGTTATATCAACAAGAAACATCCGGAAAATATGGGGTGTTTAATAAGCTTATTAGAGATGTCCGGCTTAAATTGGTATGAGTTTATGCAGGCGTTTTTCAACTTGAGATTGTAAAGTGAATGTGTGGAGCAATAAATAACGTTTTAAATTGGCAAGTTAAAAAAATAAAAAATCACAGTGCCATTATTTTAAATCTTTAGATAAAAAATAAGGTGAAAAAAAGTTCACATGAAAAATTTCAGTTCCGTTTACTTTAAAGTTATATCAACAAGAAACATCCGGAAAATATGGGGTGTTTAATAAGCTTATTAGAGATGTCCGGCTTAAATTGGTATGAGTTTATGCAGGCGTTTTTCAACTTGAGATTGTAAAGTGAATGTGTGGAGCAATAAATAACGTTTTAAATTGGCAAGTTAAAAAAATAAAAAATCACAGTGCCATTATTTTAAATCTTTAGATAAAAAATAAGGTAAAAAAAAGTTCACATGAAAAATTTCAGTTCCGTTTACTTTAAAGTTATATCAACAAGAAACATCCGGAAAATATGGGGTGTTTAATAACCTTATTAGAGATGTCCGGCTTAAATTGGTATGAGCTTATGCATGCGTTTTACATCTTGAGATTTTAAAGTGAATGTGTGGAGCAATAAATACCGTTTTAAATTGTCAAATTAAAAAAATCCCAATGCCAGTATTTTAAATCCTTAGATAAAAAATAAGCGGAAAAAGTTTACATGAAAAATTTCAGTTCCGTGTACTTTGAAATTATATCAACAAAAAACATCCGGAAAATGTTAGGTATTTAATAACCCTTTTAGGGATGTCCGGCTTAAATTGGTATGAGCTTATACATGCCTTTTACATCTTGAGATTTTAATGTGATGTGTGGAGCAATAAATAATGTTTTAAATTGGCAAGTTAAAAGAATCACAATGCCAGTATTTCAAATCCTTAGATAAAAAATAAGGGGGAAAAGTTCACATGACAAATTTCAGTTCCGTTTACTTTGAAATTATATCAACAAGAAACATCCGAAAAATATGAGGTGTTTAATAACCTTATTAGAGATGTCCGGCTTAAATTGGTATGAGCTTATGCATGCGTTTTACATCTTGAGATTTTTAAGTGAATGTGTGAAGCAATAAATAACGTTTTAAATTGGCAATAAGTTAAAAAAAATCACAATGCCATTATTTTAAATCCTTAGATAAAAAATAAGGACAAAAAAGATCACATGAAAATTTTCAGTTCCGTTTACTTTGAAATTATATCAACAAGAAACATCCGAAAAATATGAAGTGTTTAATAACCTTATTAGAGATGTCCGGCTTAAATTGGTATGAGCTTATGTATGCGTTTTACATCTTGAGATTTTAAAGTGAATGTGTAGAGCAATAAATAACGTTTTAAATTGACAATAAGTTAAAAAAATCACAATGCCATTATTTTAAATCCTTAGATAAAAAATACGGACAAAAAAGTTCACATGAAAATTTTCAGTTCCGTTTACTTTGAAATTATATCAACAAAACACATCCGAAAAATATAAAGTGTTTAAAAAACTTATTAGATATGTCCGACATAAATTGGTATGAGTTTCATACTTTGAGCTTTTAAAGTAAAAGTGCGGTACAATATAATACAGCAAGTTTAAAGAAAAAAAATCATAAAGCCATTGTTTTGGATACTTAGTGGGAGGGGGGGGGGGGAGAGGAATCTTCAAAAAGAAAAAAAAAATCCATTTATTTTGTTTACTTTGAAATCATATCAACAATGAGACATCCGGGAACTAAGATATGATTCAGAAACTAATAAGAAATAGCCGAGGAAATAAATACCTTTTATTTCTTGCGATTTTAAAGCAAAAGTGCGGAACAAGAACACTTTTAAATTTGAAAGTTTAAAAAAAGCTTCATATAGCCAATTACTTTGAATACTCAGAAAACGGTAATGAAAAAACATGTGAACACAACAACAGTTATGCTTACTTTAAAATCATGTAAAAAAAATTAGACATTTGTTAAATATGAGATGATTAACATAGTTAATCCGTAAAGTAAGACACGATCAACTAATTTCTTTGCACTCTGAAAACTAATACTCCATAGCATTTTAAATACATTAAAGTGTACCGATTTATTTCTAAAGAAAAAAACCCTATATATATATACATTTTCGAAAAAATGTGAATTCATTGTAATCAATAATATCTTTTAAACAGGAATCTATTTCTAGAAGCTCCAAATATATTCGAATCCAACCTGACAGCTCATTCCGCCATACAGTTTTTGGGTTATTCTTAAAAAACTACACTAAAAAAATCTGTTAAATTAAGGGACAAACACTGTTCTTTTTTCTAAAAAATATGGATTTTTTTCTGTAAAAATTACAAAATTCATATTTCTTACAAACTTTTTTTAAACAGTTTTCTTCTGTAAAAACTGTTTTTTTTTTTCTGTAAAGAATTACACATATTTTTTTACAATATACCAGCATTGCAATCAGTCTTGCAACGATTTCAAATTAATTTAACATTAGAAGGCTCAAACTTAAAACCTTCATAATTCCTAAACTATGAATTATTTTCTGAAGCAAGATTTGTTTTCCAGTCCAAATCAAGCAAGTTGTATTGTATAAAATTGCAATTCACTTTAAGTTATATTGCAAATTGTTATTAAAAATATCATTGAATAAAGGTGCCGTGAATTCATAAGCTATTTCTTTCAATATATAAATGACATCCGATTTATATGATAAAGAAAAAAAAAAGAAATGCTAAATATGAATTATTTTCTGAAGCAAAATTTGCATTCCAGTCCAAATAATGCAAGTTGCATTGTGTAAAGTTATTAAAAATATCATCGAATAAAGATGCCGTGAATTCATAAGCTATTTCTTTCAATATATCAATTTTATCGAATAACTTTTCTTAAAATTAATTTAACTTCCATTCTTTTACTATACAATCGAATTATTTCCATTTCCATTACCTCTAACAACATACATTTATTTTATAATATAATTATATGGCAAGAAGTTCTTGTGGATAATTTTAAGATAGAACGAAATCAATGATTCACATTTACATAACAGAAACGGTTCAACGTAATGTAGAAGCCATTTGCATTCTGACCAGAATTTAGATTTCTTCTATATGAAAATGGAAATCAGTCAACACTTCCTCAGTGCTGAATTACGACCATTTTCTCCGGGAGGAATTATTGCAACTTTGAGAGGGGCAAATTGAAGTTGGGGATGGGAGATTGCACTTACACTTTAAAAATATACATGTGATTCTTAATCTAGGAAAATGTAATATTTGAATTACTAACGATTCCAAAAAACTTTCTTCATCTTTAGAAACCACAGAAACCAATATATTTTCGAGAAACATTTCTGAAAACAAAGTTTCTCTTGCTGCCATTGATTTTCGGAAACGTTTCCGATCAGTTTTTATACTGTATGAATCTGTTTCCTCAAACCGAAATATAAGGGTTTTTCGGATGGTATCCATTCTCAAGTAAACATTTTCCTATTTAACAAACATGTTTTATAGCAAACATGATGAATTAACAACATTAACGTTAAAATCAATATTATTTTGTTACTGTTGCATGTTTAAATTCAATTGCGTAGCTAAAAATGCTTAATCGAGAATTAACAGCATCCTATAACAACCGATATTCCGGTTTGAGAAAACTGATTAATACGCTATAAAATTTACTCGGAAACGTTTCCGAAAAATCAGTGACAGCAAAAAAATACTTTGTTTTTATAAATGATTTTTTAAATTTCGAATATAAATTGGTTTCCGGCGTTTCTAAATATAAAGAAAGTTTTTCGGAATCGTGAGTAACTCGCAGGAGGTTATCGTATATTTTCGTTCGTGGTTATATTATATTTTCTTAAATTAAAAAACAAAACATTTGTCCTTCCCCCCCCCCCCCCCACACACACACAAACAGTGTTGAACAATAATTAGCATAAAATTCTTAAACTTCCAGGAGGGACCGGGTTACCTGTTACCGGGGGTAGGAGTTTGTTCGCCAGGCCACCCTCTGAATTCCTCATTGACTTCGCTTTTTGAAAATTGGGATGTGAAGAAAACTGTAATTAAATTCTTGAGGCGGAATTTTTTTCGATTTCATAGAAAAGACTCTGAAAAAGAAAAAAAAGGAAATCTTGGGATATCATCTAACGTAAGAATATTTATTCATCCTTTTACAAATAGAGTAATTAATGGCGGTATTGTCAGTACCTAAGTAAGGAAACGACTAAGCGTTTTCTGATATAGAAGAAATTGTTTGGAAATTTCAGAGTAACTTCCTGGTTACCCACTATTTTTAAAACGTTTTCTTTGTCTCCAAAATTTTTTAGAAGAAGAACTAATAAGAAATTTGAAAAATTTTCTGAAATTAACAGAAATATTTTTGCGAAAAAATTTCGAGAGCAAATTTAAGTTTCATTTAAGAAACGTTTCCATTAAATTCGAAAATTTATTGCTTTCAGAAATTTCTGATGAGTTTCTTTCTTTTTTTTAAGTTAAGGTAATGTTTTCGAAATGATATGGGTAACTACAATGTTATGTTTAGTTTAAAAAAAAAAAAAAAAAAAAAAAAAAAAAAAAAAAAAAATCCGCTATATCAGAAAAATTTTCTGCACTGTTTTACAATTTATCCGGTACTTAAAGCGGTTCTGAAAAAATATTTTCCCTTGCTCAAACGCGAAACTTTCTGACTCCTTTTTCTTTTTTTTTTTCACTTAAAAAAATGATACTTGAAGGCATGATTATTAAAAAGATTTAAAGGTTTTTTTTTTTTTCATTTTCCAATAAATGAGTTATATCTTATGTTATAAGCGATTGTTGTCTCAGGACGGCATTTTTTCTTTCTTTCCTCTGCTGTCGCGTCTGTAAATTCGTTTCAAAAAGTCAAGTTTGACAGTGTCTTTGAAGAAAAAAAGAATGAAGCTGGATTACACAGTTTCTTAATGAAAACACCTACAATAATACACGTTCACAAACAATAAGGAATAAAAAAAATGCGTCAGAAAGTAGCCAGTTTGGATTTGAGAACAGCCTTAAATATCCAAAAGTTAGCATAATAATGCGTTTAAATGACACTTTGTTGCACCAACATTAGTTTTTAAGGTTCCGTACTTAAAATGTAAAAACGGAACCATTATAAGATCATTCCTGTGTCTGTCTGTCTGTCTGCCTGTCAGAGTCCTTTTCCTCTGAAACTATGAGATGTGGAAAGTTTAAACTTGTGAAAGTCATAAAGCCTTTTTACCCACATGGTTTTGGATTATTAGCCATTCACAAATACGTTTAGGAAAATTTTAGGGAACTAATTAAGTTACTAGAAAAAAAAAAGTTTTCTTTCTGTATATCATGTGGGGTATCGTCTGAAAGGTATCGTAAGACCGAACTCAAAAATATATTTGTTTTAAGTTTACGTATCATATTCTTAGAGATAGCGTCGAAAATGCACTGCAAAAATATGTTCCTCCCCATCTATTTTCGAATCTACTGAAACTAAAATTATGAAAAAATTAGGGGTAGTAGTAGTGTATTTAAACCTTGCCGGAAAATTATAGCGATTTTTCTATGTCATATATTTTTTGAGAAAAACGCATTTTCCCGTTACACACAAACTTTACTTTCCGAACGGTCAGCGGGGGAGTTGAGGGGCGCTCGAGGTAATCTATTGACGGAGAATCCTTCAAAGATATTTGATAGTGATTTTCGGAAAAAAAAACTGTCGTTAATTAGCCGAGATATTAATTAAATTACTTGAAAAAAAATCTTTTTAAATATCGTGTAGACTATCGTTCAAAAGATCTTTGTAGCATCGAACTCAAAAATATATTTGTTTTAATAGTTATACTCGCACTTGACTGATTTATTAATTTTGTGATAGAAAAATTAATACGTAAAACACACATCGCGTTACTCGAAAAGAAAGTAAACTAAACTAAAATTATTTTCTGAAGATATATTTGTTTTCGAACCCACATCACGCAAGTTACATTGTGTTAAAATATTAATAATTCAATGAATAAAGATGCCATAAAGTTGAAACAAATTCAAAAGATATTTGTTTCAACGAACAGAATAACTCTGAATAACTTTTCTTAAAATTAAGTTAACTTCCATTCCTTGAGCATACAATCGAATTATCTCCATTTCCATTACGTCTTCAACATAATACATTTATTTTATGTAATTATACGAGAAGAACTTCCTTTGGGTGGTTTTGAGAAAGAACGAAATTATTGATTTACATTTAAATAGCAGACAAAGTAGAAGCCATTTGTCATTCTGACCGGAATTTAAATTTCTTCTCTATGATATCAGCCAACATTTCGCTTTTGGAAATTGGGATGTGATGGAATCTAATTAAATTCTCGAGAATGAATTTTCGTTAGGAAAAATACGATGAAGAATAAAATAATGTCGAGAAAGAGGAAAGCAATCGTGATAACCATTGAATATTAATTTCTGTACATTATTAAAAAAAATTCTGGAGTGACTGTACTCGACTTTCCGAACATTAGTATCCAGAAAGTCCTCCTTCCAACACACACACACACACACACACATATATATATATATATATATATATATATATATATTATACACACACACACACACACACACATATATATATATATATATACTGCTAAATAAAGTTTAAAAAAATTAATTAAAAAACATGTTTCAAGAATTTAACGCAATTATTTACCTTCTATCATTAACACAATCATATTATTATTTACATAATGACTTCTCATACATGGATATATATTTTCATCCCCTTAAATTATTACTTTTTTAATATTAATTTATCATTTACATATTCATCTTTTTTCTATTTTTATTTTCTATTTATAAATTTGTTAAATTAATATTAACTTCTTTATCTATTCAATTTTTATGTAATTACCTATATTTATCTTTCCACATTTTAAAATACTACTAATTTTTACTTTCTAATTTTAATTATTGTTTACTACCATATTATTTCCCTTTAAACTTCATATCTATTTATATCTTACATTAATTACTTCACTGTCTGTAATTTGTCTTAATCTAAAATGCTCCTTTTTTAAAAGATAGATGGCACCTCCAGCATTTCCTTTTTTCATTTAACGCTAGATGGCAGCAGCAGCAACATCCTTTTTTTTTTATCACTATTACTCTTTTCTCTTTTGCCAAGGATTCAGCATTTCGTAGTGTTCAGTGATGATTTATGGACTGGTACATGGATAATATTTTTTTAATTCTTACTCAATAATTTTCCCTCTTTACTTTACTGGCGCCACGTGTCTATTATTATTTAGTTTTTTATCTATTACAGTTGAGTAATCCTTTATTTTTTAGATATCTTATTTTTTTCCACATTTTTGGGTTTTTTTCGATATGTTATAAGGAGTTTAATACTGTCGTCTTTAGGATTAATGCTGAATATTCGAAGAAATAACATATCTTTACTATAAATTATTCTTATGAAGCTCCTCTGACGAATCGATAAAGTATGAATAGTTTTTCATATTTGCATTTTCATTTTATTGAGTTCAATTTTTACAAAAATTTTTCCTTTGATTTTCACACATCTGATTTCGCTTTAACTATATATACAGAGGTGGCCAGCACGGAGGAAATCTTTTGGAAAAATGCATTTTGAAGTTTGAGGGTTCATAACACCAAATATATATATTTCTTAGTAATACTATAAAAGCTATACACCACTGGAAAGATAATTTAATCAAAAATATCATGCAATACAGTTTGTTCAGTTATAATTATTTTATGAAACGCCATAGCCAAATAATCAGAAAAAGGCAGTAAAACATGGTTAGGTTGATGATAATTATTATTTTTCTTTTTCTTGAATGTAGCCAATATGTATGAATGTTTGGAATAACAGGCAGGTTCCATTTTATTTGGTAATGTGTCAATCAAACATAGGGTAGGATTAAAAAAAAAAAAAAAAGCCATATTTTGGTACTTATAGGAGGACTTTTATCACTATTTTTTATGATTTCTATCAGGTTACTGAAGTTCTTTGCCATCTTTCAGTTTTGAGCTAGTAAAGCATAATAAAATTAAGAAAACATCATAAAAGAGTTGATTACTTACCCAGAAATCAATGTATAACAATATATATGTATATTGTAAGCTATGATATAAATGCTGGACGATTACAACATTAAAGAAGTGAGTATAAAACATCACAAATTTTACTGAATGGTGTATACAAATTAAAAAATTTTATACATACATTAATATTAAAAATATCGACGTTTCGACCACTTCTATGGTCATCTTCATTGGTAATGTGTCAATCAAAACTAGGGTAGGATAAAAAAAAAAAATATGTAGCAATATTTTTAAGTGTAGAAAGCTATGGTTATAAAGAAATTTTGAAGTAAAATTAGAAGTAAATAAACAAAGGGATGTTTAAATCACGCAAAACTAGACTGGTAAAGGCAGGAAAAAGTGCAGGAGAGCAATTGGCGGTAGAAGAGTAAAGATATCTGTGTATAGGTCACAGAAAAAAAAATACTCGAGAGTGTGCAAAAGGAAGCGGCGCTCTGAAATGTGGAGTTGAATCAAAGTACAGATCTGTAGAGAATGCAGTATTTTAGTCTAAATGATAGAATTTCATGAAAAAAAAAAATATATATATATATAAATCAAATAAAGGTTGAAAATATTAAACTGAGCTAAAAGTCATGTTTACTAGACAGAGAAATAGTAGGGTCATGTTATTTGGAGAGTTAATTTTTTTTTTAACGGAATTCTACCATTTAGACCAAAATAACTAGATAGAGTAAGATTTAGCTTCTCACGTTAAGTAGATTTTCTTTAACATATGATTGTATCGAATATCGGTTATAAACGTTCAAAATTTAAACATTCTATTATATTGCACAATAATGTACATTTGTAATTTAATATTGCTGCGAAGTAATTTTTTTTCTGTTATTATTTAGCATCATTAGTTACGCAAAACGTTATTTGCAAAGGAAAAGAGATCCTAAAAATAACTTACATTCTGAAAAGTTCTTTTGTTGTTGTTTTATCAACATCGCATAGGTTGAACATTTTAAAGATTTTACTAACTCAATGAATCATGTTATAATTTCAAAAGACATGTCTTTCAGCATATAAAAAACTCATTAACCAAATTCGCATCCAAACTCAACCAAACTCATCAACAAAACTCACATAGAAAATGACTTACTTTCTGACACATTACTGAGTTCATTTTTATCCGTAAACACACGAGACTGACAAGGGCTCTTATGCAGAAACTATGAAATCGAACAGTTTTTTCCATTTTTCGATGAAAGCTGAGGATTTGTTAGAAAACCCTATCAAATTTGGCGTTTTAAATCAAATTTCCGGACAGCTTTATAACTGTCATCGTATGAGACAACAATGGCCCACGACTCAAAATGTAACCTATTTATCGAAAAATGAAAAAAATATTCGATCCCAAATCACTTTAATAGTCATGCGTGCAAGTGTCATACTTTTATATTTAGCGAGAACGAAAGAAAACGCATCATGGCATAAATTATGAAATACTTTTCAACACTATCGGAATATTGTTCAGAAATTTCAGTTTTGTTCATACACTGAAATGAGGTATTTAAATAAACACGAAAAAATAACACAAAACACTAAAAATTCATTTATAGCAATAGCTGTTCATAACCGGCAATGCGTGCAATTCTTTCACGTAGCCCTGTATATGATCTACATATCTCGTAAAACACTAAAAATAAGTTACGATTTAAAATGCATATCACAGCTGAAAATGCACACCCAGCAGTTATGACTGATAGTCAGTTCTATAACCGAATTCTTTTGAGTGTCTCTGTAAAAAAAAGGATAAATTCTACGTTTACAATAATTTATAGAAAACATGTTGTAGTGCACCTCAGTAATGTATACCAGTTTCATTATGTTTGAAATTAGTTTAACATCAGTAAAATACACAGCAAACTATTTTCATCATACATCATAATGTAACGGAATTATTTTGTGCGTCCCTGTAAACGAACTGTAATTGCTACTTAGTCGATACTCAATAGAAAACATATTGCCATCCACTCAATGAGTCATATCAATTTCATTATGTTTGAAACTGTGTAACAGCATTAAAATGTACTAAAATCGATTTTTTCCCAATGCACGGAATACTTTTGAGTGTCCCTGTACACAAAATACGACTACTACTTATTCAACACTCTATAGATAACACGTTGTCGTCTACCTTAAAGATGCATATAAATTTTAATCAATAATTGCTACTTACTCGATACTCTATACAAAACATATTGCTATCCACCTCAGTGAGGCAATATCAATTAATTTCATTATGTTTGAAATAGTGTAACAGCATTAAAATGCACCGAAAACATTTTTTCCCATTGACATTAATGTAACGGAATATTTTTGAGTGTCCCTGTGAAGTAACAATAAACTAGCTGACCCACCCAGCGTTGCCCGGGCCCGTGATAATAAATAAATTTAAAAAAAAACATCAAGTTTTTATTATTTTATATCTTTAACCCGATTTTGTATGAAATAATATTTTAAAATGAAAAATTCGCGAAAAAAATATTGATGTTTAGTGATAAAAGCGCTCATTTTCTTGTTCTTTTTGTCCGAAAACTCTCTGAAATCTTTAATGGTTATAGATAAAAAGGTTTTACAGCCCGTGTAAAAATTTCGTGAAAAAACATTGTTATCTATAGTTGTAAAAGAAATGTTTTCTACTCGCTTTTTTGTTTATTTGTTTGTTTTCACGTCGGCTCCTCTAACATAGCAATAAAAAATAGTTCTCATCTTCCGATTGAAATTTCAATAGGTTATAAATATAACTGTATCCATGCTCTCTTTAAAATTTTATGAAAAAATATGCATATTAAATAGTGAAAACATGAGTTCTTTTTAGGTAGATTTCGTAAGAAATACTACCTATTACATTCTCACCTAAGTTGGAAATTTTGAAAAATTTTTGCATATCTACGCCGATCATGACTCCCAGAACCCAAAAACACCCCCAGTTCAAAAGTTTATCTATCTATCTATCTATCTATCTATCTATCTATCTATCTATCTATGTCACTTTTTTCTGACCACGATAACTGGAAAAATTCTGCATAAATCTCTTCCAAACTGATACATAAAATCAAGGGTCATAAAATCTCGGTCAAGTTCGTTAATGGGCAAAATCGAACCAAGGGGGGGGGGGAATGGAGGGGCTTTTTGTGAAAACAGAAAAATCCTCATAATTTCTTTATTATTATACGTATCGAATCCGTTTAAAGTTATTATTACTTCTAGGAAAGGGGCCGAAAATTTATGTAGGACAGATTTTTGATATAATTAAAAATGACCCCAAGGGGGGGGAAAAAGGGGGGTTTTAGAAGAAAAAAAATCATAGCTTCGTCAATTCACAAGATATCAAATCCGCGTAAATTTATTATTAATCCTCTTAGTATTATCTAAAACTTTTATATTGACAAGTTTTTTATAGGACCAACCGTTATAGCAAAAAAAAATTAAAAGCAAAAAAAACCCTGCCGGCTCCTCCTGCAAGCAAGTTATTTTTCGAAGTAGGCGGTTCCAACTCCCGCATCTTTTCGAAACTGATACATAAAATCAAGGGGCATAAAATCTCGGTCAAGTTCGTTAATTGGCAAAATCAAACCAAGGGAGGGGGGAGGGGGGCTTTTGTGAAAACAGAAAAAAAACCATAATTTCTTAATTATGATACGTATCGAATCCGTTTAAAGTTATTATTACTTCTAGGAGAAGGGTCGAAAATGTATGTATGACAGATTTTTGATATAATTAAAAAGGGCCCCAAGGGGGGGAAAAGGGGGGGGGGGTTAAGAGAAAAAAAATCATAGCTTCGTCAATTCACAAGATATCAAATTCGCGTAAATTTATTATTAATCCTCTTAATATTATCTAAAACTTTTATATTGACAAGTTTTTTATAGGACCAACCGTTATAGCAAAAAAAAATTAAAAACAAAAAAATCCCTGCCGGCTCCGCCTGCAAACAAGTTATTTTTCGAAGTAGGCGGTTCCAACTCCCGCATCTTTTCGAAACTGATACATAAAATCAAGGGGCATAAAATCTCGGTCAAGTTCGTTAATGGGCAAAATCGAACCAGGGGGGCGGGGATGGGGGGACTTTTTGTGAAAACAGAAAAAAACCCATAATTTCTTAATTATGATACGTATCGAATCCGTTTGAAGTTATTATTACTTCTAGGAGAAGGGCCAAAAATTTATGTATGACAGATTTTTGATATAATTAAAAATTGCCTTAAGGGGGGAAAGGGAGGTTTTAGAAGAAATAAATTCATAACTTCGTCAATTCCCAAGATTTCAAATCCGCTTAAATTTATTATAAATCCCCTTAATATTATCTAAAATTTTTATATTGACTTGTTTTTTATAGGACCAACTCTTATAGCAAAAAAAAAAAAAATCCTTGCTGGCTCCGCCTGCAAACAAGTTTGGTTTCGAAGTAGGCGGTTCCAACTGCAGCATCATCGCAAAAAGGTCATTTCTTCCGCAATTCCCGACAAACAGGCGCCCCACGTTCTGCGTCTTCGAAATCTACCTGTGCCTGTAGGCCGAGCCGTCAGGGATTTTTTTTTTAAAAAAGCTTTCACGCATTGACCATATTACGCCATCCGTTTTCAATCCACCCTTTTCAACCTCCCTAGGCTAAACAGACGAGGACTAAATACGTTTCCCGTTTCTGAGGGTATAAGCCCTCAAAAAAACTTTGAAGCATGCGCAAAGAGACGGTTTCGTGTGGAAAAGAGAGTGTGAATTTGACAGAAAGCGCTTTTCGCTTTAACTATATAGATGGCACTCACTTCATTTTCAATACCGAACATGCCATGGTAAATCTCAATAACCCATATCAATTATATGACAACCCGAGTATATTTACGCAAGTTAGAGCACGGGCAGACGACAGACAACTAAACCGAATTTATAAACACTTTTCAACTATGTTGGAAAGTGTTAAAAATGAATCCATAAATAGCAAAAAAGTTTCGTGGGTAAAAATGTTTTTTTGCGAACCCATTAAAATTTAACTCCCATTACGTCACTACACAATCGAATTATTTCAATTCCCATTACTTCTTCAACAACATACATTTATTTTACATAATTATACAGCAAGGACTTCCTGTGGATGGTGGTTTCAAGATAAAACACAAATTATTGATTAACATTTAAATAAGAGAAACGGTTCAGCAAAAAGTAGAAGCCATCTGTCATTCTGACAGGAATTTAAATTTCTTTTTTGAAATGTGGAAATCAGCCAACACTTCGTTTTTTGGAAACTGCATGGGATGTGACAAAATCTAATTAAATTCTTGAGGGCGAAATTTGTTCGTTTTTTTCAGGAAAAATACGTTAAAAAGACTTGAAATGGCAAAATGTGACTGTGGTTTGATCATGAATTAGATTTTTTTAATGCATTTTTTTACTTATGTTTTATAGAAATATAAAAAAAAAAAAGTTTGTTAAATTGTAAAAAAAACAATAATTTTTTTTTTAATACTGTTTCAAATTAATCTTGCAAATCTTTTTGACTCATTAGTTCCTGTTTACAACTGCTTTTTACGTTGTCTCTCAATTTATACCATAAACAAAACCAAAACCAAAAATAAATAAAAAATAAAATGGAATAATTTCAAAATCCACAAAAAATAATCATATATATTTTTTTATAACTTGAAAAAAAAAAGTTTGGTTGTTTTTAAGGTATAGCTTGTAGAGAATTTAATTTTCTTCATTAAAAAAAAAAAGAAAGAAAGAAAAAGAAAAAAGAAACATGCAAATCCGTTAATTG
Source organism: Maratus michaelseni (assembly GCA_963931845.1). NCBI lineage: Eukaryota > Metazoa > Arthropoda > Arachnida > Araneae > Salticidae > Maratus > Maratus michaelseni. The sequence goes on along the minus strand of OZ007593.1, from coordinate 47,032,664 downwards.
AACAAAAATTATCGTGGCAAAACTGCTAAAAAAAGAAAGAAAAAGAAAAAAAGAAACATGTAAATCCGTTAATTGTTCAAAATTCACCGTGGCAAAACTGCTTGAAAAAAAAAAGAAAAAAAAGAAAGAAAGAAAGAAAAAGAAAAAAAGAAACATGCAAATCCGTTAATTGTTCAAAAGTTATCGTGGCAAAACTGCTGGAAAAAAAAAGAAAGAAAAAGAAAATAAGAAACATGCAAATCCGTTAATTGTTCAAAAGTTATCGTGGTAAAACTGCTGTCAATAGTAGTCTATAGTCAATAGTATGTCTATTAATTTCATATTTTTACACAAACCGAATAATGTTAATAATAGGTGTCGAAGTAATAGAAAACTTACTATTAAAATATGAGTTATCTGGAAGAATAGAAACTTCGAACTTTGCCAAGCAATAAAAGAAATAAAAAATAAAGTAAAAATAAATAAGTAAAACGTTTTGCAAATTTTTCATTTTAAATCGAAGTTCTTACATCATATTAGAAAAACAATATTTTAAATATAGCTAACTATTATATCAGCATGTTTGAAAATAGTTCTATTATCATGGCATTTTAGTTTCACAATCCTTATGGTAATAGGGCATATTTGCATTAGAATTTCATAACCTTTATGTCACAGAGCATACTGCATTTGAGTTTCATAAGCATTAAGCTTAGAAAGGGATTCAATCTGAACTATGGAGGGACGAATTATAATTTCAAATGTGAAAGCGATATAATCATCTAACTCTATATTTAAAATGCTAATGCTGCATATATACACAGTAAAAAAAATGCAGCAGAGATTGCAGGTAAAGTCTCACACAGAAGAAAAAATAACAAAAACAACAACAAAATCGAGATTTGTTCCACGTTAAACAGGCTTTGAATATAGATAATAGGGTTTTGCTCCTAAAAACACAAATTAAGGAATTCGACCGGTTAGCTTGCGGAAAAGTGTCATTTCCAATAAAATTATTTTTGCAATTCACGATAAAATACACGTAAATTATTTTTCTTTTACAATGTAATAATATTGCAGAATATTTAAATGGGAATTGTTTTTTGTAATATTAGGCTTTTTTTTTATCATATATTATAATAAGAGCAAATCTTGTGTGTGTGTGTCTGTGTATACATATAAATGCAAAGTTTATTTAAAAAACGGCTCTAACGATTTTGACTAAATTTTGTAGCATACCGTTTTGGGGTACGGAAAGACCATTGGGCTAGGTCACATGTTCGAGAAAATTCGATTAGTGGGTCATTTTGGGGTCATTACGTGTCAATACATCTCAATGGGAATGAAGGTTGAAACAGTTATTAAGTTATTGAAAAGTTTGCAATAAGCAAAGTTGGCAATATTTCGCCAAATTTCGCGATACTTGGCGAAATGTTGACGACATTGGCGAGATTTGGCGGAAAATCGATTTTCAAGACTACCAATGCCAAAACACGTGTTTGGCGCTTAATAAAAAAATGTCGCCAAGTTTGCGACTTTTCACCAAATTTTGGCAATATTTGGGTGAAAAAATTGACTTTTAGAATCTGAAGGAATTTTCTAGAATTTCCCAATAGGAACCGAGCATAGCTCGGTCTTCCCCGCTAGTAATGAATTAAAGGGTAATAAAGCTGGAAATTTATAAATCAATATACATAAGGGATTCATGTAAAAGATGGATTTAAATAAATATATACTGTATATTTGAGAAAAATGAGACGACATCTCAACTCGATGAAGTATAAAGATTCACGAGCCATGATAGATTCACGGACAATTATGATAGATGATGTTATTAACAGAATGGTTTTCGTTGGAGCACTGCAGTTTTTATGTAAGGTTTTTGTGCAGCTTGCTGTTTTTGTTTAATGAGAGAAAACAAAACTGCTTCTCTGTTATATTATGATTGTAAAATCGGCATATGGCCATTTTAAGTTAACTCACTATCCCAGCATCCCCAACATACCCAGCATACATATACCCAAAACACGAGACCACATGTATAATGAAAGCAGGTGCTTAAAATGGTTAAACTGTAAAGGTGAAAATTATTATTTCACTTATTGCTTTTTTTAATTTGTGAATCAACTCGTGCCAAATTTTAGGTAATACAAATACGTGATAAATAATTCAATTGTGTAATGTTTTATAACTTTAAGCATTAATTACATCTTTAGTTTAACGTTATCAAATGATTCTATTATATTATTTGCAAGTGATCCTTATATATTATTTCTCCTGTCAACATCCCTTTTACTCAGAAAATATGAAACGCAGAACAACGAATGAGGTACCATATGAAAGGTTTTAGAACAGGCTTCTGACATAGCCCACTTAACAATTCGTTAAAACATGTTTCTGATTAAAATTTTCTAAAATTAAAAAATTAAATCGGCATTGTTTTCATGAAAGAAATGAAAGGTTTTCCTGAAATTATTGTTGCCAAAAAAATAAAATACCACATTATATGATGCTCATAGCAATTATTATAAAAAACACCGCACGGATTTATTTTATACTTATGATTAAAAAGCAAAATTGAAATTGAAATGTTTAGATTGATATTTCTAAGTCCCATGGTTTTCCCGAAGCGGATGACGTCATCCTCTAATGCAGTCAAAATACGATTGTTAATTTTTTTTTCTCGCGCGTGCCTTTAGCAATCTTGGATCAGTTTTTAGTCTAACTTTGATGGAATAAATTAGATGATATTCTGGCTTGACTAACAACTAAATGTTGTTTGCAGATATTTTTATCCTTGCTTTTTCTTTAGAAGTTTAAACCTGCATCTAATAAATATTACATATTGATAAAAAATGATACTTCTCTATTATTCCGTCGACCACTTTTCATAACAAAAAACTATCGCCAAATAAACGGGAGAACGTTGCCATTGGAATATCAAAAAATAAATAAAATATAAGAATTTAAGGACACAATTGTTATTTTAACTAACAAAATAACTACTAAATCAGTAAAACATAATGAAAAATACACGCAAATGTCGAATGTAATACCACTAGATGACGTAACAAACACGCATAATGATTCTGACATCAAGTAAATGGGACTGCATTTTTGGCGTTTAATCTTACAGTTTGTCGGTAGTTTTTTGTTATGAAAAGCGGTCGACGGGTTAATAGAGAAGTACCTAATAAAATGTTAGATTTCAGTGCGAAATCTTCGCACAGGCCATCTGGTTTTATTATATTATTTGCAAGTGTTATCAATTGAAATATTATGGTTAGGTTATTATATGGGGTGTTCATAAAGTCTTTCCCTGATTACAAATAAATATTACGAAATAACCATTGAATGTAATACTGTAATTTTTTTATTATGGAAAAGTCATTTTCTTAAGTGTTTCTTAATCCAATCTCTACCGTTGTTCGTGAGTTCTTCGGTGACAAATTTCATGGAAGATGGATCGGATGGGATGGACCAACTCCTCTAGATTTTTTCTTTTGGGGGTACATAAAGGACAGAGTGTTTGCAACACCAATAAAAGATATTGAAACACTCAAGGTCTGGATCACAGGTACTGTGTCTAGTGTTACAGCCCAAATGTTGAGCAATAAGTGGCGAAAAATGGAATATCGCCTTGACATTCTTCGAGCTACCAAGGGTGCTCACATCGAAATGTACTGACGTAAGTACTTGTGTTAAAAACTTCATACCTGTCTTTACAATATATTGAAACAAGCATATGCTTAATTATATTAGTTTTTCTGCAATAAATTACTGTAATCAGGGAAAAACTTTACGACCACACTATATTACGATTTACTAATCCCATGTATCTTATCTATCCATTTTAATAAATGTTTCTTTACTACCAATATGTCAACTGACTATAATGTTGCAATTAATAAAAACCCTTGTTCGTTTGTGGAGGCGGAAATATCTGTCTCCACCTTTCCGTATAAGAGGGAAGTCATGTGGGAACTATCGCAACCTCCTGTCATCAGCTGCCCAAAAGGATGCAGCAGAATGGATTAGGCGGATAAGATCTGACTGGTTTCTTCAAAGACAGCATTTCGTTCATTTTTTTAAATTTTTTTTATCTATTTTGATTATTTCCATGAAAAAAGGCATTTGATGTTAGGCTTCTAACCTGAATTTTACTTTGCATAACGAATGTCTGCAATCTGAAGTCTCAAAATGCTTCAGGGTTTCGAACCGGAATCCAACCGAAAACTGAATACAACGCCATTTCTGATAAAACGAAAACCGGAACTCAACCAAAATTGTTTTTTTCAATTCTGTAACTGAACTGAAATTGGTTTTCTGCTCATGAACTGAACCGTAAAAGGATAGTCATTATTGAAAAAATCAATTTATGAATTTTCATCTATATAAACAATGTGTTAAGTAATCAACACCGCTGTAAATATAAGAAGCAAAGTGATATATTTCATACATATATTTTTAAATAAATTTTCAAAAATATTACAGTTTTCAGTAAGACTGGAAGAAGTAACTTTTAAATTAAAAAATAAAATGGACTTTAAATACGCCCAGTTGGCGTATTTTAGTGCGAGTGTTTTGGCATGTTATATTGTGACAACTCTTTATTGTTATCCACTTACAATTGAGGGGGTCGGGGCAAGAGAGTGTCAAGCCATATTTTTGAACTTCTGAGATATTTCAATTTGAAAATTTTATCATATTCTCAAATCAAGATATAACACCTAAAGCTTTTTCGCCAATGTCTTAGTATAACAGTTGAGATATTATGAGTAACAATATGACATTACTTTAATGATACAGTAGAACTCCAGTTATACGTTTTGCTCGGGACCGGACAACAAAACGTACAACTCAATTAATGGTCTACCAGAACCATTTTTTAAATATATCCTAAAAATTTTGTTCCGCTGAGGAGTTCAAGTTACCTTTTATATCGAAAACGGAAGATTCATAAATATTACTGCACCCATGATATAAAGTTTCGGAAATGGAATAGAGTAGAAAAAGGTAAGAAAAGTATACACGAAGTTATTTTATCATAAAAGCTTTATTAAAAATATTTTTAATACACATAGAGTTTTTAAAAGAAATGATTGGAATCGCCTTGGCATGTAAATCATTTATCAAAAGACATTTCAGTAGTTTACTGAATCTTGTAGAATTAATCACTAATATTCAATTGTTTCTTTTCGGCAGTGCCAACAGTGAACTGCAAACTTTGCATTTCTGTTAATAATTCAGCCTCCTTATCGTTATTGGTTTTATTACTGACGAACCGCTTTACTCCGTCAAAAGCTCTCAGAGCATCTCCGAAGTTTGAGTGAAATCTTTCAAATCAAACTCACCCGACGCGTCGTCAGTGTTTCCGGTTACAAAATGTATAAATGAGACACTTTTGGCCGGGGACGCAAAAACGTAACGTATAACTGAGGGAAATGTATAGCGCAAAACGTATAACTCAGCTAATTTTTAATGGCAAGCGGCCGGGACCGCTGAGTTGAAACGTATAACTGAGGGAAACGCACAACTCAGGTAACGTATATCTGAAGTTCCACTGTATATTACTATTATGTTTTTTTTGTAAATTAGCTATCGTTATCGGGGGCATAAACGTCTGGGGCAAAAACGAAACCTGCCACATAGGCTGCCACCAAGTGACATTAGAAACAAGTTATACGTTGGATATTATAATTTACAATAATAAGCAACAGATTAAAGTGTTAGATTTATTTCACCAAAAATGTGGCTTTTGGCACTTTCTTGCCCCGACCCCTCAATTTAAGCCTTCTAGTACAGTGGTCGGGGTTATTTTCAAGCGTTGTTATATTTTTCAAGTTTTGTTCCAAAAATTTAATTCAACATTATTCAAAATCTTCTCGCGACGAAGTATTTTGGATTTAATTTATTAAGTTTAATGGAGTCCGGGACACATATTAAAAACATTTTTATGTATTGAATTAGAATTTTGAGGGTTTTTTTTATGATTAATCACAAAATTTGTAAACAAAATTAAATCATAAACTTCTCATAAAGTTAAAAAAAATTAAATGTTTAAATTTTTAAAAAAGTGGGGGTAATTTAAAATTGTTATAACTCCAAATATTATTCGACAAATTTCAAACTTTTTTCATTTAATTAAACAGATATATATACGTTTTAATTATGATTCAACATTTTTTTAAAAATTACAAATATTTAAAGCAAAACTAAAAAAATAATGAAGTAACTTATTTTTAAAAAATCATATTTTCAAAAGTAAATAATTTAAAAAAAAATTGCTGAATCAAAAATAAAGTAAAATAATTTAAAAAGGCAAGTTCCAAGTTTGAAACCAATTATCTTTAACGGTTCTTGACTTATAACAATTTAAAGACAAGAATTGTTGAAAAACTCGTTATGCAGAAAAACGCAAAAACATTTCCATGACAACCACTACTTGAAAGCTAGATTTTGAAAACAAAAAATTAATATATCTTGTTCTAATTAAGATCGCAACAAGATTTAAACGTCATTTTAAGCGAAAACTAAAACAGAGAATTTTGTAATACAATAAAATATTTTAAAAAATTTGAAGCTTTTTGTGTCTCAGACCTCCTTAATTTATTACTTTTTTTCATCTCTGAAACAACAATAAAAAACTGAATGGAGTCAAAAAATATCTCAATGGTAGCAGAAATAAACCATATTGTTACCAGGATTGCTCCTGTTTGATGCGCAGCAGAGGATATCATTCATTGAAATTTTTGATGTCTCATTGTACCGAAAAACGTTGCAATGCGGGTAGTTTTTTAAGAATGCACCAAGAACTACTTGGCAGAAAGGGCAATGATATTACATTCGTACATTTAACGCTTTTCGAAATCAATTTAAAAAAAATCATAGGTTACGACTGATAATTCCTACGAAAATTTATTTCGAAAATATATACTTTTTGAAACTAATTTTCGAAAAAAAAAAAAGTATTGTAAGTTATAGATTTTATCTAACTGAAATCTATTTCTAGAAGCTTCAAATATGCGAATCCAAAATGACAGTTCTTTCCGCCAAGTAGTTTTTGAGGTATGCTTAAAAATATGCCCGTATTTCAACCTATTTAGCAATAAATACAAACAAATTTAACATCAGGCTTTCCAAATTTAAACCTTCAAAACCCCTAAACTACTTGACAGAATGACTTCCCGTTTGCTTATCCAAAGGCAAAATTTACCGAAAAAGCGAAATAGGATGTCAAAATTAGGTGTTGTATTGAAAATTTCAGAGTTTGGCACAATTTCACTATGAAGACGAGCCCGTAAACTTATTGTTTAAGTTGAAAAGTGCCCTACAAAAGTGCACTACTACGACAAAAAATGTCCGTAGTAAAAGAAATAGGACTTTGTCAGTAACGAGGATTAGATTTAGCTTCTCAGTAAATTTTCTTCAACAATGTCGATTGAAAGTATCGAAAATCGGTTATAAACGTTCAAAATTTAAACATTCTCTTATATAACACAATATTGTGCATTTGTAACGTAATATTGCTGAAAATAAGACCTAATTTCCTGTTAAATAACTGGTTTCTTTAACAATTTAGTGCTTAAAATGAATAGAATGGTCCCTCCTACCCCCCAATGTTTTTCTTTTTTTGTTCCAACTGCACATTTAGAAAATAAATAAAACAAGCGAATTGTATATAACCTCTTTTATTTGCAGTAATAATAATAAAAAAAAAAAAAAAAAAAAAAAAAGATGCGATTACATTTTAGCATTTATTCTGAACAGTTCAAAGACCTCTCTTTAAATTCTTCGATATATTTTACTAAAAGGAATTTTCACAAGAAGAAAAAAGGAAAAAATTCCAATTAAAAGATAGTTTAAAATCCTTAAAATACTGTTCAAAACATTACACAATCTATAATGGGACTTCGAGAAAGAAATAAGTAATTACTATTTTCTGAAAGATGTTTGTTGAACGGGGGGAGATTAAAAAAAAAAATGCCGCTCTTTCTTTTCTTATATTACACAAAATAATTGAAAATTCGACAGCATTAGTAACAATTGCTCTAAGCTAAGGGGGTGTGAAAAAGTTTTGAAATGACGAAAATGAACTGAAGTTTGATCGTGGATGAAGATGCCTGTAATATATTTAGACCATCAATTATTTTTGAATTTATTTATTTATGTTTAAAAAAAAGTCGTTAAATAATAATAAAAAACAAGACCGAAAAATCATACTGCAAGAATAGATTTTTTGTCTATACATTGTCTCTCGATTATGTGACCTCGATTATGTTGTGGCTTAGACAAAATATATAATGAAAAAATTCAATACTCACAGACATTGATTATACTTTTTTGTTGTAACTTGAAAAAAAAATGTTTCTCAGGTATAATTTGTAGAGAATTTAATTTCCTTTACTTAAAAAGAAAGAAACATATAAATCAGTTAACTTGTGTCAAAAGTGATCGTGGAAAAATCGCTGAGAAACATTGTTTCCAGGTAACTGAGTTTAGCGTTTTGCCTTCGTAAGTATCGACGGTCTGCGCGGCTCAACGTATACTGATTGTACGACCGTAATTTCAGGAATTTTCTAATTGGACGAACTGTACGACACTCTTAAAGGTTCAAACATTGTAGTAATAATAATAATAATAATAATAATAATAATAATATAATAATGATGATAATAATATTAATAATAATAATGATAATGATAATAATAATAATAATAATAATAATAATGATAATATTAATAATGATAATAATAATGATAATAATAATGATGATAATAATAATATTAATAATGATAATAATAATAATAATGATAATAATAATAATAATAATAATAATAATAATAATAATAAATACTTTTTTATCCTTTCAAACCTTTCTTTTCCCCTTAAAGGGCTACTTCACTCACACGAAAATACCCGCTCGCTAATGTTAATCCTATGGAGGAAATATTTTAAGATATCTCATTCGTATTTCAATATTTTTAAATGATTTTTTTTTTCTTTTTGCATTGAACAGCTGAGGTCGATCTCTATGCAGGGCCTTTTTGACTTTTTCGAGTTTGGTTGCAGCTTTTTTTTTTAAATTGAGGATACTTTCCCTTTCGAAACTAGTTCCCAAAGTGAAAGTATCTTAATAAAGAAAACTAGTAAAGTAATTACTCACTGCCTGCCGCAGGCCAAGTCTTTGCGTTTAGAAAATGTTTCAGAAAGTGGCCCGTTGTTGAGCAGGACATTCCAAAACCACCTTAAATCGTCCCACTATTTATATCTTAAAAGATAAAAGATTGTCGAAAAAAATTAATTTTTTTAATTTACAGGTTATTATATTCTTGTGTTTCTAATTTTTCTGACAGCATATTTATAGAAATTTTAATCATTGCCAATAGAAAATTTGTATATTATTATGAAATAATGTTTTCTCCTAATTTTATTACGTTTTATTTTTCAAAACACGTTTAATTCATAAAATTTCAAAATGAATATTATAATAAATAGTCTTTAACAATGTTTTTTATAAGCTGATTACAAAATCTTCAAATATAAAAATTATTAAATATTATATATAATTTCAAAGATTACATTCAGTGCAAATTTTCTGAAATTTAAATGCTTTTTTTTTTCTAAATGAAAAATAAAATTACAAGAATAACCTTCTATAGTTAAATTTTTTCAAGTGTTTTTACTTCACAATATAAAAATGTTGCAGGCAAAAGAGTAAATCAAAAATAATTTTTACTTAAACAATTTTCTTTTTTGGTAACTCAAAGAAAACTATGAGATTCTTCTCATTATTATAAAATTTACATATTTTTTTGAAAATATTTTCATTAAAATATTCATTTAACATTTGTGAAACCATTGTAATTCAAGAAATTACAAGGAAAGCAAGTAAAATAGCAAGCCTAAGGCATCTCTGAACAACTTGTTTAACGGTAGATTAACGATGTTTTAAACTTGTAAGTTATTGAGTTTATAAATCCATAATTTTCTGAAATTTTATCTTTTACCTTTTTTTTTTGTATATTTAAAAAATTGTATAATTAAAAAAAACACAGATTATCTAAAATATTAAATTATCCGGTATTAAATTTATTATGTATTCCGGTTTTAAATATTAGAACTTCAAACGATAAGAAGTACAACAATAAGCATATACAATAGTAAAATATGCAATTTTCATAAATTTTTGTTTTCTAGAGATTACAATGTTTTCAAGTACAGTTAGAAACAAGTTGGAAATTGTGCGTCAAACGTGACAAATGAGGTGCGCTCCTACTATAACTAGTTTTATAAATATTCAGATATTGGTGTATTATCCGTTGCACTCTTATGCAAAAATGCATGAATACAAAATTTATTTTATGTGCAGATTTTCATATTATACACATTAATTTTATTTTATGAAATTAAGATTCAATACACTCTTACAAACAATTAATTACAATTCTGTTACATTAAAATTATACTATGCGCAAATATCCAATACAAGACAATGTAAAAAAATCATCGCTATTATTTCAATGAAATGAATTATATCGTCTGTTATTATGATATCATTTATTTCCGTAAATAAAATAATAACTTTAAGTTGGCAACATGTTATCATTTGTTGCCCTTTTCTGAAAATTCCAATGGGAAACTTAAGCCTAACTTTGAAATTTTCAGAACTTGAAATCCATATTTAAGACGATTTTTCTACTTTAGACTATTTTTCAGGAAACATCTATTCAAAAAAATGTCGGCAGATTATAGGATTGCTATAATTAAACAATTTTAGTATACAAATTTGGTTTTTAAATTCAATAATACGGAAATAATACGATTTCATCTTAAATAGGACGTGATCACCATGGCAATCTAGAATCATTACCTATCATGGGATATCATTGAATTAATTACGTATGATAGGATTTAATAGAATGAAGAAAACTTTTATGAATATCTTTTTAAGTTTTCATTCAATTTTTATAAAATTTGAAATGAATGTACAAAATTCTGCAACGGTTATATATATTAAATTTCAAACAATTCGGTTGGATAGTTTTTGCGCTGTTATATGCGGACAGACGAACGGACCAGACGACGACTACAGGTGCTACGAATATATATAATTACGAATGAACCTAAAACGGAAGAGAACAACCATCATACAATTTAATCTCCAAATTGTTATGGAATAAAACGAAAATAGTCATTCAAATTGGAACAATGTATTTTTTTTTTATTTATGTTAAAAAATTAGCTTTAGATGGTCGTCTTCATAAAGAAATTGTACCAAAATCCGAAAATTTCAATACGGATGCCTAATTTTGATAATATATTTAGCTTTTTCGGTAAATTTTACCATTAGGGTACCGAACGGAAGTCATTCGGTCAATTAGTTTAAGAATTTTGTAGGTTTAAAATTTGGAACCGCTAATGTTAAATTCCTTTGTATATAATCATTGCAAAATAGATTGCAATGCGGGTAGTTTTTTAAGCATAACTCAAAAATTACTTGGCGGAATGATATGTAAATTTGGATTATCGTATTTGAAGCTTTTAGAAATTGTAGATTTATTATCGTAAACAATAAATCGGTCAAATGCGAGTATAACTCGCGTTCAAAGGGTTCCGTACATTGAATTTATTAATTACTATTTATTAATTAATAAACTCCTACAAATATTTTCCATAATTTTAGTTTCAGTAGATTCGGAAATAGGAGGCGGGGGGGGGGGGGGGGGTATATATTTTCCAGTACTTTCGACGGTATCACTGAAAATATAATACCTAAAATTAAAACAAATGTATTTTTGAGATCGATGTTACGAGATCTTCCGAACGATACCCTACACGATGTATAAAAAGAATTTTTTTTCAAGTAACTTCATTAATATATCGGTTAATTACCGACAATATTTTTTCGAAAATTATTATCAAATATCCTTGGACGATTTTGCATCGATAAATACCTCGAGCGCCCGTAAACTCCTCCGCTGACCGACCGAAAAGTAAAGTTTGTGTGTAACGGAAAAATGCGTTTTTCTCAAAAACTACGTTATCTAGGAAAATCGCTGCAGTTTTCCTGCAAAGATTAAATAAACTCCTACTACCCCTAATTTTTTCATAATTTCAGCTTCAGTAGATTCGGAAATAGAGGGGAGGGAACATATTTTTGCTGTCCATTTTCGACAGTATCTCTGAAAATATAGTACCTAAAATCAAAACAAATATATTTTTGAGTTCGGTATTAAGAGGTCTTTCACACGATACCCCACACGATATACAAAAATAAAATTTTTTTTATAAGTTACTTGAAAAAAAAACTTTTTTTTTCCAAGTAACTTATATAATTAGCCCCCTAAAATTTTCTCCTAAACGTATTTGTGAATGGCTAATAATTTGAAAATATGTGGGTCAACAGGCTTTATAACGTCCCCAAGTTTGAACTTTCCACGTCCCATCTATTTTACGAGAAAAAGGACAGACAGACACAGGAGTAATCTTATAACAGTGTCGTTTTTAATTTTTAAGTATGGTACCCTAAAAATTATAGTTTACATTTCCTATTTCTATTCGAAAATTAATTTCCAAAAATATATTTTTTCGAAATCAATTTTCGAAAAAAATTAAAAATTGTTATAAAAAAAAAAAAAAAAAAAAAAAAAAAAAGGAAGAGAGAAAGAAATGAACGAAAAAGAAGCAAGATTAGGTATTAGATTTTTATTATGGAGTAGATTTATTTAAAGATTGTTTTTACCTTATACGATTAAAAAAAAAAACATTGTATAAAATAGTGATACTAATAATCGTCACCAATTTTTCCCTATTAACAGATTACAATGTTCTCATGTTTATAAATTACGCGCATTTCCGAGAACTTAATTTGAACACACCTCCAGGCAAAGAAAACGCATGCGACCATGACAGCTGATTATACGCTTAGTTAGTTCCGAAGTGCAAAGTCAGAAATTTTTTTATTGCATTCTTGTATTTCTGTTAATGATCCACAAAAAAAATTAATAAAAAATAAATAGGTTAAATGATTTTTCGAAGAAAAGATATTTCGACTAAATGAAATAATAAGTTAGAAAGGAAATTCTCGTCTATTCTTTAATTTTTAATATTAAACCAGTTATTTTTAATAAAAAAATAAATAAAAAGAAAATCGACTTCACTGACTTTCCGAACACATGTTTCGAGAGTAGTAAAAAAGGGGGCTTTTTATAAATTAGTGACACAGACAGTCAGACAGCGCCCACCCTAGGGACAAGCTTTTGGCTAATGGCCAGGACGAACCCCTAAGTCTAGGGAGGGAAATTAGTGACACAACGCAATCGGTTGGATTCGAACGCTTGATCTCCCGTTTTGGAGCTGGAGATGGTACCCTTGCGCTACTAATATTTGACTACTTCGCCGCAGCACGCAACAACTCTATTTGGTGCCTGGTGCGAAACCCCTTCTTAGTATTTCTACAGATGGCAGATGCATGAGTAATGATTAGTGTTGGTGTCGATTAAGCTTGTCAGTGACTATTCTAACTAATGGCGCCTGGTGCGGGCCGCCCGCACCACCCTTAAGAGTGGTCCTGCTTCGCCGCAATACTTATTACTTATAAACTCTGTTGCATTTCGTTGGTGACTGTCCCTATAGAATTGGTCGAAAAAGGATTTGAAAATTATTTTAAAATAAGTTAAATACTTAATCCGTCGGCCAAGTTGCACGAAAATCTATATACTGTTCTTGCAATAGTAGTCTATAACATATTCGCCGAATGGAGCTAAATCGAAAGCACCGTTTGGGGGTTACCGTGTTCACTCACACAAACACACATCTCGTGATTATAATACTTTCCTTACACTATATGTATTCGGAAAGTTAAAAAGAAAAAAAAAATTAATGGATTATTTCTTAACTTATAGCAATGATATTTACTTATTGCATTACTTGGAGTATTTTAATGAGAGTTGTTTGGTACACAAATATGATTTTTTTGGCGATTCTTTATTGTTACATAGACATTCACTTTAAATCGCAAGATTTGGATGCACAGCATAAAAAAAGTTTGATATTTTTTTGTAAAAAAAAATATTACACGCTATTTTAAAACATAAAATGATACTGTGTATGTGTTACCATAAAACTTACAACCTTAAAATTTCGTTGCGATGCCAATTTTTATGACAGCTGGTTAGATCCTATAACGTCATAAAAATACAGAAAAACGGAAAGACAAATCTACCAGTTTTAAATCCCAATGACATATATATGGGACCCCCAGCAGAAAGAGCCCTTTCCGGCTTAAACATAAAAAAAGAATTAGGAAAATCGAAGCATATTTACAAAAGTTATGCATCGAGACACACAAAAAAATATACAAACGAATTATATATCCTCCGTTGTTCGTAGTGGATTAAAAATAGATGGTTGAAATTTTGAAGTTGTCATTAATAATAATAATAATAAAAGAGAATAAGAAATTAAAAAAAAAAAACCTTTCTTTATTGTCATATTTTATTGATAAAGATATAATAATATCTTTTTAAAGAAATAATATATTATATGTAAAAAGATGCAGCATTTGAAAATGGTAATCAACCGAGAAAACCTCTTTATTGCAAATGTATGGAAGTAAATAAATCCATTGAAAAACTAAATTAGATGTTAAATTAATGCATGATTTCTTTATAGCTTTACTAAAATGGTAAATGTAGTTTGGTGACAACTTCGAATTTTCAGAAAACGAGTTGGTGGAACATGATGTTTTTATTTTTCTTGTTACACATTAAAGACGATTTTTGATAGAATTGTGTTACGTACTTTATTATCATACACAAGTTTTTTTTTAGATTTTTTTCTTTTTTATACGAGAACATAACTAATTTACTTTCAAATCTTGAAAGTATAATAATAATAATATTTTTAAAATGAGTCTTTTAATAAATATTGTTTGACGTTAGACCGAGTGATTCATATTAAAGAATCTCCATTTGAAACTCTTTGGAGCGACAACTCATGGACATAACTCTTCCATACTTAGAGGATAAAGATTTCAAACAGCGGAGAAATTATTGAAGCAATAACAAGTTTTATTTCGAAAATTGGCCAACAGGAAAGAATGTGGTGTTGTAAACCTTTTCATGTAATAATATAACGCACAATTAATTAAGCACAATTAATTTAATGACCATATAAAGAATCAGTCATCATATAAATTTATTAATTCCTAACATACACACACAAACTCTTGATCACGCAGAGATATGGAAAACACCATCAACAAAAACTTGTGATTAACATAACAGCAAACAAGAAGTTTCCTCAAAATGGTATAACTGCCCACTTTGCTACAGGAGCAAAATATGAATAGTTTCGTTGATATCACAAGCATGATCTAGAGCAGCACGTATCAGTAGAAGTGTTACGTGCTTGCAACCTTTATAGGGTTCCTCTTCCTAATGGCTCTTCCTATTTAACCAAGCACCTTTAAGGTGGTTCCCAAATGACATGCCCAACAACGCGAAACTTTCTGATGAAATTTCTAACTCATTTTTAAACGTAAAGGCATAAAATTGGCAGGTCCAACATTTGAAACGATTTGGAAACGAACGGTGTTTCCTCTATTTTGTGATAAATAAATAACTTATCGAGTTACTTAACGTGTCACATGACGACACGTTTTCCCCTTTCTCGCGCTTCCGCGTCGGGAATTAGGTTCAAAACGCTGGATTTGACAGTATTTTCTGAAAGATTTTCTGCTTTTACCAAAAAATGGAAAACCCCATTCCATTACATAGTTTCTGAATGAGAACACGTGCAAGTTTCATACGTTTACGAACAAAAATTAATTCAGAAATATGACAGAAAGTAGCTCTTTTGTATCTGAGAGCAGCCTTAACTCTTGTCTATGGCAAATTCAAGTTTTTATGTATGACGCGAGTATTACACTTTCCCCTCTAGATTTTCAATGTACTGCTCAACAAAAGCGATAGCAATACTTTCATCTCCTTTCGATATCCTTTGTTTTCACCTTTATACTGCATGAACAGCAAACCTTTCTGTCTTCTGGAACCAAAGAAACATTCGCCACAAACCACAAGATGTTAGTGTACCTGTAAGCAATATCATATGAATTGAAAATTTTCTAACTGAGCGAAAAAATGCCGAGGCCGGGAGTCGACCCAAGCTCTTTGGCTTAAATTGCCAACACTCTGCCTGCTGAGCTACATGGATCGACAACCGGTCGACACATTTCACGCAGATAGCCTTACTGACAATATCATCTGGTCTGCCATGTAGACTGCCCAACAGAATATACCGCAGGTAATGGAGTTTCGTTAAACGATGGATGCGTAGATGCAGTTTTGTTATTTTTAACTCAATCAGTTTGATTGAGTTAAAAATGATAAAACTGTAAGCAATACCCTCTGTCACCTGAACATACGAAGGGTTTTACAAGCGTTTCCTCTATTTTGGTGAAATAGCTTTAATAGCAACTCTTTTAAAGACAGAACCATTGAATAAAACCCCGAAAAAGTTCGTACACTTTTTAAAATTCTAATACGAATCACTTTCACGCGAATGTCATGACAGTTATTTTTCCACAGTACAGCTCTAAGTGCCATCTATCGGCAATTTTTGTAACTCACATTTTTTATTAAATCAAAAATTCCCCCATAGTTTGACGAAGCCTTAAAATATGCAGGCGTTGCGTTCATGGATTGTCTCTTCAGACAGATTGTCTCTATTGTTCCAAACACAGATAGTTTATTTTGAACTACCCCGTACTTTATTTAAACCTTTGAAAGACGGGAAAAATAAAACCATTAAAACATTCTATATAATTTTGTCGGTTTCTGCTATAAATTAAAATATACACCAATTAATGATCCATTACACGCGGAATACTTGGTAGCTAATTTATCCCAAGTGCTATTTATGTATACTTACTTTTAACGAAGGTAATATCAAATTTTTAGCAGAAAAAAAAGAGAGAGAGACAGAGACAGACCACCAACGTATCTGCTATGGATTACATAATTCGTTCCATTTTGAAATTTTCACTAATCACATCAGAGAAAAATAAATCAACAATAAATGCCAAGAAAAGTCTAATAAAACCCAAACTACTCGTGCATGAAGAACAAATTTATTTACGAGTTGAGGAAAAACAGATTCATTAACGAGTTCTCTACACAAATTGTTGTCTGTGACGTTTTCTTCCATGGGATATTCCTTTTTACACTCTTTTAGGAAAAAGTCCCATATCTTGTGCCGGAAAATTGGGCGAGTATTTTTATTGTATTATTATTATTATTATTATTATTATTATTATTATTTGCGATAATTGTTTCGATGTGGTTATTGCGAACTTTCGGCGTTTGGTAAGATGATTTGGTAAATTTATATATGTATAAATAATATAAATAAAAAGTTAAAATCAAATATAAATAATAATATTAATAAATATATAAATAATATAAAATATATTATACATTATTATACTATAAAATATATATTATTATATATTATTTTATTATAAAATATTATATTATATATTATAATATAATAATATGTAATATAATATATATTTTTTTTATGATAAAATAATATATAATAATATATATATATATATTGTAATATATTATATCATCCACATAGAGATTATCAGGGTTCAATGATTATGTAAGTCAAGTATTTATGTTTACTGTAGAAGGCACATTACGATTCGAAATAAAAAGTCCCCAGTCATGTTAATGTGGTTACGATTTCAAGACACATTGAAGTGAATGAAAATCCCACAATAACAACATTAAATCCATAACGCTGATGACAGCACAAATCTTAAAACAGGCAACCAGCGAAAAGTTCTCTTCTGGGAGCGTGCATTCTGTTCTTTTGGTGGGGGCATAGGAACAAAAAGACAAGGAAAATCCTCAATGCGGAACGAGTGTCAGCCAATTAGCTAACATATAATAGATAAGTAAATTAAATGGAAAAATATAGAAAATTAAAATATTATATATATATGTGTATATGGTCAGTTTCTTATGTTTCAACGGTTAAACTTTACTTAAAGTTATATATATATATATATATATATATATATATATATATATATATATATATATATATATATATATACACAATATTTTAATTTTCTATATTTTTCCATTTAATTTGCTTATTTATTATATTTACTTACTAATCCCCATCTCAGAATTTGTCTATTCTACGCATTGTATCTTAGTTTTTCTGTTTCAAAATTTATTCCATTTAGAATATTCTTTTTCTTTCATAAACCTAGATTTTTATTTTTCCGGGGACGCGTTCTAAGATTTTCGAGCAGTTTTCAGTGTGTTATTAAAACACCCGTTTTTTATGCGCGATTAAATAGTGCCGTCATGTTAGCTAATTGGCTGGCACTCGTGACCGCATTGAGGATTTTCCTTGTCTTTTTGTTCCTATGTCCCCACCAAAAGAACAGAATGCACGCTCTCAGAAGAGAACTTTTCGCTGGTTGCCTGTTTTAAGATTTGTGCTGTCATCAGCGTTATGGATTTAATGTTGTTATTGTGGGATTTTCATTCACTTCAATGTGTCTTGAAATCGTAACCACATTAACATGTCTGGGGACTTTTTATTTCGAATCGTAATGTGCCTTCTACAGTAAATATAAATACTTGACTTACACAATCATTGATGATTGAACCATGATAATCTCTATGTGGATGATATAATATATTACAATATATATATATATATATATATATATATATATATATTATTTTATTATACAAAATATATATAATAATATATTTTTTATATATATGTATATGTATATATATTATTCTGGTCAGTGTTGTGAGCAGGAATCCATCTTCATCGCGTAGTTTTTGGTATTTGGGGATCTATTATCAAGTTTTTCTCTTATAATTATGGGTAAGGTTTCTCTCCTTCTTGGTATTGTATTAGTATTGTATTTGTGTTATGATCTTTAAGTTTTTTTTTCACTAGATGGTTATGTGTCTATGAGTGGTCGTCCCAAATTCATATTCTTTAGCAATTTTTAATGCTAATATGAAGATGAAATCACTCATTTTATTTGTGGAATTTATGCATTTGAGACTTGATAATTCTGTATAAATTCCACAAATTTCATTCATTCTATTTATTTCATTCATTCTATTTATTTCATTCAATTTTTAATTTAATTTCTACTTCTCTTAAATAAGTATTTAATATCTATATTCATAGTGCTGGGGTTACAATTTCGTTGTCAATAAATTATTACTTCCTAAATCATAATTTCAAGTTTCAGTTGGTGTTTCGGTAATGTTTCATTAATGGTTATATATTATATATATATATATATATATATATATATATATATATATATATATATATATATATAGAGAGAGAGAGAGAGAGAGAGAGAGAGAGAGAGAGAGAGAATGAGAATAAATGATCTATCTACACATGATATTCAAATACGTCAAATGCCGGTTCTAAAAGAAATTACAAATTAAAGAACAAAATACTTTATGAGTAACTAAATAGTTAAGGAAAAAATGGCCAGTGTTATAAACTCTCGGTCATACTTTATAAATCTCTTTTGCTGTGGATATTTCGAAAGAAGTAGGAGTTTCTTTCTCTTTTGAAAAATGGATGAAGTACGTGTTTATTTTGGAATTTGCTCCAATACAGGAAAAAATACCTCAAGAGCTTAGGAATAACAGAAAAAAAGTTGCTTATATAATCCGTATAACTTGAGATTATATTCTAAACTGTTTATTGCAATAAATAACTTTGAAAAGTCAAATAACTAAATAAACAGGAATAATAAATAATGTCTGTTTGTAACGTGATGTGCTTACATGAATTTCTTTTGATAATGTTGACCGTGCTAAGATTAAAAATTCTTGCACCCAACACTTTTTTTAAACGTCCCGGTTTTAAGAAATTCTTTCAGTTTTAGAATCAGTTTTAAATAATAATAAAAAAAAAATATTAAAAAAAAAATAAACTAAATATTTGACTATTAATGAGTGTATATATGTTCCTTTTTGCATAAAAAAGATAAAATTGATATTAAGGACATAATTGTATACAATCTTGCCATAATTGTTTTAAAATATGGATTAATTTCCTTCCTCTTCGGGTTCGGATTTGGATCTTTAGGGTTTGGCTTGAATTCGGGTCGAAGTATATCGGGTTCTGGTCGGGTTTCGGGTCTGTTGAATTCGTGTCGAGTTTCAGGTTAACGAAATTATTTAATGGATTCGGGTCAGGTTTCGGGTTAACGAAATTATTTGTTGGATTCGGGTTGACTTTAAGCTGGATTTTCGACCCGAGCAGGACTCTAATCCTTATCCTAATCCTTACAAATATGCAATGCATCACCTAATGATTCATTACACTATTAAAATAACAGCTGGACTAGATACTCTTATTTGAGCACACTTAAATTTCCATGAAGCAATATCAAATCTGTATTTAAAAGAGTTAGAGAAATAGACCATCAATGGAACTAGATTACATAATCCATTTCATTTCGGAATTTTCGCCAATCACATTATAGATAGATATATAAATCAACAGGTAGATAAATGTCAGAAAAGTCTAATAAAATCCAACCATTCGTGCATGAAAAACAAACAGACCACATTGACGAGCGGAGGAAAAACACAACCGAAAAAAAGAGTCATTAATGAGTTTTCTACACAAATTTTTATAGCTCTGACATTTTTTCAGAGAAAGATTTCTTTTTAAAACATGAATATATAAAATATAAAGACGCGGTATTATTTGAAAAAAAGTAATGAACCAAGAGTCATGTTTTTTATTACTGTTTTATGGAAGTAAATAAGTCTAGTGAAGTTCATGTTAAATTTATTCATGTTTTTTTTCTTTTTGTTCTATTAAAATGGTAATGTAATTTGGAGATAAGAACATGATTTATTTTTCGGTACTTACGTATTATCCGGAGGCGCCAATTAGAATAATTACAGTAACCCTAATTTTTTTGACAACTATTTAGTTTATTTATTTATTATAGTCTATAGTTTATCTTTTTTATAATAAGTTTATAGTTTTTTTTAATATAGTTTATAGTTTTTTGTTATTTATTTATTATTGTTCATTTATTATATTTTATTTTATATTATTTATCATTTTTAACAGTGTTATGTATTTAATAATGTTAAATTACTGTTTTGAATAGGATTGGCAACGATAAACAAGATTGGAAATTGGCAACCATTTTTGGCGATCAATCTCCTTGCCCGGATAATACGTAAGTACCCAATTTTCTTGGTAACGAGGTAGCGCAGATAGTTGGCCTATGATTGACAGTTTGTGGAAACCCTTAGGAAATAATATGGTTGGTATTGTGCCAACAATAAGCCAAATAATTTGAAGCTTACACTAATTTTTAGCCAAATCAAAAATTATTTTGTCGGACCTCATCAAATTGAAGTATTTTCAATAAATGAAAGATTGGCACTAATTAGACCTAATGTAATTAATATAACGAATATGCTACTGTGCAATTTCTTTAAATGCTAAAGCACAAAACATGTCGCGTTTTAGTCTGTTTTAGACAACGTGAAATCCAATCGACAAAAGCTTAAGTGACACACTTAAAAACTGTTCTCAAATCTCAACTGGCTACTTTTTCACATTTGTTAATTCATTTTTGTTTTCAAATTTATCAATTTAGAAGTTGTTTTTATTAAGAAATTAGATTATTGTGTGTTAGAACAGTTTTTTTTCCGTTTTTAAGTAAAAGCAGGATATTTTTTCAGAAAATACTGTCTAAGTTGGTGTTTTGAACTAAATTTCCGGACGCGACAGCGCAAGAGAGAAAAAAAAAAACACAACAATCGCTTATAACTCAAGATGTAATTCATTTATCGGAAAATTTAGAAAATAACTATTCGGTTCTAAATCACTTCAATAATCATGCCTGCAACTGTCATGCTTTTATGTTTAAAAATGAGTCAGAAAACGTGTCAGAAAGTTTCGCGCTTTTTCAGCGGGGAAAATACAGGGTGTCCCAAAAGTCTCCGTACAACTTCAAAAAAGTATTACAAAAAAAAAAAAAAAAAAAAAAAAAAATAGACCTACAGCAAAAATAATTACAACTGTACATAGAGTAACTTAAAAAGTTTTTTTCTACAGTATGTTGTTCATTCCCACAGCATTGGATTGGCAGGGATGGATCCATAGCATATCCGCCCCGGTCTTCTGAGATTACTCCACTAGACTTTTTCTTTTGCTGTTATGTAAAAAATACTGTGTACCGAACGAAAATGAACAGTCTCGTTGAATTAAAACAAAAGATCCAAACAGCTGTAACTACTGTTGGTGTTAGCATGCTGAAACGCACGTGGATGGAATTGGAATATCGACTTGATATTCTTCGTGCAACGAAAGGATCTCATGTACAAGTATACTAAGGTATTAGAAAAAAACTTTTTAAGTTACTCTATGTACTGTTGTAATTATTTTTGCTGTAGGCCCATTATTTTTTTAAAATAAATTTTTGAAGTTGTACGGAGACTTTTGGGACACCCTGTATATTTTTTTAAGAACCGCCTTAATGTAAATTTAAATCTTTTTTCCTTTATACAAACTTCTGAAACGCATAGCATTCAACGGGTGCCATTTTAACTGATCCCATGTATTATAAATTAGTGTGCAACTGATTTTTCGGAAGACTTCCACACAATGGCTTTCATCTCATGCTTCAGTTGCAGCATCCTATTCGATCCGCCTGCTCTTGTCATAACGTTTCTCAAAGGAGAATCATCTTGTGTTCGACGAAGAATGGAAAACCGAGTTTATCTTTAGAATATCTCCACGGGGAATCTGTCAGTGGTTGTTTATCGATCCGAGCATTTATTTAGAAAGAAGTAAACATAAATAAATGGTAAATAAAAATACATATTACGTATCATCATATCTATTATAATACGGGCAAATCTTGTGTGTGTGTGTGTGCTAATTTTATCTAAGAAACGATTTTGACCAAAATTTGTATCCCGCCGGTTTGGGGTACTAGAAGACCATTGGGTTAGGTCACATGGTCGAGAAAATTCGATTAGTGGGTCCTTTTAAGGTCATTACGTAAAGCTAATTTTATCTAAAAAACGGCTGTAACGATTTTGATTAAATTTTGTATCCTACCGTTGTGGGGTACGTAAAGACCATTGGGCTAGGTCACATGTTCGAGAAAATTCGATTAGTGCTTTTGGGATTGATTAGTCATTTTGGGGTCACTGCGGGTCAAGTTAATTTTAGCCGAGCATAGCTCAGTCTTCCCCGCTGTTGTTATTATGTTAAGTCCAATAGACGTGGGTATAATGTTGTATATAGTGGTTTTAACGAGTTGTAATCTTTCCAACTGGGTGAAAAAGTGTCCAGGCCTGGATTCGAATCCAGGACCTTGGTTTAAGCTGCGAACGTTCTTCCAGTTAAGCTGTCCTGGACAAATTGTCGGACACATTTCACTCAGACTACCCTTTGGCAATGACATGTTGAAAAATATCGAAAATTTTAGAGTTTGGTACAGTTTCGGTATGAAAACGACTTTCTGAGTTAATTTGTTTAACAAAAATTGAAAGATGACATAATTTACAGTCGATTGGCTTACAGAGGGAGTTCACATATTTTTGTAACGATTTTGACCTTCTCCATTATTTAAATTTAAATGAATGAAAAATGAAACATATATTCCATACCATCTTATCGGAATAGGGTTTAATAATCGTCTACATCATTAAAAATAAATTATTTGCTTTGAAATGCCGCTGGAAAGTAAGGAATGGATCGATGGCTGTGTATTTGCGCTTTCCGAAGATAAATACTCTTATTCGGTTATTAAAAAAAGGTGTGAAAAGCATGGTTTTAACATTTCTACGAGTAAAATAAGTGACATAAATAATATGAAAAGAAATAAACGTGAAAGCTTACATTTGACTGGGAAAAGGGTAAAAAATGCATACCCAACAAAAGTACATTCACCGCTTGTTACACCTAAAGTCGCACTTCATGTTTTAAAAGAAAATTCAACTCCCCAGATAACTATCGCAAAATCTTTAAATCTCTCTATAGAAACTGTAAAGAAAATTATAAAATCTGATGTTCACCGTGTGTACCTCTAAAACATGGTATACCTCTAAAGCTACTGCTACATTTTTAGAAAAAAAAATGAGAAATGAAACTGGAATTGAGGCTTTTGCATTTAAATGCATCTCACTCAAGTTCCCCGACGTGTCTCCCATGGATGTGCATTTGGACTTTTAAACAAGATTTTTATAAGCAGCATCCCAAAACATTGGATGGACTCTGGAAGATTGTGTAGAGGAGTGGAACAAAATCAAGCTTAATATTTTTATAATAACCCTTTTTTTTTTTTTTTTTTTTTAGTAATCAAGATGTAATATGACAGGTTAAAAAAAAAAAACAGGGCTATCAGACTGAACATTAGAAAATAAAATTCTTACCATTGTTTACATAATTTCTTTTCCCGAAATCGATACAAAAATGTGTGAACACACTCTGTATTTCAGCTTTTCTGAGGCAATTTGATGATTAAAATATACAGGGTGTTCTCTTTTTTTTTTTTGGCCAATTGTACTTTGCGGTTCCTTTACTATGTAAGTTATTTTATGAGGAAATGCAACAATTATAACCAGTTCTATCAATAAAAGAGATAATGATGCATACAAAAAGCCTCTTTCAGTACATTTTCTATCATACAACAATGCCATATACATTGAATAGATATTTTCCTGATTTTTTCTTTTTTTTTCAATTTGATTTCATCCAAATAGCTTGTGTGCCATTCTGGGACAAAGAATGCTCGATTAAACCACCCAGTGTGGGATATTTTATAATACAAAAACTCTATTGAACAACTTTCTGTTCTGACCGTCGGAATACACAGTTGGAGATCTTGGGAATTTCAAATACCGCAACCAGAAAAATGACTTTTTCCTATAAACTGAAAATTTGAACAAAGACTTTCGTCTCCCGCTGTCTTATTACGTGTTTTACCATAAAAGCTCCTAAGTATACACTACTATTCAGGACCATATATAATGAAATCATAGTCGATTATTTTGTAACAAAAGTTATACAGTCGGACCCGGTTAAGACGCTCACGGTTAATACGCGATCCCGCTTAATACGCGGATTTTTTTTCCGGTCACTTGAACTATTAGACTAAAATGTAAAAAATCACGTTTAATACACGAACGGTTATTACGCGATCCCGCTTAATACGCGTTAGAGTTTTGATCTCTTGAGGCAAAAAAAAAAAAAAAAAAAAACTCGCTTGAGATGCGAACTTATACACCAAGATTATGAGTTAATACATTCTTTCTCACTTCTCCAGTGTCGCCAGTGTCCTTTTTGCTATGCCAAAAATATTGTTTCACACAAAGATTAATGAGGATAGTTTTTAGCTCACAGGCTATCAAAAAGCTTGGGAGCTATAATGTGCCGCCGGTTCTGTATGTATGTATGAACGTAACTCGATAACTTTTGATAGAAATATCCATTTTGCTTCAAATTTTGTTTATAGGTTCATTCTGATAAGGCGCTTCCCTGATAAGTTTTGGGGGTTCATTGGTTAAGTAATAAAAGGAGGTAACGGGGGCTAACCACGCCCTTAATTTAGATAAAGGGGTTTCTCATACAGAATTATCCAATTTGCTACAAATTTTGTATATAGGTTCATTGTGATCAAGCGCTTCCCTGATTAGTTTTTGGGGTTCATTGGTTAAGTAAAAAGGGGGGCTAATACTCCCTTAATTTAGATAAAAGGGTTTCTCATGCAGAATCATCCTATTTGCTTCAAATTTTGTATATAGGTTCATTGTGATAAGACACTTCCTTGATTAGTTTTGGGGGTTCATTGGTTAATTATAAAGGGTGGAACGGGGAGCTAACCCCCCTTAATTTAGTATCGATTTCTTTATTTTTCGAGGGGCATTATTCTTTGAAATAAGCGTATAATATACAAATAGTGTGAAAAGCCTGTGAGCTCAATACCATCAGTTTAGTTAGGCACTTTTCTTTTTATTTTCTATTATATTAAAAATTAGGGACTGATTATAAGGATACTCATTTATCACAAGTACTAAAAATGTTTTTAATAACTTTGTGCTGCAAAGACTTGTTATTTTTGGTTTATGTTCAAAAATTTAGGCTATCAGGCAAATTATTTTTTGTTGCTTTATTTTTTGTTGCAACGTATTAATCGACAATAAAGCCATATTTGAATCCATATTTATTTTTTGCTGTTATTCCAGTCGGTCCTATAAAATATCAAACAATGAGCTAAACTTGAATACAGTTAAATTGTAAACTCAATCTGCATAAAAGACAATTTTTGATCGTAAACATATAAACGAAAGCTCTAAAGTTCATTTAGACGATTAGATGTAAAAATAAGCTCAGGACCTGCAACATTATGCAAATGACGTTTAATACGCGACGTTTGCCCAGTCACTTGAAACGCGTCTTAACAGGGTTTGACTGCGTGTATAAAGTTCTGTTCTCACTTTCAAGTCAACTTTCAAGTTAAAAGTTGGAAAACAATATTGGGTTTGACTTTAAAAGCTGCTCCTCTCTGTAGTCACAAAGTCAGTGATAAATTACCGTTAACAACAATGAGGGTTTGTTTCCATAATTAAAAAATCTTGAATGACTTTACTCGACTTTCGGAAAACTGATGTACCCCCCCCCCCCCCCCGCAAAATATCTCATCTACAGATAAACTCTCATTCTATTTATTTTTATTATTACTTATAAGGACTGTGAGATTTCAATAAACATTCTTATTTGTTAATTAATCTATGCATTCTTGTATATATATAAAAAAAAATACCACTAATTTTTTAAATTATACGTCAGTTTTTCTTTCTAAATTCCATATTGTTGTTATACAAATTTTGTAATCTAATCTTGAGATTAAAGTCCTGCACGGGTCGGGTTATATCCGACCCGTATCCGAAATTTTTGCTTAAAGTCAACCAAAAACCCGACCCGAACCCAACAAAAAATTTCGTTAACCCCTAACCCGAAGTGAAGGAAAATTAATCCATATTTTAATACAATTATGTAAAAAGGGTCTGCAATTATATTTCTAATAGTATAAATTTTATCACTTTTGTATAACAATGAACACATATACACTCATTAATATTCAAATATATATTTTTTCTTTTGAAAAATCGGGTGGACCCAACTAGAACCACAGATCGGGTCGGGTTCGGGTAAAATCGGGTTACCCGACCCGATGCAGAACTGGTTACTTCAGATAGTAGGTGGAAAATTATTGCGGTGGCATTTTATTTAATTCATAACATGGGACATAAAGGGTTAAATAGATACTAAAACAGAAACGAAAGACTGTATCCACATGAAAAATTTTTGTCGAATAAAAAAAGCTTGCAAATTTTAAAACAAATTAGAGAAATTTGAGCTGAGTGACTCACAAGACAATGTTACATAATTTTTACGAAAGTTATGATAATTCATTACGCATGGGTGACTTTGTGGGAAAAAAGCAACGCAGTTTCCAAGTAGATTTTTTTGTAAAAAACTGCACGATCTCGAAAAAAAAAAAAAAGTCTTAAGATAGGCGCGTTTGATGAAGGACGAAGTTGCAGTGTATGACAGTGAATAATTTTAAATATTTCTGAGGATAATAAATCTCCGAGATTTCAAAAATATGAATGATCAACTTCCGATACTTGGACTTTCCTTGAAATGTTTTCCTTTAGAACTAATAATATTTTTAGTATTAATTTTACATTTAAAGTAAAGTAAATGAAGCGTTACATAACAGTTCTACCATTTTTTAATAGAATTCTTCGTGTTATTTAATCTCAGAAAATTATTACAAAATCTGCTATTCAAAGATTATGAATTATGCTATTTAAATAGCAAATAGAAATTTTCTAATCTGAAATAGTGGTGCCCTGTACTCCTTCGAAACTTTTTTAGGCACTAATAGGCGTCAATGAACAATGAATAATTTTAAATATTTATGAAGATAATATATCCATGAGATATATAGGAGAAGGTAGCCTAGAATGATCCTAACGGGCAAAAAGATCCACATATGTTTTCTTCCAGACAGGTCGCGCTATCTACAGGGTAAGTTGTGATAAGGGTAAGTTGTGATAAGGGTAAGTTGTGATAAGTGAAGAAGAAGCAATGGCGGTATTCAAGCGATCGCAGTATAACGTGTCTGAATAGAATTCTTTGAAAAATTTGTTTTTATAACATCTTTCATAAGGTAGGCACTAACTTTCATACTTATTTAGATTACAGTCTTTCATGTACAGAAATATGACTTGGTTTACTTAATGGAGTATGTTTTTAGATTTGAATTACACTTATGTATTGTCATAGTTACTTTTATATCCTTTATTTTGCCGATAAAAAAACAATTTGCAATCATTTTTAAATGAAGGATCATTTTGCCTTCTGGTGAGGGTAAAAGGATCTTTTGGACACTTTTTAAAAAATCTATTTTTTTTTTCATTACTCAATTTGGGTTTAAAATATTATTAAAATATGTTTCTAATGCAAAATATCGTGTAAAACATACTAGCAAAGGGCCAAAGTTTTATTTACACAGTTATGTTATTTTACACAAGTTTTTCTCTTAAGGGAATCATTTTAGGCCACTTTCCTCTAAATGACCAACTTCAGATATTGGTATTTTCCTTGAAAAGTTTAACTTTAGAACTTAAGGATACTTCATCAGTGAGATTTCAAATTCCCCCCTTGCTAATGTTAAACCTATGACCGTGTGATGCATTCGTATTTATAAAGTATCTCCTCGGTAAATTAATTTTTTAAACTTTTTTTTATGTGTACTCTTCTTGAAGGATCTCTCTTTTTTTTTTTAGTTGTCAAAATATTTCTAAAATATATACTTAACTTTATGTGAAGTGTTAAAATCTTACTCAGTTTCGCTAAGATGAAGTTACATATAAAATTTTAAAGTGACACATAAAATTATAAATTAAGTATGTATTTTAGAAATATTTTGACAACTAAGAAAGAAAGAGACATCCTTTAAGAACACAGTACACAGAAAACAGAAGTTAAAAATATTAATTTTCTA
Source organism: Maratus michaelseni (assembly GCA_963931845.1). NCBI lineage: Eukaryota > Metazoa > Arthropoda > Arachnida > Araneae > Salticidae > Maratus > Maratus michaelseni. The sequence continues at coordinate 47,003,548 of OZ007593.1, read as the reverse complement.
AAGAGACATTTTAAAAATACGAATGCATCACAAGCCCGTAGGTTTAACATTAGCGAGGGGAATTTGAAATGTCGCTGATGAAGAGTCTTCAATAATATTTTAAGTATGATTCACACCTGCCAACCTTGCGCGATTCTTCCGTAAAATCTGGGTCTGACCCAGGTTAAACACGTTTGAAATCAGAATTTCTTTTAAGAAATGAAAATAAACAAATTCCTCGTACGAACATGAAACCAAGAACATATTATTACATCAGATATATTTTCTAGTTAGAAACGTCTTTAACCTGACTCAAATTAACAAATTAGGATCAAATTAACAAAGTAGGAAGTTTAGTGGAAAGTTGGTAAGTATGTATGATATTTACATTTAAAGTAGTGATGGGCGATAACGATATGTTTTATCGATTTTATCGATAGTCTGTTCAAATCGATTATATCGATAATACACATTTTTATCGATAGTATCAATTTCTTTATCGATAGTATCAATTTTTTAATCGATAGTATCAATTTTTTTATCGATTGTATCAATTTTTTTATCGATAGTATCAATTTTTTTATCGATAGCATCATTTTTTTTTCAATAGTATCAATTTTATTTCGATAGTATCAATTTTATTTCGATAGTATCAATTTTTTTACGATAGTATCAATATTTTTTAATCGATGGTATCAATATTTTTATTGATGTCTCTCCAGTCAATAAATTGCTATTCTTATCCGATCGTATCAAGCGCAAGATCGTCTGCGTAATGGAAAGTTGAATGATATATGGCTATCTTAGACTGGATTACTGAGGAGAGGACTGAACGCAGCTTTAAAGTAGGCTCTTCTTGGAACCTTAAACAAGATCTATTACAATGCTTCCAGAGGTGATGTAAAAAAGATACTGCGAAACTATTCAACTTATTGGTCGTTAAGTTTTGCAATTACTGTTCTTAGCTTGTCGGTGAAACAATCGATTGTAGAACATATCGATAGTTGAATTCGACTATCGATAGTTATCGCTATCGATAGTATTTTATACGATAGCGACTGTTATCGATTGTTGAAATTTCGAGAATTTCCCATCACTAATTTAAAGTACAGTAAATGCAGGCGTCGCTAGCACGCGTACAGTTCTACCACAATTTTTTCATAGAATTCTTCGCCATATTTAATCCCAGAAAAAAAAATATTACATTCTATTCAACTTAATGATTATGAATTCAGCTATTTGAATATTAAATAAAAATTTTCTAATCTTAAATAGTGGTATGTACCAGACTTCTTGGAAATTCCAAGGAGTGTACGCACTTTGCGTCACATTTTTAGGCATATAGGTGTCAATTTTTGTAATGTTTTTTTTAATTTTAGAGGGAAATACAAATTGGAATTATATTCTAGATAAGACTTTCTACTAGTATATAACTAAATTAAATTTTCTGATAGGAATTAAACTCCAATCCCTCTATCCCTTAAATTTTTTATGACAAATTTGGTCTTATAAGTACCCTGTGTGTGGCTTTTCTGCTTCTATTATTATTCGGCTTTTAATTGCGTTGAAGCAAACGTAGTTTCAAACTTCCTCAAACAACTTTTAATTTTCACACAATAATTTTAATAAATTTCAACACATATCAAATTGGCAGGTACTCTTTTTAAGAAAGTTGTAGTCGAACTGTATATTTTTTTTTCGTTTTTTGGCAAAGGCAAAAGAATTTTCAGAAAACGCTGTCAAAATTAGCGTTTTAAATATTTGCAGACGCAACAGCACAAGAAAAGCAAAAACTGCTATCCTGAGACAACAATCGCTGATAACTCAAGATCTAACTCTTTTATTAGAAAATGAAACGAACTGTTCGATTACAAACGACTTCAATAATCATGCTTGCAAGTATCATGTTTTGATATTTAAAAATGAGTCAGAAAGTTACGCGTTGTTGAGCGCGGAAAAACATTTTTTTGAGAACCGTCTTAAAAATTACAATATTTTCCTAGAAAAAAATTAAACTACTTCCATACATAATATATTGATAATAATATTCAAGAGTATAACTATTAAAAATTTATCACCGTGAACAAAAATCTCAGGTAGAATATTTGAAAACTATTTCGAAAGCATCTGCAGAGTAATATGTGGAGCAGGTGGAACATGTTTCGATTAAAACAAAACTTGCATGATTACACTCACCTGCTTTCCAAGAGAAAGATAAGATCATTATGCATTCACGGAACGCGCTTTCCACTTTCAGAAGAGATGTTACAAAGAGATGGAAAGTTGTGGGGGCATCCATGTGATTAAAAATAGAAAGAATAACTCGTGTAATAACTGAATGGAAAACAAGAAATTAAAAGTTTATTAGCGGAGCTTCGCCCGCTACGCTAGTCGGTTTATTCCAACAGGTCCCCGAATTAAACGAACTTAGGATTAGGCGCCTCACTGTCTTCGCATCCGGTCAACTCGGATTTAAATAAAAAACCGAAAAAAAAGAAAATTTCATTTTGAATCCTTCAGAAACTGTATCAAAGTATTTTTTAAAAACTGCGATTGTTGATTTATTTTTTGTCCGAAGGGTGAAGCGTTTCTCTTCAACGAAAATGGACCCAGGCTCCAGGCAACAAAATGGCAGCTTTTAAAATTTATCTGAAGGAAAAGCTGCCATTTCAAAGAAAGAGAAAGTTTTTCTTCCCATTGGAAGTGGGAGAGAATGATGAATGGGTTTCTTCTCATTGTGCGGATTTTTGAACCTCTCCCTGTCCCCTTCTGTACAGACCAGGTATTTCCCCTTCTATTCCAATTTTGAACAATAGTTCAAGCATACGCACTGAGGCCAATTTCATATGCGAAATCTGAAAAAAATGCTCTTTTAGCTTTAAATATATAGATGTTAAATATATATATATATATCTTGAGTGACTCCACTCAACTTTCCGAACATTATTCTATGTATCTATAAAGCGCAAAAAGCTAGAACGAAAAATCACAAATCACGGAATAGATTATGAAACACTTTCTAACACTATCTGAATGTTAAGAAATTCCCTTTTTGTTCATACAATGAAATGAGATATCTAAATAAACACAGTAAAATTTTGTTCAAATGCTGTCCATAATCGGTAATGTGCTTGAATGATTTCGTGCAGTGTGTCGTGCATCATGTATATGATCTACACATCTCGTAATACACAAAAATTAGTTAATTTTAAAAATGCATATACGCATATGACAGTTTTAAAATGCATACGCACGGATAACGCATATCCAGCAGTCATGGATCATTGTCAGTCCTGTAACGGAATTCTTTTGAGTGTCTCCGTTAATAAAAAATTAATCCATGTTCTAAATAATCTACTAAGTGCACCTCAGTAATGTATATATAACCTCAAATTCGTTGAAATAGCGTATCATTATTAAATTACATTGCAAGCGACTTTTCCTATAGATCAAAATGCACTGGAATTCTTTAGTGAATCCCTGTAAACGAACTATAATTGCTACTTATACTCTATAGAAAACATGTTGCCGTCCACTTCAGTGATGCATATTAATTTCATTATGTTTGAAATAGTGTAACATCGTTAAAATGCACTGGAAACGATTTTTCCCCATTTACTGAAATGTTGCATCCAATCAAGATAGCATTGGTGAATGAGACCCACTCCATATATTTAACCTCCTGCCTTCGCATCAATGCTGGGTGATTTCAGTTTTTGTCTTAATTGAACGCCTATTACTTTTAGCGCTATCTATTGCTGCTATTTGAAACTAAAACCGGGAATCGCAGTAAAAAAAAAACAAAAAACAAAAAAAAAAACAACTCCTGACATCATACATTACTGCTCTCAAAAATTGTTATTGCGGATTACGGCATAACTTAAAATGTTCCATGTACATGGAATTAAATCAACATCGAATATTTCATTCATTCATTCATCTGTATAAAAAATGAAGCAAACTGTACACTTCGGTAAACATATACACGAAGGTGGACATTGTCACCGTTTACAAGTTATTGAATTTTAAAATCCGTCAGTCCATTTTCAGATACCCTGTAAGAGCATAATTTAGGAAGATGACTTTAACAGTCATGATACATTAATCGAAAAACAAATTATTTGAAGGAAAATGTAACTATTTTCATGCATGATATATTGATAATATCTAAAATTTCATCCTGATAATAATTAAAAATTTAAACAAAAGTATAGGTATTGAAATTTTGACATTTAAAATATTTTAAACAATTAAAAAAATTAACTAATTAAATGCCATTAGAAAAATTTTAACTATTTTCAGGTGTAATATGCTTCAAAACTATTAAATTTTAAATTCATTTTGATAGAGCCCAGAGAGTAACATGTGAAGCAGGTGGAACACGTTTTGATTAAACACTTGCATGATGCACTCACCTGCTTTGCAAAAGAAAATTATTCAGTTTTACACATTCAGCAGACATGCACGCTATACATACGACCAAGATGGAAAGATATATGGGGCACAAATATGATTAAAAATAGGAAGAATAAACTATGTAATAACTTAATGGAAAGCCAAAAAACAAAAAGTTAAATAAAATATATATATATATAAAACCCCCGAAAAATATGACATTCGATTAAAGATTTCAGCGGTTACTGGGAATTAGTAAAAAGACAAATTAGTTGTACATTTTTTTTTTTTTTTTAATTTAGAAATTATTTGACATCTCCATTGTATTAAAATCTTCAAACAAATTTTCCGATTAAAAGAGAAATAATAATAATTATTTTTTTTTGACGAATAGGAAAATTTTAAAAATAAATATTAAACAAAATTTAATAAAACAGCTAAAAATATAATATTTGATTTATGACTCTAACAGTGATTAAAAATTAGTAAAAAAAAACAAAACAAATTATTTCAAGAAAAATGTAACTATTTTTATGTATAATATACTGATAATAACTAAAATTCCATTCTTATAATAAATGAAATATCATTCCGATAATAATTAAAAATTTATACAATAGCTATTAATATTTTGTGACATGAATGACAAGAATGAAAGAGGGGTGACTGAAGGTGACGAAAGGGTGACTGAAAGTTTCATTCTTCTTTTGCGCCACCTTAGTGATGCAAAAAGTGCACATTTTGAATCGATTGTGATGTCATTGCAACCTCTGCTCCTAAAGAACAATTTGAAGCCTAATTCTGTACTGTAACTACAGCATACAGCACCACCTATCGACAACATTTATAACTAATTGCGAAACTTCTATATCAGATTTCAAAATAAACATACCACTTGTTTCGTTCTTCTATAGATCTCCTCTTACGAGTTATTTAATTTAAAAATCAGGTAGTCCTTTGTTGGACACCCTGTAAAAGCATAATAATCAATCCTTCTTTGCTTATATTTGGCATTTTAAATTTAATAAAATGCGAAATATACCCTAAATGTGACTAGCTTATGAGATATCGTGTCGCATTTAGGCACAATGACCTTAAAAGATTAATTTAGAAAAAAGAAAAAAGAAAGAAAGAAAGAAAAAAAAAGAAAGAAAAAAAAGAAAAGAAAATTTAAACACTGAGACAAAGAAAGTGTTATTTAAAATTGAACAAAAGATTTATGTAATAATTGAATGGAAAATCAGTGAATGAAAATTTAACAGTTAAATAAAATATAACAAAAATGCAAAAAGAATAATAATTGCTTTAACAGTTGCTGCGTTTTTTTTTTAAATAAAAGACAATTTACTTGGATAAATTGGTTTTTCCCTTCTCTGCTGTGTTCTTTATCTTAAGAAATCTTACGATGAAATAGGAAAACAGTAATTTATGAAATTACTAATTTAGAAAAAAGATTAAAACTGAAAAAAAAAAAAAACTTTGAACAAAATTGAAAGAATAATTTATGTAATAATTGAATGAAAAATCAGAAAACGAAATATTAAGTGTTGGCTAAAAACTGAGAAAAACCTTTATTTTTCATTGACAGTTTTAGAAGTTTCGGTAGATTAATATAAAAGACACATTAATCGTGAAAGTTGGTTCTTCCATAGCTATGGTGTTAAACAAATCTCACGATTAAAAAGTAAAAGAATATTTTTTGAAATTGCTTATTACAAATAAAGTAAATAAAAGATTAAAACTGAAAAACAGCAGAAAAAAAGTACGGTTAGAAATAGAAAGAATAATTTATGTAATAATTGAATGAAAAATCACAACGAATGAATGATGTTTCACACCAATTTCAACTTATTTTCTTTGAAAAATCACAAGACTAATAGTTAAATAAAATATAATAGATAACAGCGAAGAAAAAAAAAATATTGGAAATTTTAATAGTCACCGAGATTTAATAAAAATACAAGTTAGTTGTGCAAGTCGGTTTTTCCTTGTGTACTGTATTTTAATCTTTAAATAATCAGGGAAGTCTCTAATTACAATGAATATATATACAAAATTTGAAGAAAATCGGATAATTCTGCATGAAAAACCCATTTATCTAAATTAAGGGGGGTGGGGAATTATCCCACCTTTCCCCCTTTATACTTAACCAATGAACCCCCAAAACTATTCAGAGAAACGCTTTATCACAATGAACCTATATACAAAATTTGAAGAAAATCGGATAATTCTGCATGAAAAACCCATTTATCTAAATTAGGGGGGTTATCCCCCCCTTTCCTCCTTTATACTTAACCAATGAACCCCCAAAACTATTGACAGAAGCGCATTATCAAAATGAACCTATATATAAAATTTGAAGAAAATGGGATAATTCTGCATGAAAAACCCATTTATCTAAATTAAGGGAGGATTAGCCCCCCTTTCCCCCTTTACACTTAACCAATGAACCCCCAAAACTATTCAGAGAAGCGCATTATCAAAATGAACCTATATACAAAATTTGAAGAAAATGGGATAATTCTGAATTCTGCATGAAAAACCCATTTATCTAAATTAGGGGGGTTATCCCCCCCTTTCCCCCTTTATACTTAACCAATGAACCCCCAAAACTATTGACAGAAGCACATTATCAAAATGAACCTATATACAAAATTTGAAGAAAATCGGATAATTCTGCATGAAAAACTCATTTATCTAAATTAGGAGGGGGGTTATCCCCCCCCCCTTTCCCCTTTTATACTTAACCAATGAACCCCCAAAACTATTGACAGAAGCACATTATCAAAATGAACCTATATACAAAATTTGAAGAAAATGGGATAATTCTGCATGAAAAACCCATTTATCTAAATTATGGGGGGTTAGCCCCCGTTTCCCCCCTTTATGCTTAACCAATGAACCTCCAAAACTAATCAGGGAAGCGCCTTATCACAAGGTACCTATAAACAAAATTTAAAGTAAAACGGTTTAGTTCTATCAAGAGTTATCGCGTTACGTACATACATACATACGTACGTACATACAGAACCGGCGGGCACATAAGCTCTCAGACTTTGATAGCCTGTGAGCTAAAAAGGAAAAGAGTAATTTAAAAAACAAAAACTGAAAAAAATGAATGATTAAAAATAGAAAAAATAATTTACGTAATACCTGAATGGAAATTTACAAAAAGAAAAGTTTAAAACAGCGAAAAGCAAAATAATCACAACTTATGACATCAATCTGAATTAATAATAATAAAAAAAATAGTTGTACTGTTTTATTTAGATTATATTTCCCCCCCCCCCCCCTTTTTTTTTTTTTTTTTTTTTTTTTTGTATTGAAACAAAAATTCATTATTAAAAAGGATAAACAAATATCATAGAACGAACGGTTAATAGAAAAACGGGATTTTTTTTTCAAAAGTGGGATAGCTGTGAAATAACACTGAATTTTCATAAGCGTTACTTCTATATCAAGAAACTTTTCTGAAAATTATTTTGAGCGTATTTACTGATCAAGGATAAATCATTTACACAAATACTTCCCATTCTACATTTGAACAACAGTGTTACTTTAAATTAAGAAATTTGTTCGGATAATCACCGTATTTACTTGTGCATGCTGCGCGGTTTATAAATCAAAAAAATATTTTAAAATCGTGGATGCGCGTGATACGCGAGGATTTGATATGTGAAGACCTCCGCATATGAGAACGACAGCGACATTAAAAATTAATGTACGTATAAAATATGCATCTAATTTTTAGAAATTAATTTTTGAATGTTGTTTTAATAGTTGGTAATACTGAACTCCAGGTTTATAGCCGTGGAGCTCGCCATCCTTATTACACCATCATTGAACTCTGTATGTATGATCATTGGGTGACTATTCGGTGCGGTAGGAGGAAACGTTATACATTTTATGTAGATTCTTTTGCAATTTAAATATTAATTATCTATATATTCAAAACGAAAAGTGCATTCTGTCAAATTTTCCACACGAATATCGTCTCTTTGCGCATACCAACGTTTTTGAATGCTTTTCCCCTCAGAAAGAGGAAACCTGATGGATTAGCCCTCACCTGTTTAGCCTAGGGGCATTGAAAATGGTTGATTGAAAATGAATGGAGTCACCATTGCATTAAAAGCATAGACCTTCTAATATATTTTTGATCTGAGATTGAAAGCTAAAGCCTTTTTTTAAGAAATCATGTTTCCTCTACTAAATATGCATATGTTTGCGCAAAATTTTAAAGAGAGCTTGGATACAGTTATATTTATAACGGATTGAAATGTCAGAGTGTTCGGAAGATGAGATTTTTTTTTATTGTTATGTTAAAGGAGCCGACGCGAAAACAAACAAACAAACAAAAAAGCGAGAAGAAAACATTTCTTTTATAACTCGATAACAATATTTTTTCACGAAATTTTTACACGGGCTGTAAAACAGTTTTATTTATCACTCATAAAAATTTCAGAGTTCGGACAAAAAGAACTTTTTATTTTAAAAATATGAAACGACCCTACGTAAAAAAGCCCCAAGAAAATGAGCGCTTTTATCACTAAATATCAATATTTTTTCGCGAATTTTTCATTTAAAAATATAATTTCACACAAAATCCGGTTAAAGATATAACATAATAAAAACTTGATGTTTCTTTTTAAATTTATTATCACGGGCCGGGCAACGCCGGGCGGGGGTTAGCTAAGTACATGAATAAAAATTGGCATTATAATCATTCAAAATGCGTTTACAATATTTGACGCACCCTGTATTGGCAGAAAAATCCTGACCAGCAGATTAAATGGATTAACAAAGTCAAAATATGTACATATAAACCCCGAAATTATTTTTTGTTCGAATAGAACACCCATCGTTCCACCACCTACAATAACGACATGTGTAGGCATAATTAAGATATTCCATTTATGAATATGAAGCAACATATTAAGGACAAGTTTTACTAATGGATGCAGGCATCCACGATAAGTAATATATGGCAGTCATTTGGTGGATGTGGGCATGTTATTGGATTGCTTATGAATTATTTATCATTTTAATCTGTTACATCGCATTAATGACAGATATTATTGAATGGATCGGATGAAACAAACCTATTAAAAACAAGGAAAAATCATGTGTTATGATAATAAAACGTGGTACACTTTACAATATAATGCGCATGTTACATTAAAAAAAAACAGGCACATACAGGGCGTAACAAAAAAAGATGGCCATTACTTTATGGCGAAAAGCAACAACATTTTGTAAATCTTACGGAAAACAGCTAATATTGATGCTCCTTTTGCTAAACTACTAAAGCGATTTCAAAAGATTTTTTTAAAGTATTTTTTGCAGTAGATGAATTTTAAATTGATCGTCCGAGAATATTATGCTCCTTATAACATATGAAATAAAACCCAAGAAGTATGAAAACAATAAGAAACCCCAAAAATAAGTAATTATAAGATGCAATAGTTAAAAAACCAAAAAATTAGTACACACAACTCACCAGCAAAAAAAAAAAAAAAAAGTTTAGTAAAGATTATACCTGATGCTAAAAAGAACCCACCATGCAAACCCTCCCTCTCTGCTAAAACATGCACTGAGTCAAAAGTACTACAGAAAGAGAGGAACAGTACTGCCATCTATTCCCAAAAAGAGGAGCTATTCTTAAGATTAAGTTAAAACTAGATATGAAGATTAAAGGGGGAATAATGATGTATTAAACAATATGGTTAATAGTTTTAAATAACGTTAAAAGATAAATGTATGTAATTACTTAAAAAATTTAATATATAAAGCGAAGATAATATTAAATAATAATATAGATAGAAAAAAAGTATAAAAAAGAGATGATTATGTGAATAAAAATTAATATTAAAAAATAATCATTTAAGGGGATAAAAATATATAGCCATTCATGAGGAGACAGTATGTAATATACAGAATGATAGATGATTGTGTTAAATGCATAAGACCCATTATTATATAGGCAGCTCAATCGGAAGTACCGTTTGGGAATTGTGTTCACACACAAACGAACAAATTATAATTACAATACTTTCCTTACACTATAAATGTTCAGAAAGTAAGGATGCAATACGACTAATACACTTAATGGGTGTTAATATACGGTAAGACAAATGATTTTAGTATACGATATCAGAGTAGCAATCCACCAGTTTAATTAAAAACACATCATTCCAAGACGTATCCTCATTTATAATTTTAACAATAATGAAGATAATTTATCTAAATTTTCAAGACAAGCGTTACTTTGTGAGGAATGTGAGGACATGGCAGGAAAGATTTGTAAAATGTTCTGTTATTCGACCGATGACACCGATTATTCGCTACATTCCGAATTACTACAATCAATTCTACATTACTCGGAATCTACATTCCGAGCATCTAGATCAGTGTTGTTTGTACTCGAATGTTGGTCAATTCCAGCACGTCTCTTATTTTTGAGTGCGCTGTTAAAATTTTTGTGCTGGGTTGAACCAACTTTTGGTGCTGCAGTAGCTGCAACAATAAAATGATGAAATCTCGTTCCAACATTTGGTACTTTAATTGAGCCAAAGATTCAAATGTTGGAACGATGTTTCACCGTCTTATGGTTGCAGCTATTACAACACCAAACGTTGGTTCAACCCAGCATAAAAATTTTAACAGTGTATATCCTCGAAAGTCAGTACCATGGGAATCCTTGTAAAATTGTATTAAATTTGTAAAAATAGATCGTCATTAGAGCGAATGCTACCTTCGTCACAATCTTCACTTCATTATACCATTTTAATATGCACTCTCAATAATCGTAGTTCCAACTTTAAGATATTATTTAGTTATTACAATATCACGACAAAAAACGCTTTAAAATTTTAGAATGTATCAAGCATTTATTACTCTATTTTTGTTTTAATGATTTTCCACATTCGGAATTTACTTCCAATTGTAGAGCTTACCGAAAACAATGGCTTGTATTCTATTTCATATAAAGGGATAAATGATTAAGTTGATGAAAACATTTGGTGGAGCACGATCGTCACGTCACGCATTGTATTTAAGGCGAAACTATTAACGTACGAAAGAAGAGAAAAAAAAAGCTTAAACATGAGTGGAAAAAGAAATGGAATTGCAATGGGAAGACCTCCCGTGCCGTGTAATTGCTTACGAAATTCCCACGGCAATCACTGAGATTTCAAAATATTTAGTCTTAAAAAAATAACAACTAATTCAGGAACTCCAATGACACTAATATATTTATTAACATCAGGCATGTTTCATATACTATAATGTATTATAATTTTAAATGTATGGCAGTTCGAAGGCTAACAAAGGTAACTCGCTCAAGAATCACATTCGTTATCCAAAATCTTCAGTTACTGAAACATGATTTCTTCTCCGATTAAAATGCAATAAGACTGGATACATTTTAAACAAATAATTGGAAAACTTACATTTTCGCCATTTTTTGCAAAGGGAAGGGTAGCAGAGAATGGTAAGCGATCCTTAATAATGGCAAAAAATAGGTAAATATTTACATATACTTCGCTTCAAAATATTTGAATGGTGCGAAATAAGTGACCATCATTACCATAAACGCTATGTTAAAGGGAAATTTTTCATAGCAAACGATGTCGCTTAAAAGCAGCCAGTGCATGGAGGCTGTATTAAATTTAGAGGAACTTCGTGTACTATGAAATAGTTGGCAAATATGGAATACTACATGTGCTATTACATGTGATAGTTTGAAGCGACTTGTCAGCTTTCTAAGCATTTCATTGGCTCTTCAAGGAAATGCTTTTCCCTCGTCAGTTTTCCAAGCATTACATTGCTGTTCCGGGGGATATTGGTAGGACATAAAAGGTGGAAGCACCACATGCGACAAAATTGCTCCGATAATAAAAAGTTGCTTGGTTTTTGAGCAACTCTTTTCAAGCCGTAGGTTAACATGAGTGTCGCCTGGAAGTAGTGGCAATTTGACGCCTCGTGAAACAGCACTTTTAAGTTTTTCATTTGGTAACTTTCTTCCATCAAGCGGCTGTATCATAAACAAATTAAGGCTGCTCATCAGTGAACTCCCCTTGTCCCCTCGCTGATTGTAATCCGCGTAGGATGCATTCGTGTATTTAAAATATCTCCTCGAGAAATTAAATTTTTTAACTTCTGTTTTCCTTGTTCTTAAAGGATGTCTATTTTTTTTCTTAGTTATCAAAATATTTCTAAAATAAGTACTTAATTTATAATTTTATGTGTGCAAATCTTAGTGAAACTGAAAAAAGATTTAAACACTTCACATAAAATTAAGTATATATTTTAGAAAAAAAATTGACAACTAAGAAAAAAAGTGTACACAGAAAACAGAAGTTAAAAATATTAATTTCCTGAGAGTATATTTTAAATATACGAATGCATCCTATGCCCACAGAATTAACATTAGCGAGGGGAATCGGGAATTTCACTGACGAGCAGCCTTAAGAACGTTCCCAGAATACCTGTCAGCGTGTGTCGTTCGACGGTTGGTGTCAGGTTATCAAGATGTCAATATCAAGCTGTGGCATTGCCTCAAACGTAAATGGTATTTTATAATACACGAAGTTTCTTTATAAGAGTGACCTACAGCCCACCATGTGCAGGGATGAAAGCTCTGCCCACAAATGGGCACTTTTCACCTCTAGATTTTAATTGTATTCTTCGCCTTATTAAATTTCAGAAATTTTGCCATTAAATAAGGTGACAAATTACTATTAAAATTTAGTGGCGAAAATCGGCCATTTGTGGCGCAGAGCTTTCATCCCTGTACACTGCAATTGAATTTGCCTTGCTCAATAAGGTGCCTCTGCATGAGAGTGGCTATATTCTAGTGGTAAAATTTGATTGGTCAAGACTATTTTAGATAAAAACGAAATGCTGTGTAAAATCAAGCTAATCTTGGTAAACTCAAATATCAAGTAGAGTTCTGCGTGGGTCGGGTTACAACCAATCCGAACCCAAAAATTCTATTTAAAGTTAACCCGACACATTTCGACCCGAACCCGAAATAGAAAAATATTAATCCACATACTAATACATTTATGGAAAAATACATGAGTTGTAATTTTCCAATTGAGTGAAAAAGCGTCCAGGCCAGGATTTGAACCAAGGATCTTTTGGCATAAGCTACCAATGCTCCGCTAACTGAACTATCCTGGAGAAATATGACGGACACAATTCACCCAGATAAACTATTTTGATAAAAGCATGTGGTCTGTTATTTGAAAGAGCTCAACAGAATAAATCTCAGGTAACTCCGAATAAACGTTGGATGCGTAATTATATTTGATTAATTTTAACACAGTTATTCTGAATGTTAAATCACTGCGTTCTACCAATTAGAATAATTGTGTTAAAATTAACCAAGTATGGAAAAATAGTTTACAATTATATTTTTAATGACAATTTTATTTTTTATGTCGAAAAATGAACACACATTAATTCGGTAATGTTGAAATATATAGTTTTTTTTTCATCTAAAAAATATTCTAGACCTTTTTTGAAAAATCGGGTCAATCCGAACCTAGCACAGAAGAATCAAATTCCATCCCGAAACCAAAACAGTTAAAGTCAACTAAAACACAAAGCTACCCGCAACGAAAAAAATTGGCGTCAACCCGACCCTAACCGGGGGTCCGGTTAGTTAAAATTGTGTTACTCGACCCGATGCAGGGTTCTAGTATCAAGCTAATGTTTGTTGACTTGTCTCACTCTGCCCAGTCCTGTTTGAACATGCGTCCTGTGCATTATATCATTACTCTTTTATAGAGGCACCCTAGCATCAACGGTAAGGTAGGGTGGTGATGTGTAATAATGACGGCCGATTATATGCACGAAGGATATATGCCCGTGGGGGAGGGGGGATTCTCTCCATGGGGCCTTTCTAAGGGAACCTAATCCTTATTTATGCAAGGATAACCAATCCAAGGTTAGAAAAAACCCACGAAAACTCCGAACGTTTAGGCCGACGGGATTCAAATCCAGTACCTCCCGTCTACCAGCTTGGGAGCAGAAACTCTCAGCCACTGGTGGGGCCGGAAAGATTAGGGAAACGTTTTATCAGGAATCCGCCAGTTTAAGCTTGAAAATCTCGTAAAAGTTTCGTTTTGGAATAAATATAATAATAAAAAAAAGTCAACATTATTTGTTTTGAATAATCGATTTTATGTGCAATTTCATTCATTTAAAAATTAAAAATGATGATGGTTTAAAACGTGTAAATGAGATTAAAAAAGACGTTTTTGAGTTTCATTTAATTTTTATTGTATTCTTTAATAATAATAATAAAAAAAAGAACTGTTTAAAAATTATTGTCACCTGATTTTTCTATCCCGTGCCAGCTCACATACAATGTTATTATTACCGTTGCACAAAGAAAACATAACTATTAGTTACAAAAAGGGTGTATCCCGTAGTTAGGTGTGGTCAGTTTTGCGTTAAATAAGTCTTTAACTGCATGATATATAGAATGACACAGGGAAATATATATAATATCTGCATATAATCCAAAAAGCCCGCTTATCTGCTTTATTGCTTGTAATCAATGCATATTTTTATTGCTGTTATTTTGCTTATATTATTACTCTATATACTATTATATTTTTAACGAACTTCCAAAATTCGTTCGTATATTTATTTTCGTTTAACTTTTTTTAAATTCGAGAATTTTTATTTTAATTAAAGTTTAAAAAATAATGATAATTTCGATGGTTTTTTTTTTTTTTTTTTTTTTTACAAAATTAAGTCTAAATCAAATACACGTGCGACATAAGTTCATTAAAACTTTAAACAATCATTAAATAGAAACAAATGATACTAAAAATTGCGGTTTGCAAGAATGGGATTAGAGGGATTTTTTTTAATAACAAAAAAGTTGTGGTTAAAAAAATACCGATGGATGGCGCTGTCATGCATAATATGATGCAGATGTATGCAAATTAGGTTTATAGTAAAAGACTCATTTTTGTGAAGCGTCTGACAAGCTTCAGTATCCCAGTACATGAAACAGGCCCTTTTCTGGTCTTCAGTCATTTTGCCTTGCGGAATTTTCGAAATGCGGCAGTTGCTGATTCCCCGTTCTTGTAAAAGAGTTTGACCAACAGCGCTTGATCTAGTAACAATAGCATACTACTGGCATCGAATGAAGAATCTGTGTACATTGAGGAGTTTTATTGACAGGCTGATTTGCATTACATCTGCTTCATTATGCATGCCAGAGCATCTATCGGTAATTTTTTAACCAATTTTTTTTTATTATAAATAAAAGAAAAAAAACGCGTACCAAAACTGAAAGCGAGCTATATGCAATTATTGTTCATAAATAGTATTGTTCCCAACTTCTTTTGAATGTCCCTGTAAATGAACGATACATTCTATACGCACACCATATTCTACAGTAAACGCCTTGTAGAGCACCCCAGTGATGTGTATCAATTTGAATGTGTTTAAGATAGTGTAACATAATTAAAATACGCCGCAAACAATTTTTTCCCATACACCGCAATATAACGGAATTCTTTTGAGTGTCTCTGTTAAAGAATTATAAACGCTACACACTTCATTTTCTGCACCAAACATGCCATAGTAAAGCCCAATAACATATATCAATTTCAAGTCAACCGAGTATATTTACGTGAGTTAGAACACGGACAGGCGTCAAACAGACAGACAAACCAAATTCATAAACGCTTTTCAGCTATGTTAGAAAGTGTGAAAAAAGCTATATTTTTTTAGAATCGCTATTTAGCAGCAGCATGTTGAGAATTAAATTTTCTGTCAAATTTAGCAGTTTATGATGCTCATGCACGTATGTTTGTTAATAATGATACGAAACATTGAAGAAATTTCTGAAGTTGTTTTTGAGGGTTTTCTAATTAAAAATATCTTGACATGGATATTACTTTCAGGGATATACCTTACATGGATATACCTTTTGAAAGGTATACCTGACATGGATATACCTTTTGAAAGGTATACCTGACATGGATATACCTTTCAAAATATTATCCCAGACTACTCGCTGTATTTTTATCGTTGAAAATAGGAAACAAGTGGGTAAGTGTGTTCGAAGATCGCACTAAGGGTTTCGTTTAATATTCCTTTCAAAACACTTTATCCTTTCTTTAATAAATCCAAATAAATTTCAGGCCCGATAGCGGGCGAAGCCCGCTATTACACCCTGTCATAATAATATCTGTCATGTGGACTAAATGCGATAATAATAAAAAAAAAATTTAAAAATTAAACTTGTTGTACACCTTCAAAATGTTAAAATATGCGAATATTTCCATAATCGGTTTTATCATGATTCAATACGTTCATCAAACTCATATATTTACTATTCTCTATTATTTTGATACTCGCTTTTTATTATTCTCAAACATTTGAAAAATCCGTTAAACTTCCAATATGATGTCAGATTAATTTTCTTTTTAATTCTCTAATGACGTGATATTAATCTGCTTTTTGTACATACACATACTCATACTCCTTGTATTATTGAGAAATCTTTGAAAATTTCCGTTTTATTACCACTATGACGTCATTTTTTTTAATTTCATATTAATCTTTTTTCAATTGGTGAAACATTTTATTTCATTTTAATTTTTCACGTGGAAATCTTTCCATAGAAAATTAATGATTGTAGAAAGAATTATATTGTGGATTTTCAATTGTTCGCAACTGCTATAAAGAAAAATGTTTAAATTTAATAGGAAAAGGCTGTTACAATTTTGGTTTTTTATCTCTTTTTATTAAAAAAATGCGGTTTTTTTCAAATTTTAATATTTTGAGCTTCATAACAGGTATTCAGTTATATGTACACAAAGTTTCAACTCTGTAGGTTATATAGGTTCTGAGAATGGCTCTGTGACGGACAGACAACGGAGCGAGAGCAATAGGATTTCGTGAGATGAACGAAACCCTAAAAATGAACTTAATAAAGATATGGGTAGACGCTTAGTTAGGTGTGGTCAGCTTTACATAAAATAACCCTTCAACTGAATTGTACACACATAATGACAAGGAACTGGGGAAAATATAGACATAATATTAACAAGTGTTTTACCTCCGTTAAATAAGAAACATCCTGTGGCATCATTATCATTTCGTTGGGACTAACTACAAGTTAAAAGAGCGAAAAAAAAAAGAAATAATAATTCGTATTTCCTGCACCACTGCAATTATGCAAGGGATATGCAGTTATTAAAATGAAGCGATCTTTTCATCTTCGGGGTAATAATAATCACATCGGGAACAAGGTTAGGAAGATGACCATATAAACCCAAATATCGCTCCAAGGACAACTTCAGACCTGTTAATGACACCGCACAAAAGTGTTGAGGAGAAACGAACGAATTCAAATACCGATTGAATGCGATTATAAGAATTGAATAAATGAATGAATTCAAAGTTCATTTGCATAGATGAATGCCTGTCAATGGCTTTTTTCCATTGCGAAAGACGATTGCCGGTTCAAAAGAATGCCCGTTCAGAGAAAAAGGATTGTGTCGACACCCAATGTGAAATTGCTGACAATAGAAGTTAGATGGCTGTTTTGTTTGTTTCGCGAGTTTTAATTAACGGAATGCACTGTTTCTAAAAAAGAATAGTTTCTTTAAAGCAGATTTTTGCTTAATTTGTTTGACTTCCGGGTTTTGTTATTAACAGCATTTCTATTATTTGTAACCCTATATTATTAGGTTCATTTCTTTAGAAACAGACCTACTGCAATCACTACCTTTATATATCTACTAGCAGGCTTCGCCCGCTATGCTGGTCGGCTTTCCAAAAATAACCACGAATTATGTGATTTTTTATTTTTAAAAGAAAATTGGTACTTTCGTGCTATAGCGGATCTCACAATTACGATTATGTCAACATTACAGGTATGATTTCGCCAAGATCATCGCAAAGCACCTATACGCATATATATATATTCCAAACACTCCTATATGTGCCCGGAATGGCGGCATAAAACAAAAGGTCTAAATATATCGGTCTAAATTTATTGCACCTCCTTCAAAGTGATCTCCTCCGACTGCAATGCACTTCTGCTAACGTTTTTTTCCCAATCATCAAAACATGCCTTAAAGTCGTTTTTGTGAAACCCTTCAGAGTTCGTAAATAATTTTCATTTATCGAATTTATTGACTCGAAACGGTGACCACGGAGAAGCAATTTCAACCGTGAATAAGAAAAAGTCATACGGTGCCATACCAGGTGAATACGGATCTTATGGAGGCCTTATTGTTGAATGTTTGGTTAAAAACTCACGAATTGTACTGTGAGAAAGTACATCATCATGGTGCAAAACCCTTGAGTTTTCTCGCCTCATTCCAGGCCGTTTTTTAGTAATTGTTTTGCTTAAATGGCGCAAAACACTCAAATAATAATTTTTATTGACTCTCTGGACAGTTGGTAGGAATTCATAAAGTACAACGCTGCAACAATCAAAGAAAACAGTCAACATTACCTTGATTTTTACGACGGATGCTCTACCATCTTTAAACTTTTTATACCAATCAAATACTTTTGTTTTTGATAAACAGTAGTCTTAAGTTTTTTGTAACATTTCAATTTTTTTTGTAGCAGAAATTTCATTGTGAAAACAAAATAAAATATAATGCATTTTTTTTTTTTTTTGCTCAATAACATTCGCTATTACGGAAAATGAACAGAGTGAAAATTCGTATCTTATTTTTTTTTTTTTTTTTTTTTTTTAGATGTTAAAATAAATTTCTGACTATTGCCATAGATGTTTACAGAAGAAGTAAAAATGTTTCATAAAAGTTTGCAGACGATATCGACTATAGATGTATTTTAAATGAAGCATTGCGGATACTTTTTGATCACAGTATAGTTTTTCGGATGCTATCAACTATCAAGTAAACATTTTCATGTTAAACAAACAAATTCAACAGGTAAACATGCTAAATTAGTAGCGTAAAATTAACATTATCTTGTTACTCTTGCATGTAAAAATTTAGTTACACAGCTAAAAATGTTTGCATAAGAATTGAAAGAATCCGCAAAACTGAAATTGCGGGTTGATATCCAGTTGACAAAACTGATTAATACACTGTAAAAACTATTCAGGAACGTTTCCGAAAATTACGTGTACAAAAAAAAAAATAAAATTTTTGTTTCCAAAATGCTTTTTTAAATCTGGGAGATCTATTGGTTTTTGAGGTTTCTAAATAAAAATAAGAAATGATTATCGGAATCTGGTTAACTCGGAAGATATTATATACAGCGTGTCCCAAAAAGGTCTATCATTTTAAACATTAATAACAAAAATACTAACAGGTGAAATTGAATGCAGTTTTCTGCAAAAGAATGAGGAAATCTAACAGTTTTTTCTGGTATCAATTGCTTGAAATACGAAATGACAAATCATGAAATCATCACTCACCAATCCTCACTGTTACACCGCAAATGTTAAAAAACACTTGGAGGGAAATCGAATGCATGCTCGTCATTCTTCGTTCTACTAACGGAGCTCATGTACAGCTACATTAAAGATACTGTAAAAAACTCCATTCTTTTGCAGAAAACTACATTCCATTTCACCTGTTAGTATTTTTGTTATTAATGTTTAGAATAATAAAGACCTTTCTCGGGCACGCTGTATTATATTCTCGTAAATCCTGCTTGTTAAATCAAGAAACATTTCTCTTTTCTTTACAGTGCGCAACAAATCTTTCTTACACTGTAAAAAAAGACAAATGTTTCTTAATCTACGAAAATATAATATAACCAAGAACGGAAATTTACAAATACCTCTTCCGAACCCATGATTCTGAAACGCGTTCTTTATCTTTGGAAACCTCGGAAACTAAATATATTTTCAAGATTTAAAGAAACTTTTATGAAAAAAAAGCTCCTTTTGCTGCCACTGATTTTCGGAAACGTTTCCGAGAATAGCTTTTGTATCGTATTAATCAGTTTTCTCAAATTGGAATATCGATTTTTAGATTGCTATTAATTTGCAATAAAACATTTTCAGCTCCGTTATTGATCTTATACACGCAAGAGTAACAAAATAATATTAATTTTAATGTTAATGCTGTTAATTTATTATGCTATCAGTAAAACTTGTTTGTTGAACATGAAAATGTTTACTTTAGAATGGATGGCAACCGAAAAACTTATATTCCGGGTTAAGAAAACTGATTAACACACTGTAAAAATTACTCGAAAATCAGTGGCAGCAAAAAAAACTTCATTTTTACAAATATTTCTTCGAACCTTGAAAATATATTGGTTTCTGAGGTTTCTAAAGATAGAGGACGCTTTTCGGAATCGAGGGTAAATATGAAGAGGTTATTGTATATTTACGTTCCTGGCTATATTATATTTTGGGTTGTTCGAAAATTCTCCCCGTTGGAGAAAGCTGCTTCGTACCGGAAAATTCTATCACTAATTCTATCATTAATTACTCGACATTAATTTCGATATCTACGTCTAATAATTGACGGGCAGAATTTTACGGTACGAATTGGTTTTCCCAAACGGAAGGAACTTTCCAAACAATCCAATATTTTCCTAGATTAAGAATATGTCTTTTTTTTACAGTATACAAGTTACCTAAGAATAGAATCCATCAGTATTTAGTAATTATGAAAAATTTGAATGAAAACAAACAATAAAATACAAATAAATGCCTCAATTAAGATGTATACACTCCGATCCCTTGGATCGATAGAGTCAACTGAATTTTATTCCCCGGGATCACGCAAAAAGCTTTTTATACCAGCTATACTAAGCTGTAATAATAATAGTTCCTTACCGGAACTATCTTGTTTTAATAACTGGGAAATGGTAATTTGGTAAAAAAGATGGCCTCCTTACTGTAGTGAACGAAATGCCAATTTTATATGAGTCTTTTATACCTATATTTAAATTTCTTTTTTTCTCTTTTAGATTATTGTTGAGCACAGGCATTTAGAGGCAATGAAAGCCTTCATGGCAAAACCCCATTATGTCATGTTATAAATATATTCGTTAATGAATGTCCAGTTAAAACGACCATTTCGCCATTGTGCACGTAAAAGGAGCGGGCATCTATTACCATGAAAATTTAAAACGTATTGTTTTCTGGAATGGGAAAAGTACGTGATGGAGACTGCTATTTGTTTAAGTAGTCTTTTAATGTTTACTTTATTTTATTATCAACTAAATTGCTTGCTACGGAGTCAAGATTGAGTGGCTATTTATCTTCTTAAAAAAAAAAAAAAAAAAAAAAATAATAATAAAATAAATAAAAAATAAATAAATAAATAAAAATAAAAAGAATAAAGAGAGAAAACAAAACAAATGCGGAATTGCTTCTTATGGAAAGCTTTATTATTTTAACCACATTGAACCCGTTCGAGGATTTCGCACTGCAGTCTAATATATTTTAGATGCACGTTTAAACTTCTAAAGAAAAAATAAGGATTAAAAATATCCACAAACAACTTTAGTCAAGCCAGAATATCATTTCATTGATTCCATCAAAATTACAGTAGAAACGGATCGAAGACAGCAAAAGGCACGCGCGCGAGAAAAAGAAATGAACAATCGTATTTTCACTGCATTGGAGGATGACGTCATCCGCTTCGGTAAAAACCCGAGACAATGAAAAATTAATTGAATACATATAAAAAAAATTAATTGAATATAACAAAGAATTCATTTTAGGCTACACGTGAAATATCCTTGTTTCGATCGATCGATGGTGTCTTTTTCTTCTAAACATTCGAATTTCAATTTTGCTTTTTAATCATAAATTTAAAATAGACGCGTGCGGAGACGTCCCACTTTATCTTTTTTGCACTATTTATATTTTTATAAGCTCACAACAACTAAAAATTAAATAACACGTAACAATAACAAATTTTAAAGATAATAATGACGGACATTTGAGAATTAACAACAACCTTACACTTTGTTTTAACGAGAAAAAGATAGGCCTGTACATTATTAAATCTCTCTCTCTTTCTATACAATATATATATATATTTCATTCGAAATCTGCATGTATTTAATTTCAAATATTATATATATATATTTGAAATTATATAATATTATATTATACTTAATATTATATTATATTAAGTATATATAATATTATAGAATATTATATATACTTAGTTTATATTTGAAATATCATACTACCTTAGATAAGCACGTAAATAATTTTACTACGTAATACAATAACAATTAATTCAGACGAAATATGTTTCAATTAAATCGAAAGACAAAATATGCTTTAATAATATATATATATATATATATATATATATATATATATATATATATATATATATATATATATATATATATATATATATATATATATGATGATCTAAGCTTCAATATTTTTTAAACACAATTTTCCATCACATTTGTTTCGTTGTAGAAAGGTTACGATTATACATCCTACAATGTACAATATATGGAAAACAAAAAGTTATGACAGTGTAATAAAATAATAGTTATTATATTATTTAAGACCACTGCAACTAAAAAAATTAAATAGACCTCAACAATAACAAATTTTAAACATAACAATGAGGGACATTTTGAAAATTAACAGCAACCATAGATTTTTTTACAAAAGAAAAAGATAGGACTGTACATTATTAAATATCTATCTATCTCTCTATATATATTTCATTCGAACATGTATATAATTGTATGGTGGGATTTCATTTGCAGTAGTTTAAAAATTAAACACTTGGATTTATTTTAAATTGTTAAATACAGTAGAGTAGTTTCTAATCTGCAAACCTGTAATTTGCAAACGCCGGCAATCCGTACTGTATATGTTAATGTAAACAAATACATTTAATTCACATGGGAAGAAAAAATTAGCAATGCCATTTTTATTTTAACCCAACTTTAATTATATTTCTGTTATGTATTATAATATATTATTTAATGCTCTTTTTTTATATAGTTTAAAATATAATAGTACATATAATGAAAGAACGGGCAGATCAGCAGACAGAAGAAATATTTGGTTTAATAAAAAAATAAAAATTTGAGAAAAATAACAGTCTTAGGGTATCAGTGCATCTTCTTGCATTTCCCATTACAATTCATAAAGATTTAAATCTCCTGAAATCAACTGAAATCTCAGTTGTAGTAATAGTAATACGGAAAAATGTTAATTCTGGTTAAGAGTTTCAAATTTTAAATTAAATTGATTTCAAAATACAAACACGATTTACAGAGCTGAAATTGAGGCACCTGATCTGCAGATTTACTATATACAATATAATCAATAATTTACTATATTCAAATATAATCAATATTTATAGTTATTGTACATTTTTATGTAAGGAGTTATTTTTAAAGATATGAACTATTAAACATTGAAGTTAAAGAATAATGATACAGCTCCCGTGACTTATTATTATTATTATTATTATTTGAATACGAAGGGATAAAGCCCAGAATTGTAGACACAAAACAAGCAGAGGGTATACACTAAAAGTAGACGGTATAACAGAGAGAATACGGTATAGTTTTATTTGAGAAAAAGAGGATGTACTGAATTTCTTTAAAAAATCCAGAAAGTATACGGCGTATACCACAGTATCACACCCTCCGCTATACCCCTGAAAAGTCCCATAAGCTCCTCTCTTTCCTATGCTTTCGATTATGTTCAGTTACACGTAAAATATACACTTAAAGAAATCGCATTGTTTTGTTTTTACATGGGTTCCGAATGCTAAAATTATTTTGAAGTCAACCCATTGCTCAATCCAAACCTGACAAAATTTTTGTCGACCCTGAAAACTCGAACTGCACTTGAGTCTTGCATGGGCCAGGTTGTACCCGACCCGAACGCGAAAATTCTGCTTAAAGTCAACCCGAAACTCTTCCCGAACCCGACACACTTCAACTCAAAACCGACCAGAATCCAAAGTGAAAAAAAAAAAAAATCCTTATTTTAATTCAAATATGGAAAAGTAGTCTACAAGTATATCACTAATATTAATTTTGTCTTTTTTGTATAAAAATGAATAAATGAGGACAACAATCAAATATGTATTTTGCCCTTAAAAATATTTTTATTTTATTTTATTTTATTTTTTTAATATTGGATTAACCCGAATCCGACACAAAAGAATACAAACTGAACACAAAACGTTTAACGTCAACCAGATCCTAACCCAACCGCGCCAAAAAATTTAGCGTCAACCCGGCCCGCGGTTCGGGTAAATCCGGGTAACCTGACTCGATCCAAGACGCTAACTTTCACCCGCTTAAAACCCGCTAATCAAATTGAAACACTAGGAGTAAAGCAGAGCTATTAAATAATGCTAGCCAAATTTAATAACGATAATCTTCTTACTTGAATGCCGTACAAGATTACGCTTAAATAAATTAAAAAAAAAAAAAAGATGTAGAAATTTTGTAGTTGTTTTAATCATTTGATTTATTATTTCAGAATCAGTCATACAAGGATTCTGACTCTTACATTTTATAATATGATATTATGTAAAATAGATATTTAACATATATACGAGCGCATTGCATAAAATCTTGTTTATCAAAGTCTATATTCGGTTATTAAATCGACATTGCCTTCGCATGAAAAAATTACGTCATCACAAATGCAATTTAAAAATATATTTCTTAAAAGAAAATGTTCAGTTACAGAAAATGTTTTGAGAAAATTGTGTCATCATAAATGTAATTTAAAAATAATTCTTTAAATCGGCATTGACTTCTGATGACAAAATTATGTCATCACAGATGTAATTTTAAAATATATTTCTTGAAAAAATAAATGCTTTGTTACAGAACAATTAAGCAAAAATTGTGTCATTATAAATATAATTTTAAAAATATTCCTTAAATCGGCATTGCCTTCCCATAAAAAAATTACATCATCAAAACTGTAATAAAAAAATATATTTCTTGAAAGAAAATGCTTAGTTACAGAAAAATTTTGAGAAAAATGTGTCATCACAAATGTAATTAAAAAAATATTTCTCAAATCGGCATTGTCTTATAAAAAAATTACGTCATCACAAATGTAATTACAAAATATATTTCTTGAAAAAAAAAATAGCTTAGTTGCAGAAAAATGTAGAGAAATTTGTGTCATTATAAATATAATTTTAAAAATATTCCTTAAATCGGCAATGACTTCCCATGAAAAAATTACGTCATCACAAATGTAGTTAAAAAAATATTTAAAAAAAAATAAAATAGCTTAGTTACAGAAACACGCAGAGAAAGTTGTGTCATTATAAATATATAATTTTTAAAATATTCCTTAAATCGGCAATGTTTTCTCATGAAAAAATTACGTCATCACAGATGTAATTAAAAAAATATATATTTTGTAATAAAATTCAGAAAAATTTAGAGAAAATTGTGTCATCAAAAATATAATTTAAAAAATATTCCTTAAATCGGCATTGTCTTCTCATAAAAAATTGCGTAATCACAAATGTAATTAAAAAATATATTTCTTGACAAAAAAAAAAAAAAAAGCTTAGTTACAGAAAAAAGTAGAGAAAGTTGCGTCATTATAAATAATAATTTTAAAAAATATTCCTTAAATCGGCATTGTCTTCTCATAAAAAATTACGTCATCACAAATGTAATTAAAAAAAAATAAAATAAAAGATTAATTACAGAAAAACGTAGAAAAAGTTGCGTCATTATAAATATAATTTAAAAAATATTCCTTAAATCGGCAATGCCTTCTCATAAAAAAAATTTCGTCATCACAAATGCAATTCAAAAATATATTTCCTGAAAAAAAAAAATGCTTAGTTACAGAAAAATTTATAGAAAATTATGTCAACAGAAATGCACTTAAAAAATATTCCTTGAATAAAATATGCTTATTTAGAGAAAATTGTGTTATTAAAATGATTATTTATAATATTACAAGCAAGTAAGTAATTATATAAGGTGCTCTTATTTAATTTATTCCCATTTCATACTATTTTTTAGCTAATTTTGTGAAATGTATATATACATACTTTTTTCCCGTGAAGATAGTTTAAATATCCAAGAAAAACACCTGCTCTTGAGGGGGAAACAATGCAAAAATCCTTTTTATCACTATAAAACGTTCAATCTGAACTGATGAAGTCAACTCCAAACTGATGATCAGAAAGAACTCTCGTTGCTAGGCAACGATTGCAACGCCGCAGAAACTGTTACTTTCCAAAAATATCACCTTGTTCTTTACGCACACATGAAAATTTCGTCCACGATTCATCCAATATTATGCCTTATCAGAATCGGTTTCTTAATTTCGAAAAAGAACCACCAAGTTGAAAAAAAGATGTGTGATTGCTCACAACGGCCATGTTTTTTGTTTTGGATTATGTCCAAAGAATCCAATGGGCCAATTTTTTTTTTTTTTCAATCTGGATTTACGGATAGCGAAAGTGGGACATGACGTATGCAGACGATTCGGAAAACGTCACTTCCGCTCTTGATCTGTATTTCACAGGCTACTGAGAACGGAATTGTTTTCAAATAATTCTGTGCTGAAATGTTTTGGTTTGAGGGAAAAAAAGGAAAAGAAAAAAGTGACATGTTTGTTTAAAAAAAAAAAAAAAAAAAAAAAAAAAAAAAATCATTTACTTTGGCAAGACATAAGAATTAAATGCTGAGAGTATAAGTTAGCGTTTTAGTTATGAAATTTACTTAAAAAAAAAACAGTCGAATTTCTCATATAATAAAATATCAAAAAACTGTATTTTTAATCGTTATAGAAAGCTTTTTTTTATAAGCAAATACATATTTATTTCTGCAGAACAAAAGAATTAAACGCTGACAGCATATTACGGCCTGGATTTAGAATTTTATTTCATTAAAAACATATTTTCTAAATGTTCAATACTGTATACTATATAAAATCGAAATAAATTAAGATATAAATTAAGATCAATGAATAATAAAGAAAATACCCCCCCCCCCTTTTTTTTTTAAGAATTTCAACGAATCAAACACTGAGAACATATTATAGAATATATATTTTTTAATTTACTTAAACAACAAAACAAATCATAATAAACTATTAAAATTTTTATTATTTTAACATAAAATTCACTGGATGTAAATATTTATTTTGTCAAAAAAGAAGAGTTAAAAACTGAGAGTATATTACGCCTTAATTTTGAAACTGCTTTAAATAGAAATAAAAACGAAGTTATGGTAAAGTATCTAAAATTTAATGTACTAAAATAAAAAAATAAATTGTCAAAAAACAGTTTTTTTTTTTTTTTTTTTACCATTTCTCCACTTTGTCTACAATGACACTAAAAACACTTTTCTATAACCTTTAAATTAATTTGGTGCTGCAAATATGTTCTTCTACTTTGTTTTAAAGATAAAGCCGCTCCTGTGTAAAATTAAACTATTGTGCTGCAGTAATACATACATCATGTATTACTGCAGCACTCTTTAAAACGTCATCCACGAAAAAGCAGTATAATTTAAGCCTTCGAGTGTGTTTTTTTATTCTTCTTAATTTTGATAAATATTCACTTTTAGTTTAAGAAAAATAAAAGTAGCTATATCAAGATGATAAAAACTAAGATTTACTAAAATTTAACGAATGCGTTATTTACCGAAATCTAACAAAAATAATTATTTTGCGTACTATTTATATGACAACAGGTGTGGGAGAATTTTGAAAGAAATTTGGACAATGTATTACAACATAGGATCAAACAGACATTGCAACTTCCAGTATTTGTTTCTTTTTTCATCATTATATCGTTGGTTCGGACAAGTAACTCTTATTTTTAAATTTAAATTACACATTTCAAGCAATATATCAGCAACGGTGTATATATGTATAGAGTTTAAAGGAACTTTATTTTATTTTATTGCTTTATATATTTTGTTTGTGTTATTTCTAAATTCTGAAACATAAATGAGGTGATAATGACAAATGTTAAGACATATTCTATTGGTTCACCCGAAAAGTTCTGCGGTTTTTCAAGCGAAGCGCGATTTAGCTGAATTATTTTGCTATTGCCGTTAAGGAATTACCTTGAATGACTCTGATATGTACATTCTATCTTTTCTGCTTGCGCTGCATAATTCTCGCTTGTGTTGTGGCATAATTTTTGTTTCAGTGCAGTGCTAAGAATGGAGTACCAAAAAGTTCATTTTCGTTATATTAAGCTTTTTTATTTCAAGAAAGAATAAAATGCCAGCTAGACTACTCGTAAAATATGTGCTGTATATGGACAAAGTGCTGTTTCAGATGACACAGTTCGAAGGGGGTTTGAGAAGTTTAAGCGCAGAAATTTCAGCCTTAAAGATTATGCCCGCTCTGGACGACATCATTTGTAAAGGAGGACCTCTTCAAAGAAGCTATCGCTGACAAGGCACGTTACACAGTTCAGGAGCTACACACAGTTCAGGAGCTACACAGACTAAATATTCCAAAATGTAGAGTGCATGATCATTTGTTAGCTTCTTTTAAGAGGTCTTTCTTTACAGATGATGGTCGTTCAGAGAGGGCGCATCTGAGAACGAGGCTGAAATTTCCGCGCTTAAACTTCTCAAAACACCTTCGAACTATGTCATCTGAAACTGAACTTTGTTCTTCTACAGCAAAAATCTTACGAGCAGTCTCACTAGCATTTTAAACTTACTTGAAATAAATGAGCATAATATGACAAAAATGAGTTTTTTGGTTCTCCATTCTTAACACCGCACTCAAACAAAAATTAAGCCAAAACACGAGCGAGAATTATGCAGCGCAAGCAGAAAAGACCGAGCGCACGTATCTGTTTAATTCAAGGTCACTCCTTTTCAGCAGTAGCAAAATAACTAGACGACACCGCGCTTCGCTTTATGGAAAACCGCAGAACTTCCGGATGACCCAATACCATTACTACATGCAGACAATAACAAAAGTAATTGTAAAAATAAAATAATAATAAATGTAAACAGTGTTGAATTCAGGGGGCGGCCCGGGGGTTGACATCCCCCCCCGGAAGATTTGAGATTTTATGCTTTCTATGGTCAAAAAGTGGAATCCCCCCTGGAACTTTATAATGTCCGCCCCCCAGAGCCACAGAAATCCCTCCCGGAGAAAAGTGTCTGAATTTAACACTGAATGTAAAAACATAATCCCCTTTAGGCCGCTAGACCAGGAAGACTTAAGTTTAAGACAGGAAAATAGTTAAATGACGTAAAAAAATATTACGCATTTATAATAATCAAAGAGAGAACCGAGGTAAATATTTTCAAAATAAATATTCATCGAGACCCTTGTGATATTTTAAAACAAATACCGTAGTTTTTGAAGGATAACCTTTATAAAATTTAGGGCACTCCAATATATTTCTTTTGAGTGCCAATTATTTGGTTTAAAGAATATTGTGCCAATTTTCAAAGAATTATTAGTTAGTATTTTCACATGTCAAACGGTTTGACCTTTAAAACTCTCTTAAAAACATGATATTTTACAATGACTTTATTTCATTTGATTTAAAAAATCATAAGCAGTTATTACGATTTTCTTTTTTGGTTTCAAACAATTTCGTTTATTAAATTTCCATAAAAGCACATTATACTTGTCAATACATTCTAAATAAAATATATGTCATCTTCAAATGTAAAATGACTACACGAAACTCTTTATAAAAAGGCATCCACTAAAAAAAAAAACAAAAAAAACATTACTATAAGTTTTTATTTTAATTTACTTCAATAATTAATTATCATTAATATTTAATTCCTTTTACTTTAATACTACTTTACTTTGATTATTTTATGTAAAATTTTTACAGTGAGTAAGAAAAAAAAAGCTCGAAATTTTTTTTTTGTTTTTTCGGTACACATTAAAATTTAAAACTATAAACATAAAACAGATATGTTAATAAAAACTGCTATATAAAAGAAAAGAAAAACTATGCATTTATTATTTTTTATTTTTTTATTTTATTTTATTTTATTTTTTGTTAAATTGATTTTATTGAGGTTTTTCAAAATAAATACCATTTTTTAAAGTCCTAAATAACATCTTTAAAATTTAGGACGCCCTAATATTTCTTTATTAATTGCCAATTATTAAGTTAAAGTTCTGCGCCAGTTTTGAAAGAATTATAATTTTTATTCGGTACATAAGTTATTTTCAGATGCTAAATGATTTCATCTTTTAAACTTTCTTAAAATCATATTTTTTATGACTTCATTTCACTTGATTTGAAATTTAACAAAAAATTATTATAACTTCTTTCTAGTTTCATGCATATCGTGAGGTATCCACAAAAAGCAGCATTACTTTTAATAATTGTTTTAATTATTAATTATTATTAATCTTTATTTTTTTTCTGGCTTATAAGTTAAATGATGTTATTGACCTGGACAAAGAGAAATTGAAAAGAACCCTCAAAAATACTTTTATTGGTCAAAGAAATCTACTACTTAATGGAAATTCCTATGGGTAATGATAATCTTTAATTAATTTTATCATAATACTTTATTTTGATTACTTTAAATTAAATTTTTACAATGAGAAAAAAAAATGCAATCTAACATGATTAATTCTTTTTTTGTTTGTTTGAAATAGATTAAAATTGAATAATGTTTTAATAATGTTAGTTTAATAATGTTTGGTTTAAAAATATTAATTTAATAAAGTTTAATCATTACTTTAAATTAAATTTTTACAATAAGATAAAAAAGTAACGGGACATGATTAAACTATTTTCTTTTTGCAGAAAGTTAAAATTTAAAATTAGAAATAAAAGGACTTTAATAAAAACTGTTACGTAAAATGCAATATGCGTTTATTTTTTTAATTTAAAACTTCTTAAAGTAATGTTTGTTAAATTGAGATTACTCAGGAACTTTAAAATAAATACCATTGTTTTTTAAAAGTTTGCCAAATGTTTTAAATCACCTCTTTAAAATATAGGGTACCCCATTATTTTTTATTAAGTGGCAATCTTTGTTTAAACCCAATCTTCAAAGAATTATAAGTTTCATTCGTTACATAAGTTATTTTCAGATGGTGAATGATTTCACATTTTCAACTTTCAAAACTCCTATTGTGTCGTGACTTCATTTCACTTGATTTAAAACTTAATCGGAAATCCTTATACAATTACGTTTATTAAATTCCCATAAAAGCGCATCGTGATTGCCACAACACTCAAAATAAACTAAAAATGTTTGGATATAATTGCCCTCAATCTTTTTTAACAATTCTCTTTTTCCTTTATTTTCCGACTCCCATTCAACAACAACAAAAGCGCGAGTTATTATTTTTCGTAAAAGCTACTTAAAGAACGTAACAATTCTAACACAAACAAACGACATATATTTAATCCTTTTGGCAACACTCGATGAATCGTCCCGTAGAAAAAAAGAAAGAAAAACAACAATAAAGAAAAGTGGGGAGGGATAAAATAAAAGACAATAAAAACCTGGAAATGAGTGTCACGTGTTTAAAATAAATGGATGGCGGAAAATAACAATAATAATAATATAAAAAAAAAATGGTAGAAATATTCAGTGAAACTGAAAAAGGAAAAGTGTTATGATCTTTAACATGTTGCTTCGTTGTTGCTGATAAGGTACGTGGAAAATCGGAATATCCAACGAAAGAGATAGTTTTTAGTGAATAGTCTGACCTAAATTATGGTGAGCATTTGTCCCATTGACCTACTAGCCCACTGTCAGTGCGCTTATTTGGCTAGCCTTTACATTGAGACTACTTCTACATTCTGTCGTTCTAGATAGGAATGGAGAGAATGAAAGATGGAATTTCTGGACTAATTTGGATGGCTGAGAGAATATTTTAACTCTGTTATAACACGCGAAAAATGGGGTTTTGTTAATATTGCTTAAGTGGTGTGGGCATAGCATTTTTAAATCGATAGCAGCAAGTGAAAGTGAGAACGAAAATGGGCAGTTAGGTTTTTGATATTAATGATATTAGCAAATGGGGTTATGATCTTTAACTTTTTAAGGTTCGTTAGTTATTTCGAAATGAGAGTATTATGTAATATTTGGGTGCTTCCGAAAATGCTCAATTTTTATTTTATTTTCAACCTATTTCTTTCGTATGAGGATAACAATGTTAAATTTAATTGTTTTAAAATTTCTATAAGAGGAAATTAAAATAGTTATATATTTTTAGCAATAAAATAATGATTTTTTTTTTAAAAAAAAGAACTAATGGCAAGTTTAACAAAATCTATAAACACCAAAACCTGTGAAAACGGAAACTGTTCATATACGAAAAATTTTCGTGATCAATACGATACCATTATAACAGACCTCTCTAAAACGGCGGCTAGTCTTTATATTATAACTACTTTTACATTATGTCGTTATAGGAATAGAGGGAGTGAATGATGCAATTTGTGGACTAATTCGGATGTCTCTGACAGGGCCCGACTAAGCTCATTTGGGGCCCGGGGCAGACTTCAATTTTTGCCCCCCCCCCCCCATAACAAAATTTTCATATGCAATATTTTTGCTACGATAACATTACACAGTATTTTTCCATTAGCGGAGCACCAGTGATATAGATACATATACACACATATATATACAAATGTGTATATTACATATAAATATATGTGTATATATATGTATATATATATCACTGGTGTTAAAGGACAAAATTAGCAATAGCCACCAGCTACGGGGCGCGGGGCCACTTTCTTACAAGGAAAGAGTAAAACTTTGTTTGCATTTCATCAAGGATTCTATTTTTGCTGGTTGAAATATGTTTAGAACACATTTTTTTTTTATTTGGGCTATTTACTTTTAGATTAATACTAATTGAAATTTTAATAAAAGTTGTAGTTAGAACTTTTAAGCAGTGTTTAGAACTTTTAAATAAAAATGTGGCCACTTATAAAACTGTTACTACTGGCCACTAATGAAATTTCCCAGTTTTGCCCTTTAACTGGCGCCCGACTAATGAAAAAGTACCCATTGCACATATAAAGTGCTTTTATACATTATAATTTTTGAAATTATGGAACAAATTTAAAACTATACATTCTGATTTGATATCTTGGTTTCTACTAGTTGGATTGGGCTGAAACTTTCCCAATCAAATAACATTATACTACATAAGACACAAAATTTCATCGTTAATACTTTAGTCATTTGCATGAAACCATTTTACATAGCAATAAAAAAAAACTATTCAGGCATTTTGTCTTCTTTTACCAAAGCACGAATGAATTTACCAATGTTTACAAATCAAGGGTTGATCCAGGCAAAATTTGGAACCTCTTCACAAAATTCTATTTAATAAAACAGGCTTCTTCACAAAATTCCTTTTAATAAAATAGGCCCTTTCACAAAATTATATTCCATAAAAACTCACAATTTACTTTTTGTGATGTTTTAAAATGTGTATTTTTTAAACAAACAAGTTCACCAGAGATGAAAGCTGCAGCAAAAGGATTTTAAAAAGTTTTTGTTAATAAATGCTTAGTTCAAATTTGAGTAACTGGATTTCAACTTTTGGTATAAAATGTTATTTTTCATAAAAGTAACCTTTACTTTTCACAAAATAAAAACGAAAAAAAAAACCCTGCATCGACACCTGCAAACCCACATATACTTCACTTACTTGTTAGCTATTTTCAGTATTAACACAGAAAAACTGATTACTCTCTGATAAATATTCTATTCAGAAAAATATTGTATTAAAAAGTATAATTTAAATATCAAAAATCAGTCGTTTTATTCTTCACACCAGGTAACAAGACAGTATACAAACCAGAAATAATTTTTTACAACCAGAAATAATTTTTTCTGTTTTATTCAACAGTTCCATATTTTGCTTCGGCGGATTGTTAATAAAATGTTCAATCATGTCCGGTGAAACAATGTTCCATGATACTGGATCAGAATTGTAACCTGAACTCACACTCAATGAATCATCGGTTGTCGTTACATTTTCTTTTGTTTTCATCACCTCTTCTTGAAAATCATCTTTATCACCACTGATATTTTTCGAATTATCTATTTCTTCAGGTAGTTTATCACTGCTTTTATCCGTTTCTTTTTCACCGAAATTTTTCTTCGTGTATTCTAGCATCATCTTTTTCATTTTCTTAGCTTGTTCTTCATGAGATCTTTTCAATTTTCTTTTTGCTGCACCGCACAAGTAATTTCACTGCATGATGTATGCAAATATAGGAATTTAGCATCGATTAATGTACGATAAAAAGATAAATAAACTTCATAAAATCTGTATTCCTTCGCAGCTAGAGCACCAAACGAGGTAATACACGTGCGTTAGATACACAGGTTAGATAACAACAAAATGTAAACACATAAATACGGCACAGTTGCAGTTAAGTTACCGTGGCGGTTAGTGAATGAGGGAAAGTCGATGGAGAAAAGAAGTGATTTACGTAGCAGCAGACAGAGAGGGAAACGTTTCTACGTAGTATTCCCGTTTCAAATCCCCTGCAAGGGGGCGCTGAAATTAATAATAATGGTGCATAATTCCAGCTATTCACCTTATTGAGATTAGCTGAACAGTTTGTTTACCTTCGCTGAATGGATTGTGATTAGCTCAGCGTAACTGAAATAAATATTTAGAACATCTGCCACCAGGTAGCATATTAGAGCACTTAGAGAATAAACTCTGGGGCTGGAATCGCGAATAGGGCAGTTGCAATTGACGTCGTCATGCTGGAGGTCACACATAACAAATAGGCAGTTCTGATTGATGGAACTACCCTGACCTCCAGTTTAAGTACAATGGTTGATCAGCTGATTGTAGATCCCGAAAATCATAGATCTTATATAAAGAGAATGAAAAAGTTTTTTTTTTCTATTTTTTTTTTCAGTTTTTCTTATATACAGGAACATAAACATTGGGCTACAAAAATTTGTCCTTTGGGGGCCCCCTTGAGATGGGGGCCCGGGCAGCTGCCCCGTTTGCCCCTGCGGTAATCAGGCCCTGGTCTCTGATGTTTTGTTATTATTGCATATGTATTTGGTACACAGAAAGTGAAAGTGAGAAAGAAAATAGCAGTTGAATTTTTAATATTAGCAAATGGGGTTAAGATCTAATTCTTTAGGGTTCAGTAGTTACGAAATGAAAGTGTTACGTAATAGTTGGGTTCTTCCCAAAAAGCTGAATTTTATTTTATTTTCAACCTTTTTCTGTTTCATAATGATGTAAATGATAAAATTAATTGTTTTAAAAGGAAATGGGTAGGGAATAACTTGTTTTCGAACCCTCAGTTTAGGATAATCTTCTTCTTTTTTCTATAATGTATTTATTGTTTTAATGTAATTTAAAATCCTCTTATACTGCTGCCTCTATCATTTCATTCTTTTCTTCCTTACTTCCTTTTTTTTTTTTTTTTTTACTTGTTTAAAAGTGTAATGAGCTTATTTAGCTAGCCTTTACATTGCAATTACTAATATGAAAACCTGTCTAAACGGAATTTTGTTAGGTGTCTTGCTATTTTGTTTTGACAGGTTTTACAACATTTCTCTGCCCGATACGTTATCGTTACAAATTTGCCCTTACTCTACATTTATACTACACAAATGATTATTTTTTTCAGAAATACATAACAGGAGTGGAGGCAGTGGAAGATAGAATTTTTTGGAATAATTTAGCTGCCTCTGAGTATTTAACTCTGGTAACGTCGGAAAATATGTATTTGTTATTATTGCTTTAGTAGTTAGCGGTGGACATTATTTTTAAGTCAATTGCATCAAGTGAAAGTCAGAACGAAAATGGGTTGTAGGGTTTTGATATTAGCCAATAGGGTTATGATCTTTAACTCTTAGGATTAGTTGGTTGGGAAATGTGTATTAAGGTATTACGTAAAATTTGGTTGCTTCCCAAATAGCTTCCCTTTTTATTTTATTTTATTTTATTTATTTATTTAATTTTAATTAATTAATTAATTATATATATATATATATATATATATATATATATTCAAATTGATACAAATTATATAATTATTTGTTTTCAAATTTATTTTAGAGGAAAAATTATAATTCAGCAATAAAAGAAATTAAATTGTTTATACACAAAGTAGTTAATCACTGACCAGTTAATCATTGACTTAATATAATTTTATTCATGCTTTAATTTCCCAACTGCTTTTAAAAATAACATCCTGATGTTTCGTTCTTCTTTGAGAAAAATGGAATAGCGTAGACCAGTTAAAGAATGGCTTATAAAATTTATTAATTTCATTTAAGCTTTATATTTTCAATTACTTTTAAAACTAAATATATAATACATTCTAATTTTTACACCTAATTTCAAAATAACTAAATAGAATCGGTTAGTTAATAAATGACTTATAATATATATTTATTTGAATCATAATTTATATTTTCAATTATTTTCAAAAGTTGTTATATATTATATCCTAGTTTTTTTCGTCTTATTTCAAAATATTAATAGGCTGATGCACTGCATTATTTTAAAAATAAATAAATAAGTAAGTTTTAAATTTTTTAATTTAATTTATTTGTATGCATTATGGAAAGTATCAGTTTTAAAAATAAGAATATATGATACAAATATTAAGTCTTTATAAAAACATTTTTCATTTATTTATTTATTTGTTTAGGTTAATTTATTTCATTGATATTTGTCACAAAGATATAGTAAAAATGATTATTAGTATCACAATATATCTAGTATTTTTTAAAATATAAACGAAAGAAATAAGAAGATATAATTACTTATGTTTAAAAATAATTAGAAAATATGAAACGCGACACTAAATACATATTTCTCGTGAATTCAAAAATTATTTTTTTTAAATAAATTACATATTTTAAAATAATGATCTAACAGAATCAATTAATATTTAAAAACTGAATAATACAGTTAGATAATAATATAGATTGCTTTTAGACAATAACGTACTTCTATTTTAAATTAACAGAAAGTGTAGATTATCTATATCATTTTTCACTCATATGCATTTAAAAAAAAAAAAAAAAAAAAAAAAAAAAAAAAAAAAAAAAAAAAAAAAACCTAATTATACATCTTAAAATAATAATAAAAAATAGAAAAATTGGCATTTTAAAATTAAATAAAGATCCCATGAGTAATTAAAACATATATAATTTTATTTTTGGAGTTAATTAGGAAACATAAAGTAAAAATTGAATTAAGATTAAATTAAATTATTAAATTAAATTAGACAAGATAAAATAAATTAAATTAAACAAATAACATAAAATAAAAATGAAAATAAATACAGCAAAATAGAAAATTAATAAAAAAAAATGAAATAAAGTAAAATAAATAAAATAAAATAAATAAGTAAAACGAAAAAAATAAATTAAACCAATAACATAAAATAAAAATGAAAAAAAAAATACAGCAAAATAGAAAATTAATAGAAAAAAAATTAAATAAAGTAAAATAAATAAAATAAAATAAATAAGGAAAACCAAACAATAAAATAAAATAAATAAAAAAGAGTAAAATGAAGTTACTGAAATAAAATAAAGCAGTTTAAATTAAAAAAAAAACAAAAACAAAACATGAATGACTGAAAAACTAGGTGTTTTCGTCAGTTAAATGGCAGGCAACGTAAAACTTCAACAAAATTATCATATTAGTATTAGTCATTCATGCCTACTGTATACTTCCATCAATCTGATAACAGCTAGACAAATATTTTGAGCGTGCTAAGAATAATGAATCGCATCAGGACGAGCAATTACACAAAATGTCAATTTAAGAATGCACATTAGCATTTCATCTGCATAAAAACACTGTTTCCGTTTTCAGTGCATAAAGGCACGAGCATTTATACAACATGTTAATTTAACCATGCATTATTATTATGTTGTTTATATAAAAATCTTTGTCGCTTTTTGCGTAGATATGTATAGATTATCAAAGTGCTTCTTCGCTTTCCTTCTGCTTCTAATCTCATAATAGATCTCCCTCTCCCTCTCTCTCTCTTTCTCACACACACACGCTCACGATTATAGCTTACAATTCTTATATTTGTTTTTAGTATCAATGCAGCCTTTCTCATTCCTTTGTAAATTCAAATCATATGAAATGTAACAACCCCTTATTCCCCTTCGAGTTCATTTAATAGCTTATCAATTGAATTTTGTGCCATTAAGAGATTCGGTCATTCATATATGACAATATTTAAGGAAATAACATATCTTTACTATGAATTATACTTATGATGCTCCTCTGACGAATTCATAAGTTATTCGTAGTACTTCATATTTGATTTTCATCTTATTGCGTTCAATTTTGTAGTATCATTTCATTTGGACTTTATACTGTTTCTTAGTTTTTCACACATGTGATTTCATTTTAACTATATATATATATATATATATATATATATATATATATATATATATATATATATATATATATATATATACATCCATTTTGAAAGGTATTTTTCAATTATGTTTCAATGATTGTTTGGGCTAGGAGTTGACACAATTTTTGACATTAAGCTGGTGTCAATTACAGAAAACAACCATTCTTTGCTTATAATGTGGTTTCCCTGCCCTTGAAAAAGTAAATTACATTATAAGAATACATTTGTGTTTTTTACTTTTGTTTCACTTTTTGAATAAATAATACTTCATTTATTAGGACTATGTTTTATAATTTGTAATTTGACAG
The DNA here is from genome assembly GCA_963931845.1 of Maratus michaelseni. Taxonomy (NCBI): domain Eukaryota; kingdom Metazoa; phylum Arthropoda; class Arachnida; order Araneae; family Salticidae; genus Maratus; species Maratus michaelseni. The sequence goes on along the minus strand of OZ007593.1, from coordinate 46,964,520 downwards.
TGCTATATGGTGTAGTAATCTCATTGCATATGGTCAGATGCTTCTGTTTCAATTGTTAATTTTTGCAATAAGTTTATATATATATATCTGTCATTTCATAAGGACATCTATCTGTCTTTTGACGGTATTTGCTTTAAAACTTAATCCATTAATAGTTGTAAATAGTTTTTATTATATAATAGTATTTATTTACTAATAATAGATTAACTAATAATAATAATAATAGAAATTAACTAATAATAGATGGCAGCACCTCACTGATTCATTTGAATACATGGCGGAGTTCAATTTTAAATTTTCTATAGAGGGCGCTGGTTCTATATATTTGGGAGTGTGCTTGGATATGCTGTACACTGTTGATCCTTGGTCCGTGGTCCATCATCTTTAAAAAAATTTTTTTTGGTAACATGTACTGGTGAACTCCAATGATATTATTATGTGCTGCATCCTGCTTAGATTATACTTTCAATTTGGTAATTGTTGTTGTTTTTTTCCTCTATCCTTTTTAATCATGTTTTATTTTGAACTTAATTGTTGTTTCATAGTTTATTTCTCTATTTTATGGGCGTGGTTGTCCCATATTCATATTCTTTAGCTATTTTATGGCTAATATGAAGATGAAACCACACATTTTATTTGTGGAACTTTAGGCATTTGAGACCTAACGATTCTGTCTAAGTTCTACAAATTTCTATTATTCATATTCTGTTATTTAATTTCTGCTATTTTTTATTATGTTTTTGGATTCTATGTAAAGTGTGTTGGGGGAACTGTCAATTAGTTATTTTAATTTTATTCATAATTTCACAGTTTTGTTGGTGGTCGGTAATGTTTATTTAATGGTTATATATATATATATATATATATATATATATATATATATAATAAAACTTTTGTTAATAATAACGATTATATATAATAAAAACAATTATTTCAACTAATCAGCGATTCATAAAACTGGTTGATATTTTACATAAGTTTAAAATCACTACCTATTATTATGAAATATATTGTCATCTTTGAAATCATTGACGAATATAACATAAGGATAAAATAAACAGTTATCTCCAACCAATTCAAATTTAAGAAATTATTTGTATCATATTTATTTGACAAAAATATTTTTAATAACAATAAAAAAAAAAAAAATTAATATTTTAAAACTTGAGACAAAAGTCAGATAGAAGGAACTGTATGTTCATTTTTAACAAATCATATTAGACATTTTTGGCAGTTATATAAGAGGCGTTCAATTCTTTAACTATATTAGCATATAATTTATTACTCAAACAATCTGTATTATTTCATTCATCTAATACTACAACATTCTGGGCATGCCAAGAGTAATTAATCAAATTCTAACGAGCAATTTTACAAAATGTCAATCCAAGAATGACAATTAGTAGACATTTGCATAGAAGCTATTTTTCCATTTTTCAGTGTCAAACCGAAAGTGAACGATTAGCTAAGTGCTCCCTATTCAATTTCCTCCTGCTTCTAACCCCCCCCCCCCTCCCGGAGTAGGTGTTATAAGAAAAGAAAATGAATTATAATAATAAAAAATCTTACAGACTTACATACATGTTATACAGTTGCATGCTCCCTATAACAATACATACACATATAAATACATACGTACACACATACATACGTACACACATACATACATACATACAGACAGACAGACAACGGCTTTTAACACATACATAAGATATAACGACCCTTTATCACAAATCAAATTAATAGTGATTTATAAGGAATCAAAAGCTTACAACGACGGTTGTTACCATAATCGGCGCACTTTCAGCATAAATTACACGAAGTTTTAATGGTGATTAAAAGAAATAACTACAAGCTATAATCTATCATTTAAAAAAAGTAAAATAAAATAAACAAATTAATATTGGTCAATAAGAAATTTCCCGTAATCGTCACAACAATTGACACGAAAATATTTATTTTAAGTGATCAGGGTACTTTTATCATAAGTGGCACGACTTTTTTACGGCGAGTAAAAGCAATCATACAGTCGTATACCAATTAAAAGGAAATAAAAAAAAATAGAATGAAGATTCTTGTATATCCCTAATCCACCTCACAACAATCGCCAATACAATATTTTTTCTGTGATAAGGGATTTTTTATTATAAATAAAACGATGTTTTTAAGCGATTGAAATCAACAATTTTTATCCTAGCATTAAAATAATCAAATTACATTGATGGCAGTTTTTTCCCAGTTAAATGGAAAGCGTTGAAATATTCAAAGAAATTACCATTTTATTTATTATTCAAACATATACTGTATTCTTTCTTTCATCTAATCCAACAACGTTTTGGACTTGCCAAGAATAATTAATCAAACTCTAACAAGCAATTACACAAAATGTCAATCCAAGAATTTCCATTAACATTTCATTTGCATAAAGCACTTTTTCCCATTTTCAGGGTCAAATCGAAAATGAACAATTATCCCTAAATGCTCTCTATTCCATTTACATCTTGTAGTAGGTGTTATAATAAGAAAAAGGGAAGCGAGAAATTAATAACAATAATAATAACAATAACAGCAACAACAGCATATAATAGTAATAATGTAACAAATCCTTTTAAAAATTAAGTACTCGGATTTTTTTCCCCATAAAAAATTCTTCACTAACGATACTAAATCCAGTTTTTAACTCAATACATTTCCTAATTCTAATAGACAACGGAAATTAAATATTTTTGGTTCTTTTCTTAAGGGCTTTTTTTATTAAAATAATTGGTTCAATTAATAAGTAATTCATATAAACCGGTGGCAAAACCATTTTTCATTATCTAATTAATATGTATTATGTTTAATCTTTCATGCTTAAAATATTAAAGACTATAACATAAGGATAAAGTGGATAGTTAATTCCAATCAATTCAATAAAAAAATAGACAATTTTATGTTTCAAAACTGAAAACAAAAAATCAGGAGGTTTATAAGTTTAATTTAAGCAAATTATACAGTAGTTATTTCTGGCAGTTAAAATCTTCAACTAACTTAGCATAGTATTTATTATTCAAACATTCTTTATATTTTTATTAATCTGGTAGACACATTCCGGACATGCCAAGAATAATTAATCAGGCTGTAACGAGCAATTATACAAAGTATCAATCCAAGAATAGCATTTATTTGCATAAAATCACTTTTCCCAAATTCAATTTCAATGTCAAACCGAAACTGGACGATTACACTGAAATGCTTCGTATGTCATTTCTTTCTGCTTCTAGCCTTGTAGCACACGTTATAATTAAAATAAAAACAGAGAGAAATGAATTATAATAATAAAAAAATCTTACAGACTTATATAGATCTTGTACAATTACATGCATCATAAAAAAAGTGTATATATATATTACCTAATACATACATACATACATACAGCAACTTTTAATACATAAAACAGCCATTTATTTAATAAATGAAATTGGAAGCGATTAATGACGACGTTATGTAATGACGAATTTTCCATAGTCCCAATACACCACACAATAGTAGCTACAACAACGGTTGTTTTCCACGATCGGAGTACTTTTATTATAAATGACACAACGTTTTTCTATGATTGAAAGTAATTGTCAACTCTTCTATCATTTAAAAAACAAGTAAAATGAAATAAGCAAATGAATATTGGTTAATAAATAATCTTCCATACTCATAATCTACTCGCTACTACAATGAGCACCCCACCATGACCAGTGTACTTTCTTCAGAAATGGCACGACGTTTTTAGACCATTAAAAGCAATAAGCAACTCCATTGTTTTAAAAAAAAAAAAAAAAAAAAAAAAAAAAAACTAATTAAAATATACCATGGACATTTTTGGCAGTTAAATACAAGGCGTTGAAACCTTCCGCTAAATTTGCATGTTACTTATTATTCAGTATTATTTCACGAATCTGATACAAACATTCCGGACATGTCAAGAATAATTAATCAAACTCTAACAAGCAATTACACAAAATGTCAATCCAAGAATGGTCATTTGCATAAACCACTTTTTCCCCATTTTCAGTGTCAAACCGAAACTGAACTATTACCTAAATGCTTCCTATTCCATTTCCTTCTGCTTCTATTTGCGCAGCAGGTGTTATAAGAAAGAGAATGGAAAGAGAAATGAATTATAATAATAATAATAAAAAAAGAAACTCAACAAAAGCCAAAGCAAAAGAAAAGAAAACCACCTGAGATTCTCCCTCCACCTGTCTGCTGATTGCCAACTAACCCTCAAACCTTCAACCGCCATTATTCCCTTTTTATTCTTTTTTATTCATTTTTTTATCGTTCTTTTTTAAGCAGTGGAGCATTGGGATAAAAGAGCAAAGCAGTGTGGGAATAGGGAGGGGTGTAGCTATAAAAGATGTTTACTGCTTCATCAGAGAATATGTCTCACAGCCGCCACCTGCTAGAGAAATCAATTTAGAAAAAGCTTCATCAGTTTATTTGTTCATAAATAATAGTTCGGTTGACTTAGTGAAGGCTTAATTGAAAGCAAAGAATTGAATTTATGGAAGTATACGTGTGTGTTCTTGAAAAGGGTTATGGTTTTAACCCTTTAAGCGCAGCCATACTCAACCTGCGGCCCGCGGGCCTCATATGGCCCGGCGACGTTTTATGTGTGGCCCAAGACACACAAAAATTAATCCGGCTTCATAAAATTTGAGGAAAAGACAATACATTTATAAATATTTGAGCTTGTAAAAGGAATTTAAGACGTATTCAAGGTATTTGTTGTTTTACATGTTTTTATGAGAAGACAAAATCAGCACCGTTATGTATAACTAATGTAAAATTATATTAAAACTTAATATATTAAAACTAAATATCTCAATTAAAAGTTCTTTTTACAAATAGTATTGTGGTAGCGTGAACACATGTATATATAATTAATGAAATCCATTTATCGTTTGAAACGAAAAAAACTTTATTTTAAATTAACATTTAAAAAAATATAAGTAAAAAAATCCGATGAACATATCCACGTTGTATAAGCATCATTTCAGAAACAAACCTTTCTGACCTCCGCTCAAAGCGAACCTCTCTCTAACCCCTTCAACATCCAACTGCCGTCTGCAATTTCACTTCCTAGGGGCTTTCCTTGCATTCCAGGAATTTTTGCAGAAAGCATTCTTTCACTCCCACACCTGCACCAGTCTCTTATCTCCCGTGGACAATGAAAGACCCCAATCTCTAGTTCTATTTTTCATTCTTAGGAGATTATCCCATTTCTCCAAGTAAGTGTTTATCCGATTCACGTCCACCTGTCAACCTTCTGTATAGTACTCTTACTTGAATAGTGACAATTCACAAAAGGCCTTTCATTCGTAAGGGATTATCTTTATCTTCCAAGCATGTGAGCATGTGAAATTTTCAACATGTCACAACTCCTCCCCCCTAAGGAAAAATTTCTGCAGGAAATTTGGCATATACATGAATACAATAAGCTCCTTCAATCAACTTCTAAAGAGGTCAAAGTATAAAGGAATTTAAAATAATACACGAAATCCCTATAGAATACAAACACATTCCTATACTCAGTATTTGATAGACCACACTGTCAATAGGATTTACTATACTCCCTCACCTACAATACCTAAGTATAATTCCAGGAATAATTTATACAATTGATGACCTAAGAAACAATTTTGAAATACTTCACATACATATAATACCAAATACAGATTACACTTTACATGACTCTAACAAAAAAAAGTAATAATAAAAAAAAATCTATATACAACACAATGCCTAAAACGATTCTTTTAAAAACTTGCTTAAAAGCCTAAATTTAGACACTTCTACAAACAAAAAGAAAGCATACTAAATTATACAATTATTAAATTAATGAAGTTTTACTATCACGAAAATAATATTAAGCATTAAATGATAAATAAACACAATACAGATATTACAATAATGAGTACTCCCAAATTTAGAATAAACTTAATTTAGATAATTCTCCCGAAAACCAATATCTATATTACTTCTATCAGAAAATCTTTTTGACAATAATTTTCGCCTCACAACTTCATAATCATGATGTTTCCTTTCAAAATCTTGTTTGATTTCAATAAATCTTTCTTTGTGATCCGTTTTAAAAGAAGAATGCTCCATTCTTTTTAACTTTGATTTCTTATTCACATCTTCTTGACATTTAGCCCCCCAATTTACTCTATTATTTTCCTTCATCCTAGAGTTAAATTTACTGGCCACAGTCATAGATGAACTCAATTTCTTTCTAATTCTATTTCTAACATGTATAAATCCCATACTACCGACAAAATACCTGGGTATATTTACATCATGCTCAGAATTCTTTTCCCGAAATTGACCTCCAATACCTGACCTTTTATCACCATCCTTTTTAGACGCACCCTCTTTTGTATCGATCAATTTAGACCCTTTTTCCAAATACCTATCAGTCACGTCTTCCAGTGAATTTACCTCTATCTCATTAACAGACTTATTATCCCTTTCACAGATTTCATTCACAACCATTTTTCTAACAACCCTTTGCTCATGATCGCTAGATAATCTGAGGGTTCCCTGCCCATTTAATTCTCTTTGATTCCCCACTTGTTTATACACCGAATTTTGCTTTTCCATATTTCCTAACTTTAATAAGTCATAAACAGCTGGTGTTATAAGGGGCGGAGAATTTAGTTTTCTCACAACTGCAACCACCACATTTTTTTCAACATACTCTTTTTCATCTTCTATCAAAGCAATCGGCACGGTCACCAAATCCGCTTTTTGTCTATTTCCGAGGGCCGGTATAAGAAAAACATTTCCCACTTTCTTAGCACTCCACGGAATGTCTTTAGCATCAAAAACCGCAATTTGCGCACCTGTGTCCTTAATCGCTTTTACTTTCTTACCATTCACGCATAAATCAACCATAGGTAATTCGGTTTCCACACCTTCCTTATTATTTACACTTTTCCCATCACTAGTAACAATCCAAGCTATGCTTTTATCCTCATAATTAGATTTACTTTTTAACAATTCAGGACAATTTGGTCTGATGTGGCCCACGGCCAAACAATTATAACATTGGACTTGTCTTTGCTTTTCAAAAGCATTGTCCTTCTTAAATTGATCAAATTTCCCACACTCTTTCGTATTCTCAAATTCCAATTTTGGTTTAATTTCCTTTCTACTTTTAGAATTAAAGCTGTCTTTTTGCTTATCCTGAAAAGATTTATTTTCCCACGGTTTTCTATCCGACCTGTTAAATTCTCTTCTTATACTCTCAAATTTATCCGATTTTTCCGCAAGTTTAGAAGCAATCTTTATTTCCTCCCACTCATCCATAAATTTTTCTTTTATTTCAAAAGGGACACGTTTTTTCAACTGTTCCGTGAGCATTAGTTCTTTTAAGGATTCAAAATCCCTCACTTCTAATGACTCTAACCAATTATCTAGATAACCTCTTAACTCATAAATCAGATCCACCCATAATTCACCAGATTTTCTTTGATGAGTTTCAAATTTTTGTTTTAAGGCGCCTGTACTTAGCCTAAACCTATCTAACAAAACTTTCTTTACATGTTGAAAATCATCATATTTATCTGCTGGTTGTTTTACAATAATTTCGGCAATATCAGAAGGTAACAAAGGAATTAATTGACTGACCAAATCTTCCTGAGAAATTTTAGCTTTCTCGGCTTGCCTTTCAAAAATCATAAAGAAAAGAGTTATATCAATTAATTTAGAATCAAAGCGCGGAACTAAATCCTTTAAATTTACCTTAGGAGTTCTATGAAAATCTACATTTGATTCATTAGATGAAACACTAACAATATCCGCAGAATTTTGAATACGCAATTTTTCTAATTCAAATTGCTGTTCTTTTTCAAGCTTTTGTAATTCAAGTTGTTGCTGTTTTTCGAGTTTATCTGCCTCAAGTTGTTTTTCAAGTTTTTGTAATTCCAGTTGTTGCTGTTTTTCGAGTTTATCTGCCTCAAGTTGTTTTTCAAGTTTATCTAACTCAAATTTCCTAAGTTTATCTTTTTCCTCTTGCTCAATCCTATCTAATTCAATTTGCCTCTCTCTTTCTTTACGATCTTTTTCGATTTGTTTTTCCTGCTCTTTCCGCTCCGCCTCCTGTTCACTAAAATATTGCAATCGAATTTTAGCGAAACTTTCATCATAATCCTCTGCATCTACGATAGCCTGAATTATAGCTTTATTTCTACACGTTTTTGACACACTGGTCTCAAATTCCTCTGCTAATAACAGCAAGACACTTTTATTATATTTTCCTAAATATTCTGCCATATTTTCCTCCAAAATATAATAAATTTCAAAATATCAGATATATTCAATTTACAATAATACAATAAACACAGAAATAGAATTTTCTTCACTATACGTATAATAATGTATTCAAAAACGACACAATTTTAATATAGCAAATTCTCATGCAACAGTGACGTCTTTCAAACTGAGTATATCCCCCAAAATAAATTTTATACCCAACAGTACAGTATAACATCAATTTATTTTATAACATTAATCATAATCATCCACAGTATACCCATAAAATTAAGCTATAACTTTATTACTGTAATAACTAAAATGTATATAAACAAAACTCTTATTTCCAAAAGTTTTATACAAAATTATGATTAAAATACCCTGATTAATAATCTCAATTAATCAATAACAATTTACTATACCCCAAGTAAATTTTAACATATACATAAGTATATAATTTTCTTAACCCAATATTATACCAAACAGATACCAGAAAATCAACAAACATAAAAATTCTAACTAAAATTTAAATACCAAATTAATAACTTCCCTAGAATTCTTAAATTTCACATAGAGTTTTGTTCCCCAAAATTAAAATTTATACACAAAATTCAATTTAAAACAGACCTCTATAGAAGATATCATAAAAGAGCTTACCTCCAGATGCAGATATTTCCTCCACACTGATACCAGGCATCCAAGCACTTTTAAAGATGACACACACAGATTTTTGAAGAATTGAAGACACTAAATTTTGCTGATGAGGCACTAATTGCACCTTAGATCCGTATGTAGACAACTTAGACGGTACGCCGCATATCTTCATTCCACTGGATATATTAAGAAGCACAAACACGTATCACCAAATCTATAGTTGACTGTCCATACACTACACAGCTTTTGTCGATAAAGTTCTTTTACCAGTTCTCTGCTTGCTAGAACTCCAAGAAAAAACCACGACTCCAATTATACTTCAAAACTCCACAATTCTGCTTATCCGTTTTCCACTGGCTCATCATCTGTTTAATCAGGTTAACGCATAGATCCGTAATCTAATTTACTTTAGATCACATATCCCATTTGCTGCCACCAATTATTTATATATACTATACTATAGCTGTGGTAGCGTGAACACATGTATATATAATTAATGAAATCCATTTATCGTTTGAAACGAAAAAAACTTTATTTTAAATTAACATTTAAAAAAATATAAGTAAAAAAATCCGATGAACATATCCACGTTGTATAAGCATCATTTCAGAAACAAACCTTTCTGACCTCCGCTCAAAGCGAACCTCTCTCTAACCCCTTCAACATCCAACTGCCGTCTGCAATTTCACTTCCTAGGGGCTTTCCTTGCATTCCAGGAATTTTTGCAGAAAGCATTCTTTCACTCCCACACCTGCACCAGTCTCTTATCTCCCGTGGACAATGAAAGACCCCAATCTCTAGTTCTATTTTTCATTCTTAGGAGATTATCCCATTTCTCCAAGTAAGTGTTTATCCGATTCACGTCCACCTGTCAACCTTCTGTATAGTACTCTTACTTGAATAGTGACAATTCACAAAAGGCCTTTCATTCGTAAGGGATTATCTTTATCTTCCAAGCATGTGAGCATGTGAAATTTTCAACATGTCACAGTATTCGCATTAAAGTGGTGTGCATTATATTTTGTTAGTCTTCAACACTAATCAAAGATTATTTATAATTAATTAAATTTGGATTATAAATTTTTACATTTTAAAAAGATAAAAAGTTGTTCATAGAGCAAAAGTCTGGTTTATCAATGAAAATCTCCTGATATTTATCTTTAGAAATTAAAACTCTGAATTATTCTGTTATTACGTTTTATTATTATATATAGCTAATATGGATTATGCAGAATTTGTTACATTGTTTTGTTATACTACTTTTGTTATCGTATCGTTTTAATCACATTTTTTATTAAATATTATATAAGCCCAGTGTATTACGATCCCCTAAAGTAATCAACGTATGTTTGCGGCCCGCGAGTGAAAAAAGGTTGAGTATGGCTGCTTTAGCGTCTTGCAGAATTTTTCATGTATATTTAGCGATTCATAAAATAATAGCTATGAAAAGCATTTGTATAAGGATTTCTATTTGATTATCTTAAATACTTATTTTCTTTACGTACAAGAAAAAAATAAGATTTATATAAAATTTTTGTTAAAGAAGCCTTTGAATTCGAAAATTATGTGACTGGAAAAGACGGTTAGAATGCTTAACTCTACAGCTCATAGTGTAGCCAATTGGCAACACTTTCTATTTAACTTTTAATAAACAACTCAAGTTCTTTGCAACCACTATATTTATATAGAAATATTAATCCTCTAAAAATAACAGAAATATGCTACTAAATAAAGTTAAAAATCTATCTTAAAATTTCTGGTGTCGAATTCTTAATATAAGTATAAAAAAACACAATTCTAAAAGAAAAATTCATGCACTGTAGGGTTAAGGTTCATTTTAGTTTATTCATTTTAGGTTCATTTTAAGAATCATTTTAGTTTTTCTAACTGCATAATCTTCTTACTTTAAAATAATGTTTATCTTGAGTTCTGGATCGCGAAATCCCATGTTAACCTATCGGAAAACTTTAAAGCGCGATTACTCATTACCTAATATAAGTATTAAAATAAGTTCTTCACCATCAGAAAGTACACGTCATATGTCAACGATGTATGCTTTTAAAAATTGTCTCCGCAAATTTTTAAGAAGATTAATTGCATCAAGTGGAAATATAGTTTTTTTTTTAAATAGTTAAAATTTAAGAAGACAATTTTTAAAAACGTACATCGTCTGAATCCGAGTCTACTTTCAATATATTATAATGGGATTTCACGATCGGGGAGTTTCGGTGAAGGGTAATGGAATATTAGAAGCAGAAAGGAGCAAACAATTTAATTTTCATGTTGTTATAACCGCTTCATATCTATTTTTTTCTTTCTTTCTGTTTTTCTAAAGTGCTTAAAATGAATACGACTGAGTTTAAATAACTAGACAAATTTTCCAACGGAAAGAACACACACAAAACATTTTAGTTGCCACCTGTTAGAAAAATCCTTTTCGGAAATATTCTTTTCTTATTTTTTTTTTAAACAAAGTTTTCTTTTAGTAAAGTCTTCTGCGAGTTTTTTTTTTTTTATTTATTTATTCATGTACTTTTACTAGTAGAGATCACTTTATGTCAAATTTTTTATGACTTTGTTTTTTTCTGAAAAATGTTTGAAATGAATTTAAGAGTTTGAATGAATTTGCCAACGGAAAGAACTGAAAAATAACAGAACATACCTTTGGATGACACCTGCTGGATTATACAATTTGAAAACATTTTGTTCAGTTTTTTAACACTAGTAAAAACCAGTGAAGTGCATGCTAATTTTTTTTAGAGTTTGAAATAAATTTCAACAAGAGTTAAAATGAGTAATTGGATATTTTTCCCACTATTATTTTCAAACTGTTATCTGTATTTTTCGCGTTGAAAATAGAAAAAAAAACCTAGAGTGACTCCACTCAACTTTTTGAATACTGGTTTACGGGGTCTAGTCAAAGAAACGAGAAAAAAAAATCAGGCGTCAAGCATAGATTATGAAACACTTTCAACACATTCGGAATTCTGTAACGAAATTTCACTGTGTAATAACATGAAAGATAATGTCTAAGTAAACAATTTAAAAAACGCATTACACATTCAGCAGTTTCCATCAATAATTATTGAGATGATACCTGGTGCGAAATGTTAGAGATGTAATAAAACAACGTTAAAAACACCAGAACATACATTTTCTATATAGCATACTAATTTCGGTAGCATTTAGCGTACCGTCCTCAGTGCTAAGAATGCTGGAAATTTGCTCATACATATGCGAATTCAACCGAAAGGTTTAATGACTAATAGAAAAAGAGGAGATAACGGGTTACAGCCAATAAGAAATTGCGGATTCAACCGAAAGGTTTAATGACCAATAGAAAACAGGAGATAACGGGATACGGCCAATAGGAAATAGCGTGGGGAAAGAACCAAAGAAATTGAAAAAGACCGAAAGAAATTAAGAAAAATAAGTTTTTATAAGCAATGTTTTCAACAATCTGATAATGGAGGAATCGCGAATTCACAATTAATAATATTTTTATAATTTTTGTAAATATGGAATGTAAAATGGAAATGGAATGTAATTTTGTATGGAATGTAATTTTGTAAATATGGAGCATTCCATGTTTACAAAAATTATAAAAATATTGTTAATTGTGAATTCGCGATTCCTTCATTATCAGATTGTTGAAAACATTACATAAAAACCTCTTTTTCTTGATTTCTTTCAGCCTTTTTCAATTTCTTCGGTTCTTCCCCCACGCTATTTCCTATTGGCCGTATCCCATTATCTCCTGTTTTCCTATTGGTCATTAAACCTTTCGGTTGAATCCGCAATTTCCTATTGGCTGTAACCCGTTATCTCCTGTTTTCCTATTGGTAATTAAACCTTTCGGTTGAATCCGCATCTTTTCCTATTTATATGAGCAGATTTCCAGCATTTTTATAGAACACGTTTACATAACCGTAATTTAACTCTATTCTGACCATATTATTGCCCATATTATGGTCAGAATAGAGTTAAATTACGGTTATGTTATACCGTTTTCTATAAAAATGGTCGAATGACTGGACAGTCTGTTGCAAATTTTTAACAGTGTACTGCAAACGAATTCTTTTGTGTATCTTTGTAAATGAACGATAAATGCTACTGCTACTCTATAGTAAGCCTCTTGTAGTGCACCTCAGTGATATATATCAATTTCAATATGTTTGAAAAGTGTACAGTCATTAAAATACACTGCAAACGATTTTTCCCCATAAACCATAATGCAGCAGACTTCTTGTGAGTGACCCTGTAATTAATAAAATCCCTCATGACTCGATTTTTTTTTCTTCCCGTAAAAATTAGTCAAATAAGAAAACTGAAAAAAGAAAAGAAAAGAGAGATTCCTGTGCTGTCACTTGTTAAGCGGACCAGAAAGGTTTGGAAAAAAAAAAAGAAAACTGACTGAAGTATGATCCTGTAATTAATTATCCATGTTTTAGAGAAAAAAAAAGTTAAATTGTAAAAAAAGTAATAACAAGAGTTTTATTCTTGTACCACAAAATGAACCTTGCAAAACTAGTTTTGCCACGATTCTAAAATCCAAGTGCCCTATTTTTGAGTAGTCATTTCTTCTTTATAGTGTTTATTACGTTATCTCTCGATTATATCAGAAACAACAACAGCAAAAAAAAAGTTAAATAATTATAATTTTTTTTTTTCAAAATCCATAAAAATTGATCATATTTATTATATATATATATTATGACATTTTTTTTTTCAGGTATAATGGAGAGCCAAAGTAATACGCAAACGACTGCTCAAAAATAGGGAACCAGTATTTCAAAATCGTGGCAAGACTAGTTTTGCAAGATTAATTTTGTTGTGGAATATTAAAACTTTTGTTGTTGCTTTTTTACAATGTAACAAAATATTGTTCATTTCTATAAAGCATAAATAAATAAATGAGTTATAAACTAAATTAATTACAGGTTTCCTAAACTTCAGACAATTTTCGTCATTTCAAATCTCTCTGGCATCCTTAAGGAAATCAATTTAGAAAAACTTTCATCATTTTATTTCTTTATAAGTAACAGTTACGTTGACTAAATGAAAGAGAAGAATTGAATTTACCGATGTATGTCTGATAAGTGGTATTAGATTATAGTTTTAAGGAAGGACACATATATACATCTGAATGTTGAAAAAAAGATTATAGTTAGGAATTTTTTGTGAGATTCAATAACAACGAAAACTTAAGATTTTTGCATTAGATTTGGCCTGAAAATTTCGTCTCTTCCAGATCTCTAGGAAGAATGTCCAGGCGTGTCTCAGTCCGGAAAAAAATAAATCTGACCCTGCTTGGCTCCAGTCTGCAGGAAAGAGTAAAGCCCAAGTCTGGTCCGGTCTGAAAAGATTGATGACAAGGCTCAAGTGGTTTCGACCTGAAAATAGTGTTTTGGTATTACACCAATTATCTTAAAAAATATATTATTTTGAAATATTTCCAGTATACGTATATCTATCGCGTAGCGTGATGTATAGCAAATAATTCATTTCCTTTCACTTGGAGTTCCCAAGTATGTATTATCCATCTTTTCACGAGTCTATGCAACAACTAACTACATTACACTGCTAACATAGTTTAAAATTGCAATACTAAGAAAAACTCTGGACGAACCTACTTGTGTATCACATGACAAAATTTTATAATTCGCGTAGCAACATTAAGAATTGTAAAAGCATTTATTATAACCATTTAGCAAAAATGTTTCGGCCTAAGATAAAAATCCTTATCGTTCCAAATTCGAAAAAAAATACGTTAATATTAACTTCTAGAAACGAATTCAAAGACTTAGACAAAACAGACAAGCATGTATTTTCCTGTTATGAATCCGTAATTTGCGGTTTAAACACAAGTTGTGGTTGAAACCAGCTTAGTCTGGTACGAACAGTTTAAAAATCCAGAAATGTATTTTGAGTATTTTGAAAATACAAAATACATGGAAAAATCATTTCAAAATACCTTACCAAAATACTTTAGTTTTATCTGTTTAAAATACAAAATGCAAATGTATTTTGAAAATGTATTTCAAATACATATATTTTCGATACTGCCCACCTCTGGTTGTACCCGCTCGCAAATTCTGCTTAAAGTCAACCCGGAACCCGACAAAAACAAATTCCTCAACCCGAACCCGAAGTGAAAGAAAAAAAACCCATATTTTAATACAATTATGGAAAAGTAGTCTACAATTATATCTCTGATATCAATTTTACCTTTTTCTTTGTATAAAAATGAACTCATATACACCCATTAATATTCAAATTTATAGTTTTGTTTAATTAAAAAATATTCAGGACTTTCTTTTGAAAAGTCGTGTGAACCCGACCCAGACCCAAAAGAATCAAAACTCAACCCGAACACGAAACATTTAAAACCAACCCGACCCGATCAAAACCACGGGTAGGGTCGAGTTCGCGTAAAATTGGGTATCCCGACCCGATACAGGACTCTAATGTCTAATTCATCTAAACGAGGGTTTCTGAAAAGCACCTAATCATGAAATATCAAAATAAAACGAAATGAATACAATTCATCGTTAGCGTAATGGTTGTGGATTATAGCGTAAATTTTTTTCAAAATTTTAAATGTTAGTGAAAACAGTGGCATTAAAAAAATAAATTCAATTTTGACAATAAATTCAATTTTAATCCTATGTAGCGCCATAAAGAATTGAATTCTAAATGTTTGTATTAAAATTTAAAGAATATCGGTTAAGCGGTTCTCGAGCAATCCAAGCGGACATATGAAAAAGGTCGTTTTGTGAAAAATGCTCTTAAAATTTAAATTTTGCTTTAGCAGCAATTAGTTACACAGGCATATTTGTCGCTGTAGCTTTTGTGACATTTTCAATTTTAAAAAGTCGCTTCTGGGCTATAATCTAAAAATTAAAAGCTATAAAAAAAAATGCAAAAACGATTGTTTTAAAGTTTCAAATTTTTAATGAAAAATTGAAAAGAGAAAGCATGATATGCATGAAAATATTTCTTGTTTTTATGCTACAACCGTTTGATATATACAATTTTCCCATTTTTTCTGTTATTATTATTAGGTAGATTTCGTAAGAAATACTACCTATTACATTCTCTCCTAAGTTGGAATTTTTGAAAATTTTTTGCAGATCTACGACGATCATGACTCCCAGAACCCAAAACCACACCTAGTTCAAAACTTTATCTATCTATCTATCTATCTATGTAACTTTTTTATGGACACGATAACTCCCATAATTCTGTACAAATCTCTTCCAAACTGATACATAAAATCAAGGGGCATAAAATCTCGGTCAAGTTTGTTAATGGGCAAAATCTAACCAAGGGTGGGGGGGAATGGGGGGCTTTTTGTGAAAACAGAAAACCCCCTATAATTTCTTAATTAGGATACGTATCGAATCCGTTTAAAGTTATTATTACTTCTGGGAAAAGGGCCGAAAATTTATGCATGACAGATTTTTGATATCATTAAAATGGTCCCAAGAGGGGGGGGAAGGGGGTTGTAGAAGAAAAAATTCATAACTTCATCAATTCACGAGATATTAAATCCGCTTACATTTATTATAAATCCTCTTAATATTATCTAAAACTTTTATATTGACAAGTTTTTTATAGGACCAACACTTATAGCAAAAAAATTAAAAAAAAAATTAAAAAACAAACAAATCCCTGCCAGCTCCGCCTGTCAGCAAGTTAGGTTTCGAAGTGGGCGGTTCCAATTATCGCATCATGGCAAAAGGGCCATTTCTTCCGTAATTCACAACAAACAGGCGACCCACGGTCTGCGTCTTCGAAATCTACCTGTGCCTGTAGGCCGAGCCGTCAGGGATTTTTTTATTTTTTTTGAAGTGATTAAAACTAATTTGAATGACCTTAAATCAGTTATACATACGGACAAAATACGGACAAAATAAAAACGGAAATAATAATAAAACAAAATTATACAGAATATATCTTGTCTGTCACCTGTTGGAGAAATCATAGTTTGGAAAATCATCTTTTGTACAGATTTATTTTATTGTTATATACTATATATTTTTTTACTTAGTTAACGCCGCTTCTTTACCCAGTGTCTTTCTTTCTTAATCTGAAAACATTCTTAGTTACAAGCTCATCTTAAATCATCATACGAAATCAAAAATCAAGTTGAGAAAACAACAAGAGATTTTCAATTTTGTAAAAGATAACATAATGACTACATAAAAATACAGCCTTTTTCAACAATGTAATTATTGATAATGTTCAAAGTACTTGAAATGCATTTTTGAATTGCTATAACAGCGTTCACTACGTGACATTAGTCACAATTGTATCATTTATTACTTTTTCGCTTTATGACTTCTGTAACCACAAGCGTATAAGAGATACAATGAGAAATCACGTTAGAAATACTGCAATAAATTTCTGCACGTAGATCAAGATGTCTGGAAGAATCTCTTAGTGAAAGCGGCAAAAGACAAAGAGGCAATAAAGACAGTCTGACATTTTAAAGTTTGTATGAATCATCTAACATACTATTCGTTCACCCGGCATTTAAGGTGCATTATTTGTGATCGAATTAATATTTTAGCAGATTTTCCTAAAGACAGAATTAATTAATTAATTAACCTTTTGATTACGGGATCGGTCTGACGACTATTTTTATAGTCACTCGTACCACAAATTACAAAAAAGAAAAAAAAAAGTTCTTTGTGGGGGATTTTTCTTGAAAGTATCCTAGTATAAGTGTATTGCAGAGATTATATTTTAAAAAGTGGTGCGAATAGAATAAAGAAATAGTCGCTGGGACGACATGTACCCAACCCCGTAATCAAAAGGTTAATCAATTAAATAAACAAAATAGGCCCGATTATACGAGCAGTTTGGGACCCCGGGCATATCATTATTTCCAGATTTAAGTAAGCTATAAGTAAGCTGCTATAAGTAAGCTCGAAATTCAACAAGTTAAACACTCGGAGCTTGGCATACTTTTGCCATCCCCCTCCCCTCCCTCATCTATCGTCAACTAAAGTTAAAGTTTTCACAAAGACTCGTGCAAGATCGAAGCTTTTTCTGGTATTGTAAACCAAGTCCAAATTTTAAAATCAAATAAACATAAAATGTCAGTTCTGGATAGTATTGCCAGGTCAAGAAATGCAAAAAACAGGACAGAGAGATGAAAAAAAAACTGGACGCCTGGTGTTTTTCAGTCGGGACATACAAATATTACACAGCTTTCTTTCATCATATTAAATTTATGACAATTTAACAGCTGCTGAAGGATACGGTGTTAAGTTACTTAAACGTATAGTTAACGGTTTATAACTGAAAACCTGCACAAAATTTCGGAGCACAGTGGGGGGGGGGGGATATCAACGCAGTTGAATTGAGTAACTACTTTGAAAAAAAGTCTTCCGACAACGTTATGTGGATTTTTACAATTTTATTTCAAGAAGTTAAACACTCAGAGTTCGGCATACTCTCCCGCCCCCCTTCCCCCCCCCCCTCATCTATCGTCTACGAAAGGTAAAGTTTGCACAAATACTCGGAGCTTTTCTGGTATTGGAATCCAAGTCCAAATTTTAAGCCAAATAAGCTTAGAATTTCAGTTCTAAATAGTATTACCATGTTCGGTATAAGAAAAAGTGGGACAGAGGTTAAAAAAAAACGGGACGCCAATTTTTCAATCGGGACATGCAAATATAACGCAAAGACTTTCAGATGAAGTCTTTAAAAAATTAAAGATTTGTATTTATTTTTTATTCGCATTGAATGTGTGACCAGTTTAACAAAGGATACCGGGGGGAAGTTAGTTAAACATATAGCTAACGGGTTACAACTAAAAACAAAATATCGGAGCACGGTGGAAAAAAAAACAACACAGGAAGTAATTACTTTTGAAAAAAAAAGTCGTCCGAAAATGCTATGTGGATTTTAACAATTTTACTTAGACACGAATTATATTTATGTCTTTTTTAAAAAATATAACAAATTATAACACCTTATAATAATATATTTCTTTTAACTGCTAAACGGCATAAAAAAACATTATAAAAAGTAAAATAAGTTTTATTAGACTGTTGACATGTTTCAGCTCCATCTGGGCCATTATCAAAACAAATAAGAATATTATATAATTGCACGGTCTATGAAGTTATTATTTGAAAAGCTATCATCTAATTTCTCTAATAATTTCAATGAAAGTAAGATAATTTTTTCCTCCAATCTAGTATACTATCCATCTATTATAAGAAAAACCATAGAGAATGCAACACGTAAAAATACAATATGTAATTTTTTGAATGAATTTGAAGTTTGATGAAAATCTGTGCATTAGTCCTTAAGATAGAGCTATCCTGAAAAATGCAGCATAGCAGCGTAAACTGTTGGGCGATTTACACCAAAAACTAATCAGCATCAATTTATATCAAGGTCTAACTGAATCTAAAGTTTTATTAAATTCCGTGCATTAGTTTTTGAGATAGATAGAGGGCCCACAATTTTTGTCACATTCAGACAGACACACAGACAGACACACAGTCACAGACTCACAGACAGACATTTTCTAAAAACAGTCAAATCGTGTTTAGGACCCTATAAATCCGTCAAAAACAGGAAGTCGAAAATTTTAATAAATCCAATTACTTTCTTCTTGTAAAGTTAGAAGAAAGTAAAAATTAATGCTATTTTTTGCTGTTTCATCTTATACGCCAAATAATTGATATCAGGTTCAAACTGACTGAGTTATTTTTAACAGAATACAAGATGAAGTAGAAGAGTCACCTGATAAGTAGTGTCTGTTTTTCATATCATTTACTTTCGAAAATAATGACTCGTAAGCATAGGGAGAGAATACGATCATCAAACTGGCAAACTTCTTTAAATAGCCCTAACGTGTCTCGAATTAAATTCCAAATTGCCATATTTTTAACATCAGTATTTTTACTTCTAATGCACGATAATCTTTTGTTTTTCATACTCAAATTTTCTCTTAATTTGATCAATTTCCCAACCAAACGAATTTAGACAAGTTTAGCTAGTCTAAATTCGTCGTTTGGTGTTATTTTACTACATTTTGATTTGAAACGTTAATAAATGCCGTGCCGAAAATATTTTGTCACGAGCCACGTATAGTGCGCGTGTATAGTGCGCACTTTAGAAAAAGACAGATGTTTCATAATGTAGGAAAATATAATATGACCACGAACGAAATTATACAATAACATCTTCCGAGTTACTAACGTTTCCGAAAAGCGTTCTTTATAATTAGAAACCCGAGAAAGTAATATATTTTCGAGATTTAAAGAAGCATTTATATAAAAGCAAAGTTTCTTTTGCTGCCACTAATTTTCGGTAACGTTTCCGAGTAGTTTTTATAGTGTATTAATCATTTTTCTCAACCCGGAATATAGGTTTTTGGATGCTATCCATTGTCAAAAGTCCAACAAACATGTTTCACAGACAAATATGATAAATTAAAAGAATTAATATTAACTTTAAAATAAAAGAATTATTATTTATTATTATTGTCATTATTAACATTAAACCTAGAACTACAAAAATTTTACTCAACGTTGATTTAAAAAAAAAAAAAAAAAAAAAAGAAAATCGCACCAGAATTGTTATACAGAGCTATTTAACATATTTATTATCTTTAGTTGTTTAAACTGCGGTAGATTTACGCTCCTACTGCTTTATTTTGCCTTTCTTGCGAACGATTCCCCTTTAGAAACAGTTAAACATATTTTCTCTTCATCTATTTACTTATTTTTCTACGAAATTATTCTTATTTAATGCTTTACTCCTCAGCCTACTACTTTTTCCTACTCCTCCCAAAGTTGAGCAACTCTTAAACTGCAAGTTAAATTTGATTGACTGCTTTATGCAAGCTAAATTTGATTTGCTGGCTTACTTTTCTTTGATTGGCTGATAAAGTTGTTGGTCATATCCTCTGCTTTTTCTTTCATTTTTACAGTGCATTTTTTGCTACTTTTATATATTTTTTAATGACTCCTTTAGGATGTGATACGCAATTACTCATATACAGAGTTGTTAACAACTGGGAATCCTATCGAAACAATCAACTGTTTCTGTTGTTTATATTTAACTTATTTTATGAAACAAATTCTAGTTCAAATAATTATTTTGAATGTACCTGTCGTGGTCCATTGGACCCGTCTGGTACACGGAGGGTTAAAGGGTTTTTCAATCCTATGATAATGGCCAGGCTCTGTTTGAAAGCGCTCGAGAACTCCGACGAACTTTTACATATTTATGAATTGGCTTTAATGTTTTAAAACCTTTTAAATTGCTTTACACCTATTTTAGTAATGAATAAATTATGAATCATATTAAATGTTTTCATGTTTTGATTAAAATTAATATTATTTTGTATGTATAAATTCAATTACGCAGCGAAAAATGTTTAATTGAGAATAAATAGAATCTTAAACACCGATCTTCCGATTTCAAAAATCAGATTAATACTCCATATAAACCCTCAGAAATGTTTCCGAAAATCAGTCGCAGCAAAAGAAACTTTGTTTTTCATAAATTATTAATTAAATCTCGAAAATATATTGGTTTCTGAGGTTTCTAAAAATAAAGAACACTTTTCCGAATCGTGAGTAACTCGGAAGAAGTTATTGTACATTTTCATTAGTGGTTATATTATATTTTTGAAGATTAAGAAACATTCATCTTTTATTTAGAGTGTAGGTTTGCCATCCCTGACTATGATGGAGATTCATATATTTCTAGTTAAAATTTTATAAATTAATTGTGTTTCCTCATTTTGTTATTTTTTAACACTTTCCAACGTAGTTGAAAAGTGTTTATGACTTTGGTTTGTCTGGCCGTCTGGCCGTGCTCTAACTTCCGTAAATATGCTCGGATTGCTCTGCAATTTCTATATGTTATTGTCGTTATCTATAGCATGTTCCCTATTTCAACGGAAGTGTGTAGCACTTATAGTTTTTTTACAGGGACACTCAAAAGAATTCCGTTACATTACGGTCTATGGGGAAAAATCATTTGCGGTTTATTTTAATGATTTTACACAATTTCAAACACATTGTAATATATATATATCACTAAGGTGCATTACAAGAAGCTTAATATGGAATAGGGTGTGCATAGCACTCATAGTTACTTTACAGGGACAGTCAAAAGAATTCCGTTACATGACGTCTATGGAGAAAAGTCGTCTGCGGTTTATTTAAATAATGTTTCACTATTTTAAGCGCATTGAAATTTATATATATCACTAAGGTGCATTACAAGAGGCTTATTACAGAATATTGTGTGTATAGCAGTCATCGTTCATTTACAGGGACACACAAAAGAATTCTCTATTGTCTGTTAACAATCATTCCTGGAAGTGCGTTTTAAGTTACTGAACGCGATTTTAAATTTAACTCCCTTTTGTCTATTACGTGGTGTGTATAAATTCTGTAGATCCTATACAGGGAAGCACAAAAGTTCGCGAATCCATTTCCGTTTATTGACAGAAACTCCAGAAGGAGAATTTTAAACTGTGCTACGCGTTTCCTAACTGAACTAAAATTTAGCATCCTAATATGTAGTATATATACAAATCTATAGATCCTATACAGGGTTGAATAAAAGTATTCGGATATTTTTCCGAATATTGTATAGGTTGGAAATTCCTGAAATTGTGTTTTTAAATGTTATGCGTTTTCCAAATTGTTTACTTAGATGTTATCTTTTAGCTTATTAAACGGTATGATTTGTAAAATTATTTTGGAAGCGTTGGAAAGTGTTACATAATCTATGCTTGACGCATGATTTTTCGTTCTTGTTTAAGTCTATCGCCAATCCTGTTAAACGAAAACCTCTTTTCTTTTATTCAAAATTCAATAACTTTTGTACTCTTTTATCGCAGCTAAAAATGACCCTTTGTTAATGTAAATGTACTAACTTCTTGAAACGCTTTTATGAACTTTCGTTTTTCAAGAGAGAAATGAAATCATTCTCAGTTTTGCATTTGCGTCATTCAGAGTCTTACTAATGCACACATTTTGGATCACAGAAGAAATAAAGAGAAATAAAATGTATCGTCTATTTCTCGATACATCTGTAAGCTCAAATTTAAGCATATATTAAGATTCTGCTTGTTAGTTTTTCTGTTTTGATAAAGGTGCTAATATGGTAATCGGTTTGGCGGTTTCTGGTTAAAAAAATTAATATGCATTTCTTCCTAACGACGTATTCTTCTTGGCTCTATAGGTCGACACGGATAAATTTGTTGGCATCTCTAAAAGGGCATTCGGTCCTGAATTTTGATGGTGTGAAGTGGTACTGATTCTAAGTGCCGGGGGTGATGCCTCATTTTTCAATTCTGATATTCCTCAACTAAAAAATCTTTCTATGGACATCGTTTGGATATTTTATTATTTCCTTTATTTTCATCTTTACACGGGAGGAGAACTATGGGTTTTGTGCATGACAACGCTATTTATTCACGATGTTACAATATAAAGCAAGATTGACTTTGTATACGTCGAAATCGGCCATACTTTTGAGTAAGGTGAATGTCCCTGATATGGCCATGCTAAAGTTTTAAGAATTTTCCCTGCCGTCATTTTGAAAAAATCAAAACAGTTTTTTTTTTTTTTTTTTTTTTTTTTTTACGATCTCAGATTAATGGACTTTCATAAAAAAAATATTGCATTCCTCATGAAAATAGTTTTACTAGTCCAAACAAACGGAATTCCAAAAGTCTACCGAGTGGCCATATCAGAACATGTGCACATGATATAGCCACCATTGTTCCACGTTTCGCAAATCGTGATTTTCTTCAATTTAAAAATGGTGTTCTGCTAAATTAAATAATTTTGGTGTAAAATAAATAAACATGACACTCAATAATTCTTTTTTTTTTTTTTTATTGAAAAGATGAGTTGAAACAGAATTTTTCATAAAACTTAAGTTGTTTACAAAATTGACATTACAATTTAATTTTTTTTTTGAAAAAATGTCAAATCCTTCCAGAATTTAAAAAAATTGTTAAAAAAAATTGCTTGGAACAAATAAAAATGTCTTTATTCTAGGCTTGCATGGTGTACTTGATATGGCCACCTGGATGGCCATATCAGCAGGTCAGCTTTCACGAAAATTGTTTGATTTTGAACAACTCGTAAAATGTACACCATCAACGACAGCACCAATTAATGAGCATTAAAAATTGAACAGAGTATGATGATATTCATAAAAAAATTCTTTTAAAAACGCGCATAAAAAGGGGAGACTTATGAGATAAAAACAAGAAGTAATCACACCAAAAACATAAAATAGGAAATTGGCTGAATGGCAAGTAATCACATGATACATTAAGAGGCTCCTTCACGGTATGTTCATGCCGTTTAGCGAATTTTTTGGTTTGCTAACGAATAATAGGAGGATGGCCATATCAGGAACATGGCCATAATAGGGACACCTACCTTACATGGACTTAAAACATCTTCATACTGACCTAGGGCATAATACTTGTGTTAGCTTTGTGAGTGCTTATCAAACAATGGAAAAATAATTTTAAAAAGAAAGAAAGAAATTGTTTAGAAATATTACATAAGAGATTACCAGCTTCATTTAATAGAATTCACAGACCACCGTCTTAATCAATTCCCCCACATCTTTTACTCAAACAAGATATCTATTTCTGACTAGACAATTAAGTGGTATTCTCGTCATACCACCTGGTTTGTAATCCGCCCGTGACAATGAGATTTGCGGAATAACAGCACTCACAACTAGCTTTTTAGTGTTACGTAGCATGTAGTGAGAATTTTACAGATTTCATTTATTTTTTGTTCTTTGTTAGCGTTTAGTGTTAAAGGTGAAAAACTGTTTTGATTTTAATCATTTAATTCTAATGCTACTGCTGTCAAACAATTTTTTTTCCGTATAAGTTATAGTCCGTATAGCTGCAAGTGTTGAAATACATTAAATCAATATTCCTCAACCTCTGTTAACCCACAACACCCTTAAACCCATGGTAAGAATTCTGCGTGGATCGGGTTATATACCCGAAGCGAGTCCGAAAATTATCTTTAAAGTCAATCCGAAACCAGACAAAATAAATAAATAAATAAAATAAATAAATCGTCAACCTGAAACCCGATCCTAATCCAAAATATATAAACTCGAACCCGAAAAGAATCCATAAAGAAATTTTTTTCATATTTTAATGCGGTTATGGAAAAATAGGCTACAATTATATTTCTAATATCAATTTTATCTTTTATGTAGATGAATGAACATGTAAAGACTGATTAATGTTCAAATATATACATTTTTTCATCATATAAAAACATAAAAACATTCTAGACTTTTTTGAAAAGTCGAGTCAACACGAACCCGACCCGCAAATGTCAATCGCAATCCGAATCGCGAGTCGCGTAAAATTGGGTTCCTCAATACGATGCAGAACTCTAATCCATCGTTAAACAATCGCGACACATTAAAATTATGATGATGAAAAACATAAATTTAAAGTTTTTTTTTTTTTTCAATTTATTCAGTAAAGTTTTTATCTTGTTTACACCATATATCACAATTTCAGACATTTCTATTGTGTTTTATAATGAAACCTTTTTATTCTAGATGAATTATTTTCTCTAAAAGTATTAATATATCTAAGGATGTGAGACTATTAACACAATATCTAAAGATGTGAGATGTGAAATGTAATTTTCCAAAAATGCAACTTTTTGAGACTAAACTGCATCACAGAGTAAATACAGAATTTTGAATGTTAAAGGAACGATATTTCTGTTAATTTGTTAAATCATGTTAGAAATTGACTGGAAATTGTTGCGTCACATACGAGGTTCTCTCACGGCACACCAGTGTGCTGCGTCACACCGGTTAAGAACCACTACGATTAAACCATGCAATCAATCCGAGGCATTTCTTTGCCCCTCTCTTTTTACATTAAACAATATCGCAAAAATCTGATTTAATAAAAAAATATTTCATATTCTTTAATTTCGATAAGAAAAGTATTTAAAAATTAATGACTATGGTAAACGGATGACGATAAAAATTGATAAAAATATAAAGATTTAAATTATTATACAGTTATTAATAAAAAATCAATCAATTAAAAACACGAATTTTCCATTTGAAAATAGCAAAAGACCAATTTTAATCCCATAAAATCTTGACTCGTTTGGGACGAGAACCAGGCATATACACTTCTTTTAATCTTTGGGCATCACTGTTTTCATACCGTAATTTTTGCCTTATTTAATTGCTGAAATGTTGTTGATTAAATTATGCGAGGATTTGTGTTACTAAAATTGTGGTTTTGATACGGATAACGATAAAAATGGGTAAAAATATAAATATTTAAATTATTATACAGCTATTAATAAAAAATCAATCAACAACACGAATGTTCCACTTGAAAAGAAATTTACCCTATAAAATTTTAACCCTTTCGGGACGAGCACCAGGCATATATACTTCTTTTAATCTTTGGGCACCACTGTTTTCATATCGTAATTTTGCCTTATTTAATTTCTGAAATGTTGTGATAAAATAAGGCAAAAATTTGTGCACTAAAACAGTGGTGTTGAAATTCAGGGATTTTGTGCTCAGTATACTTGCTCGTCGCGAGTTTCTAAGTCGAGGTGACATCAGTTGCCACAATCGGATTGACATTTATTTCTCATTGTAACAAGCTGTGCGATGTTGCTAAGGATACATGCCCTGCTAGTATGCCAGCTGATTGTGTCAGTTTTGTTACCTGTACCATCCAATCTAAATCATCAACGCTGGAATTAGTTGTCAAAATGTGACGCTGTCTTTCGGATTATGACTGTCACAAGTAATAATAATAAATAGGGGGTACGTCAAGCACATGTAATTCTTCAAGGGGTACGCGAGGCATAAAAGTTGGGTAACCACTTAACTAGCCAATATTGTATCAATAACAGTTTATTACAAGGATATAAATAGAAACGTGTTTTAGGGAATCGTGTCAATGGAACTTAATGAACGTATCAAAAGAAATATGCAAATACACAAAGTTATTTCCAAAATGCTTTGTTCACGTTCGAGATAAACAGTTTTCAAATAACATGTTCTCTTGAAATATGAAAGCATGTTTCAAAAAGTAATTTTAGCATCCAATGTGCAATTCCGATGCAAGGAAATATGTTTTCCGATTAAATTAAACCATACTAACCCCATTAGTTATTGAGTAATTTCGAAAGAATGCGATAAGCAGTTAGAGAGAAATTTATTAACTGAAAAAGGTGCATCGAATCACGATTGTTAAGTATCGTGTCTAAACAAACATGAGCTTTTATTGAAGTTTCCGACAGAATTGTTGAACAAGTTTCAAAAGAGCTGTAGCTCATTCAAAAGTTTCACGATCTGCTGAAAAAGAAGGTCAATATCAGGAAATGGGGATGCAGAATAGAAACTGGTTTCAGCTTTTGAACAGTAGTGATAAAAGAAGAAAAAAAAAAGCAAGCGTATATTCATAATCAAGTGTTTCAAAAGTATTCATTGCTAGTTTATTCTTCAACTATGACAGGTGAATACAGTACTCTAAATGCAAGCGAATATTGCTCAATAATGCATGAATATGGCACAGTACTGGAAAAAAATCAAGAAGATTATAAAAAAAAATGTCTTAACCAGTGTTGTCCAATATTGCCTGAATATTGTACAGAACGAGAAAGATAAAATAAAAATAAAGAAGGAGGTGTAAACAGTATTAACCTATGTTTACCAGTATTGTCTGAATATTGTAGAGTACAGAAAAAAAAGAAGAAAAAATTAATAAGGAAAAAACAGCTTAACACTTTCAGGGACAATGTTGAGATGAATGAATGAATAAATTTATTTGAAAATAAGTAAAACTTTTCTTCAAGTATACTATAAGCGCAAAATTTTACTCAAAAATTCTGAAGTCATTGTGGCATTTGGGGATAAAAATTAAGTGGGATATACAAACCGTCGCAAAAGTCCTTGACATATTTTCAAATTCAATAAAAGATCAAGCAATTGGAGTACGAGAGTGCGGTTTGGACGAAAATGCTTCTTATGATCCAAAATTTTGTTTAAGCAAATAAAAAAAATTCTTCAAAAAATTTCTCATAGATGGCGCTGTTTTTGGAGTGTTACTTAACGGGTAGAATGCCTTTATACATAACAATGGCGAAAGACGCACAATGCGTATGCACAGTTTTTGTCCAAACTATGGCAATCCACATTCCAGAAGTTAACAATACTCGTCTATCCATCCTCACTCGTCTATTAGAACTCAGGAGGGCGAGTATTGTTAAGTTCTGGAATGTGAGTTGCCACAGTTTGGATAAAAACTGTGCATGCGCATTGTGCGTCTTTCGCCATTGTTATATATAAAGGCACTCTACCTATTCGACAACTTTCCAAAAGCAGCGTCATCTAAGAAAAGTTTTTGCAACTCTTTTTTTATTTTCTTAAACAAAATTTCAGATCATAAGAAGCCTTTTCGTCCAAATCGCACTCTCCAACGCCAATGGCTTGATCTTTTATTGAATTTTAAAATGGGTCAAGGACTTTTGGGACACCCTGTAGTACAACATTATTTTAATAAATTAAGGGATTTCATTGAGAATTTCCAATTTATTTTATTTGTGTGTTTTTCATCTTCAGAAAGGTGCTGTAAAATTATGAATGCTTCTTCTTCTTTTTTTTTTTTTTTTTTTTTAAATCTATTTTTCATAATTTATGGTATCATATAATATAGTTTGAAACAGTTCGAATAAATGATGTTAAATAGGTAAATAAAGACATAAAAACGCAATATATATGGAAAAAATGCACCAAAAGAAATTTAAATAAAATAATTCAATGAAATCAATAAGTAAAAATAAAGTAAAAAAATTAAAAAAAAAATTAAGTGACATTATTTTAAAAAATCGAATGTTAGTATTACAATCGAAAGTCACTGAAAATACGAAATTATACCAAGTTTGTAAAATATTAAAAAGACGTGGACATCAAATTGCTAGAACTGAACAATAAATAATTCAGGTATAGTTTAAAGAATACTAACCACACTTTACGATTCTTTGACAAAACATTTTATAGAATAAACAAGTAGTATATAAGTTGCAATCCAGGAATCGATTAATTGCTGCTCGGAGGCACTTCTGGGCATAAATCGAAGGTTAGTATTACAATCGAAAGTCATTGCAACACGAAATTATGTCAAGTTTGGAGAAAAACTCATTAAAATTAAATTATTACACCTGAATGATATTAACAATTCAAGCAAAGTTCAAAGCATTCCACTCATTCTACAAGATTCTTTCACTAAACACTGTATATATGATAACGAAGATAGTGCCGTGATGCAATCTATACATCGATTAAATTACTACTTAGGAGATGCCCCTGGGCATAAAAAAATATGTTAGTATTCCAATCGAAGAAGCGGTTGCAACACGCGAGGTTTTGCTGTACCTGTTTCTTGAACAGTTTCAATATCATCTGTACAGTTAGTAGAATGTTGGGGAGGAGGTTTCAGGAACAAGGTTGTTGGATCAAGCCGCAGGATAAGTTAATTTAAAGGGAAGTATTATATGAATTAGGTGGGGTCGCTATGGTAAAACTATGACCGTCAGTAAATACCTATAAGATTGAAAATTTAGCACATATACCTATTACATAAATTATAAATGGATATAATCAAATTTTGGCCTTCATTTCATAATCAATCATCATTTAAAGAAAGCAGGAAATACAATTTTGAAAGACATATAATTTAATTTATTTATAGGTTAAACTAAATAGATGATTTCTATTTCAGACTAAATGATAACTGTATTAAAATTTAAAAAGTCAAATTTCATAAAGGAGAATCGCATAAGAGGTCATCAGTTAATTATGTCAAACTTCAAGAGGAAGAGGGACCCACAAAGTGTGACACGGTGTGACAGAGGCACGGGAGGGGTGGAGTAACATTTTGTGATGTTACATCTAAAATAAGAAAACAATTAGATTATAGGCATTATTTTCAAACACTATAATAAAGTTCATTTTTTTAATTCATAAATGCTCGATATTTCCAGGTACTCGTATTCAGATACTAAGAAATCGAACCATATTTATATATTTTCTATAAAGACAAGGAATTTTTCAGAATATGGCTTTAAAGTTGGCAATTGAAGCCAATTTTATAGACATATCAGGTCAGGAAAATGTATCATAGGTAAATATCAATTGTAACTCTGTAATACCAGCGATTCAAATTAAAGTATCCCTGTTTGGAACGCT
Organism: Maratus michaelseni; assembly: GCA_963931845.1. Lineage (NCBI taxonomy): Eukaryota > Metazoa > Arthropoda > Arachnida > Araneae > Salticidae > Maratus > Maratus michaelseni. Next base: position 46,934,292 of record OZ007593.1, on the reverse strand, counting down.
CAGACATACAAGATTATAGGTATTATTTTCAAACAGTATATTTAAGTTCATTTTTTTTATTCATAAATGCTCGATATTTTCCAGTACTCGTATTCAGATTCTAAAAAATCGAACTATGTTTATATTTTTTCTATAAAGACAAAAGATTTTTCAGAATATAGCTTTAAAGTTGGCGATTGAAGCCAATTTTATAGACATATCAAGTCAGGAAAATGTATCATACGGAAATATCGATTGTAACTCACTATGTAATACCGGCGATTCAACTTAAAATATCCCTGTTTGGAACGCTCAGAGATACAACTCTTGGATGTAATGATTCCTCATTTAGAGAATATATATATTTCAAACCTTGGAGGAAATGAGTGATGCAATTTACAAATATGGACGATAGGGGTAAATGTGGCATTGCGATCATATCATGTAATTTAATATGGGCCAATAAAACTATCATAAGAAGATATTTTTTGTTGTATATGTGGATAGTTTTTATTGGACCTCCTGTCGGGCAAATTTGGGCAATAACCCTGGATGTTATCCACATCTCTACGTGATAGAAAGTTTGTGTGTGTATAGTGTGAATTAATGAATTTACATGATGACACTTCATTTGATAGTTTTTATTAGTAGTGCCATTCATATTCATTGTATGATGATTACAGCGCCATATTGACCCCTATCGACCATTTTCGTAACTAAATTTTTCTACGTCATCAAACATTGTATTTACTTTCCTAACAATATCTTTAACGCCGGCTTCGCCCGCATCACCTTAGTTGCCACTCTACTAGTTTGTAATTTTGCAAGGGCTGTAAACGTTTAAATCAAAATGGGGGTAAACTGCTAATTTTAACATAGAAACAGAAAGCTGCAATAGTTTATGAAATAATATGTTATTAACTCGTTAAAATTTACTCTTGTTGCCACGGAAAAAAATATTATTAATAATTACCCTATATTCGGTATAGGGAGTATATAAGGCGCACCTAAACTTTCAGACATCATTTAAGCTTTAAAGCTTAAGTATACGCCCGTGGGTAAGGAGAGGCGGGTTCAACACGCATATTACAATTTCATTTTATAAATGTTTCTTCACAAGCAAATTAAATTAATGTAGAATTTTAAAATTGTTAAACAGATAAAAATATTTTCTTTGCATCTTTCGTTTTCATACACATCTTTCTTATGAACATGAATATTATGAAAGAATACACATCTGCCAGATAATGGAAAGTTTCTTTTGAGTTTTCTGACAGATGATGTAAGAATGAATCATTCGAAAAGAAAAGAAAAAAACACACAATGCAAACAAAGATGGGAAGGTACTTTTTTTAACAGTAGGCGTGGTTAAATTGCCCAGTATTACGACGTTAGGAAGAAAAGATGCGAAACTTTCTAAAATATTGTTATGTAATGTTTTTACAAACCTTTCCGTCATAATTTGCCCCAAAGCTAACATCATTTATCTCAGTGTGCCGGATGTTTTAAAATAAATAGGAAATGAGCAAAGTTTTTAATCGTTTGATGAAGAAATGCAGAGGTGTTTTAAGTAAGGCACTGAGAATTTTTAAAGGATTTTTTTTTAATTATACGACCAAAATTTTTACAAGACAGCACAGCCATGAAGCAGGAAAATTTTTTGGCTATCTGCGAAAACTCATTTGATCATTTAAAAATAATCTGCAACACATATGAGATATTGAAGAGATGGAAAAAAGTTTAAAAAAATGTTGTTAGACAATAAATTATTGGAATTTTCTAAAATTAAATCATTAATCCTTTTTTAAACAGCTTTTTGAAGCAACATGTTGAATTAAAGCTTCCGGATTCGACTTAACCGGTTAACGCCCAAATTAATTCTAATTGAAATATTTTATTACTTGTCATATATTTTAGTATACAAATGATCCCGAGTAAGTTAAACACGAATTATAAGAAATCCACCATTTAGTTTTACAATTACAACTCGTACTAGAATTAGTTGATTCTAAAGGGCTGAAAATAGGACTTTATAACTGTCTTCAAATGCGAGAACGCAGTGTGCTAACTGTTTAATGTGTACAATAAGAACGAATACATGTAGTATTAACGAATATAGAACGAATACGTGTCGTTTAAATAAAATATCCCTTTATACACTGCAAATTCCCAGCACACACTGGGAACACATTTAGAACACTTTGATTAAAAAAAAGTGTTCCAGTTACTTTAATGTGTACTGAATGTGTTCCGTATATGCTCCGCTATAAAGAAAGTGTACCGAAAGTGTTCTGCTCAGGATATCTGTCAAATCTAAACTTAGGAACACATTTGAGAATGGATTGGGATCACATTTGAGCACACTTGCGCTTTCAAAAAGTGCGCTAGAAAGTGTGCTGAACAAAATAAGTGTTCTCAGAAGTATTCTAAAAACTGTTCCTAAAAGTGCGCTTCAAAGTCTTCGAAAAAGGTGACAAAATAAGTGTTCTAAAAAGGTGATAAAATAAGTGTTCTAAAAGGTGTTCTGAAAACTGTATAAAGATTTGCAGTGTACGTGCTATCCGACTACACAAAAGAGCAGGTTCAGCTGATGAATGGGGATGCGTGTATACATTCATAAACATATATTTATAATCCAAAAAAGTTTTAAAAAGTTTTTATTAATTGATAACCAAGATAAATGAATGACATATTTTTAATTTATAAAAAATCTCTGCAGTATGAATCAGCGACGTACAACTGCTGACTCACAATACTCGTCTCGTTTTGTTGGAGACTTATTTTTAGTCGCCAAATTTGGCGATATTTAGTCAAGTTTCGCCAAGCTTGTCTTGAATTTGACGATAACGGATAGGAATACATAGTTTTATGTGTTTGATTAGGAAAATGATTATAACAATGAAAGATAATAATTTGCGAGAAATCACGTTCACTAAAACTGATAAATTAATCCCTGATTTTTTGTAATCTGCTGTCTTGTTTCAAAATGGCAGCCACCCTAGAATTTCAAACTGCTATATCTCAGCCATCTTTTAAGATAGAGGCAAAAGAAAAATTGCTGCTGATTCCCTGTATCAAGGTCTAACACTTACGCAAAAAATAAATTTGAATTTCGAAATTTTTGTATATATTTTTTTAGATTTAAATATTTCAGTGGCCGCCATTTCGAAACAAGATGGCCTACCAAGCTGGCCACCGAACTCGGTCGAGATATTGGTGATACATGAATATATTCATCCAAATTGGTTTATAAATACGAGTTTTATCGTATGACAAATATCAGTTATATGTATATATATACGTATATTATATATATATATAAATCAACATTTGAATGGAGGGTTGTTTTAGGGTCTGGGGGTCATGACCGGTAAAATTATATACCGAAATTTTCCGGAATTGCTTTCCTCCGACCGACTGCAATAGGCAGCTTTTTACTTTTTGTAATGAAAGCTAACCTAAAAGATAATGCATTGTATATATTGAAAATCCTTAAAAAATTTACATAAATTTTACATAGATATCATAAATCTTCTGTTAAATGGAGTTATTTAAATCAATCATTATAAGATATACGAAATTAACGACTATATTAAACATAATTAAAGCTACATATTAAATTTAATTTATCAAGTAAGGAGTTTTCCATGCCTATGTCTATGTATCTTTCTTCATTTCAAAAGAACACCAACAAGAAACTCATTGATATATTTTATTGAATTACTAGCTAATTCGCCCGGCGTTGCCCGGGCCCGAAATATTAATAATCTGTTCTATACGAATATGACTGGAATCTGTAAGGCTATCGAAATCAAGTCGAATGAGGCAAACTTCGTCGTAATCGGGCTCATAAAATCCAAGATCGGAAAGCGCATCCTGGCGGTCGAAAGTGCAGCTAAAATATTTAAGGCTATAGATATCAAGTCGAATGAGCCTAACCCCGTCGTAATCGGGTCCATAGAACCAGATATACTCCTATAGTTCCACTTTCCAACGCCAGGGGGCGCAGTCTGTTCCGGAACAGCCTTTCCAGAGCACTTGACCCAACCAAATTTTCTAGTAGAATTGAAATTTAACTACGGGTAAACATTGCCAAAATAGCGGAAATCGCAAAAGTGGGTTACGTAATCGATCGGTTTCTAAAGGGTTAATGTAGATATTTTTTAAAACCCAACGATGCATTTTGAAGAAAATGAACGTGTATATGATCTGGAGTCTACTGTTTGTCCGTACTTGCATTTCCCGAGTCGATGCCGATTTTTAAATCTGGACCAAAAAAAGGAAATTCGCGTGAGTGAGTTTTGAAAAGGATTTTTTTCGGAGGGTTAAAATTAATTTTTTTCAAAACGGATACCAGATTTTAAAAAACAAAGGGATATAGATTAGGCACGGTATTTTTAGTTTTTCGTATGTTGTTTATAAATGCCAATTCGGATTTTTAAAGATAGAAGAAATAGTTATAAAAGCGAAATTGACTTACAGTTAAAAACGTTTTCGAAAGGGTTAACGTAATTTATTTTTTAAACTAAAGGTTTCTGCCTAAACCCGATAGAACGTAGATGTCTTTAGGTGTGTTTGCTTTTTGTTTGGTTATTTTAGAAAGCCGATGCCAGATTTAATATATAGCAGAAAATCGGAATTCGCAAAAGAGAGTCCTGCGCACGAATTTTTTTTGAAGGGTTAATATTCGTATTTTTCAAAAACAAATACATATGTCGAAAAAGGAATAAATGTAGATATTGTCTGGTATTTTTAGTTTTTCGTACCTGTCTCTGAATCGCCGATGCAAAATTTTAAAAATTGCCAAAATCGCAAAAATCGCAAAACGGCATACAGAAAATATACTTTTTCGAAGGGTTAATTTTTATATTTTTTAAAACCAAAGGTGGCTTTGAAAAGGATAAAAACAGTTCTTTAATTTGGTGACCTTCGTTTTTCCGTATCTTTTGTATTCCGGTAGATGCAAGGCTCGGAAAACGGGAGAAAATAAAAAACACGAATTCGATGCTTTTTGATTTTTTTTTTGAAAGGGTTAAATGTAAAATTTTTTCAAACCAACCAGATCGTTCGAGACGTAAAAGTATGTTCTTTTAGAATATGTAGACGGTTTTTCCGTATTTTTAGCCGTTTGTCCATGGCAAATTTAGAAATACTTTAAACAAAAACGGAATGTCTTCTGCTTTCTTTCTTCTGTTCCGGAAGATACGGAAATTGGTTTCTGCACGTGCGCCAGCTCATTTCAGAATAATGACTTTTTTATTTGTGATCTTTGATCAGTTTTCAATTGATAACTACTTTAATTTTCAAAATTTTAAAATTCTGAGGCTCAGGTATACCAGGAGAGTGTTTGGACTACCTAAATCTAAATTTACAGACTTCTAGGTGCGCTAAATTTTCCTAGCCATCGCCAACAGACACACACAGAGAGAGAGACATACAGAGCGAAACTTTCTTTTATTAGTATAGATTTTAATTTGGAGTCTCTTTACAGCTAAATTGCTTTGTAATACAGAAGTACTTATCCTAACACTCTCTTTGAAAACAACCAATTTCACATAAAATGAAATAATTTCGTTTATATATATAATTTGACACATTAATCAAGTTACAAGAAACCTTAATGCATAAAAGAATTACGAACTTTCTGACATCTCTGTAATTCTGTCAAAGAAAAATCCAATTACTGTTACTCGTTATTTCTATCTGAATATAATGCCCGTAAAGAATAGTTTAAATTGCGTCATAATACAGAGGAAGTAATTAGCTATATGATACTCAATTAATAACATCGCTTTAGTCTTTCAAACTGCAAAACTATTTGGAATTGAAAGTAAATAATTAACCAAATCTATATTATAAAGCAAAAACATTTCCTTGAGTAACGCTGACGTCATATCGACGGTGAAAACGACCTGAACAATCAATTTTGTTTAATCGATTTTTTTTTTTAATTTTCAAACATCGCACAATTTCAATTTTTACACCGTCGAATAGCAAAAATAAATTTACTTTTAAATGCATTTACTTTGAAAATTGTATCTCAATATATCGATATTTTTTTTATGTTTTAAAAATAATTTTCATCAAGCATGATTTAAAAGAAAAATCCATCTCAAAAATGTATGTGCAACCCAATAACGGAAGATTAACCCGTTTGCACTTAAAGCAATGTAAATAATTCAGCATTAGTTTGTTATCGCGAATTTCGTCAATTAGTCGCGGGAAAAAAATCGCGAATTTTATCGAACAATCACGAAAAAAATCTCGAATTTCGTCAAGGAGTCGCTCGTGACGTGGAATCGTAATATAACATGAAAATCGGCGATCGATCACGAAAATTGCAATTTATTGTCTCCATAGGGGTTTAAAAAAATCCTTAATAAATCCTTCAAAGAAAATTTTTCTTATAGCAAAAGAAATGTTTGAAGCGTGTTATGATATTTTTAATGCGAAATAACACATTCACAATTTTTTTATATGTACTTTTGTATAACAAAATCAAAATAAGAAATATTATTTTCCTAATATTTCCTCTACCACGATTGCTTAGCTCATACATATATTTTTAAAACTGTATCTTACCCAACTTTATATTCTGAATGTACATAGTTTAAGATTTATATTATATTTAAAATTCAAATTTAAAGAATTTTATGATTAAATTAAATATACACATTTAATGTAATTAGTCTGTGTTTTTATGCATATGTATGTGTATATTAACTATTTAATAAATTATAATTAAATAAGTAATTAATAAATTATCTTTCACTTTGAATTCTTGAGTGTTTAGTTTAGTTTTTTTTTCTTATATAAATGCCATTGTTTTAACGCATTTGTTTCACAATGTGGCCACTGGAATTTTTGGGTTTAGGAACCACTGGCTTCTTCCAGATTTTGGGAAGCTGCACCTATAGCGTTTACGAACAAAAATGAATTCAGGTACGTATAAAAAAAAAGTAGCCAGTTTGGATTTGAGAACAGTTATAAATAAATTTTCAAAGCTTTATTAAGTAACATTTTCTAATTTTTTTTAAATTAAATATTTAAAATTTATGAAAATAAATTTTGAAAGACAGAATATTATTGATAAGATGTCAATTTTCTGATAGCGAAAATTAAAATTTCTTAATTACACTTGATGATGATTATCCCTCTTCTTAAATTTTATGCTAAATTATCATGGAATTTTGAGTTTAGTGAAGGAAAAGACGTCATTAGAGAAGTATGTTTGATTCAAACTTTCAAGAAAGTATCATTTTCAGGACTGGAAAACACTTTAACGTTATTTTTTGAAAATTTGTAGGTAATTTTTATAAGGCATTTTTTGCATTGTACCTGTAGAAATTTTCAAGCTGACATAATCCGGGTACTTTTAATGACAATGTTTCTGAAATATTGGGTGAATATACTTATTGATTTAACATAGGATTTTGTGTTTAATGCGGAAAAAAGCGTCATTAGAGAAATATGTTTGATTGAAAGTTCAAATGTTTAAGCAAAGTAAAGTATAATCTTCAAGCACTTGACATTATTTTTAAAAATTTTGGAGGTTATTTTTCTAAAGACATTTTTTGCATCGTATTTATAGAATTTTTTTCGCTTAACATAATCGGGATTCTGGTAATGACAATGTTTCTGTAATTTTGGACTAATACTTGTTGATATAACATAGGATTTCGCATTTGGCGAGGGGAAAGGCTTCATTAGAGAAGTATGGTTGATTGTAAGTTTAAACGTTCAAGTACAAGAAAGTAGTATTTTCAAGCACTAGAAAACACTTTAATGTTTAAAATTTAAAGGTATTTTTAATGGCATTTTTTGCATTGTATTTACAGAAATTTTCTGGCTTAATATAATCGGGATCCTGGTAATGATAATATTTCTTAAATATTGGACATACTTGTTGTTTTAACATAGGATTATGTGTTTGGTGAGGGGAAAGGCTTCATTAGAGAAGATGTTTGGTTGAAAGTTCAAATGTTCAATCATAAGAATGTATCATTTTCAAGAACTGGCCAACACTTTAACGTTATTTTTTTAAATATAATTTTTTTTCATTGTATTTATAGAAATATTCATGCTAACATTATCCGGAATGATGTCATCAGGATCCGGATAATGTTAGCCTGAATTATCCAGATAATGAAACAATAATGAAACATGTTTCATTATTGTTGGGCTATTTACGTGTTGCTTTAACATAGGGTTTTGCGTTTGGTGAGAGGGAAGACATTAGAGAAGTAGTATATTTGATTAAAATTTCAAACGTTCAAGCACAAGAAAGTACCATTTTCAAGAATTGGAAAAAACTGTAACATTATTTTTTGAAATTTTGAAGGTGATTTTTAAAAGAGATTTTGACGAATTTGAGCACTTTAGCTGTTATAAAAGATTTGATTTTAGAATAGAACTATTAAATAGATTTTGATTTAAGACCGCATAACCGAAATAAAAGACTAAAATTTAGGATATTAATAAATTTTGAATCTATTAAATTACAAATAGTATGATCTTGTATCATAGTATTTATAGAAATTTTCAAGGTAACATAATCTGGATCCTAGTAATGACATTTTTTCTGAAATATTAGACTAATACTTGTTGACTTAAAGACATAATTACTTTATAACTTAGCAAAAAACTAAAATAACGTAATAAATTAAGAAAAATAAAATAAAAGAGATAATTTCTTATCTTTCAAGTTAAGATTCCGCCGTGAAATGAACACGATAACACGGGGAAATTAAATCTGCCAAAAATCCAATCTTCTTTCTTAATTGCACATTAGATACGGATAATAGTTTACGCAACGGAAAACAATAATACCGATCCATTCATGCGTATTTCAAGATCATTTTTTGGAAGTGGGAAAAAAAAAAAAAAGAATCGTGTTCCTCTTAATTTCCGCCGAAAGCTTGGAGGTTACTGGAGCGTGTAATACTCCAAGAGCAAGGTATCAGTTAAAAAGTAAATGAGAAACGTCAAGTCGGAAAAACGAATGATAATTTCGCTGCGAAATGACCTCGAACTTTTACTTGCTGAAAGTTTATTAACAAGGTGGGTAAAGATGAAGGAAGGTAGATCTAAACTCTACACGGAAAATCGTGGGAGTTTGAAGGAAGTTTCAGGTACTTCAATTTTAATTTTCGAGTATCAGTGTTGAGTTCAGACATTTTTCTCCGGGAGGAAAAGCTGCAGCCCCGGGTGAGGGGAGGGGATTGCACTTCTTAAGACCATTCCCCGCTCTTAGACCCGCTCGAACTTTTACTTGCTGAAAGTTTATTAACAAGGTGGGTAAAGATGAAGGAAGGTAGGTCTAAACTCTACACGGAAAATCGTGGGAGTTAGAAGGAAGTTTCAGGTACTTCAATTTTAATTTTCGAGAGTATCAGTATTGAGTTCAGACATTTTTCTCCGGGAGGAAAAGCTGCAGCCCCGGGTGAGGGGAGGGGATTGCACTTCTTAGACGATTAGACGATTCGTTAGTATAAGATCCCAAACCTTCCGGGGGGACAATTTGGTACCCTTCTTGTAATGCTCCTCTCGGGTCACGCCCGGAATTCATCACTGGTGGGTACATATTGCTCATTAAAAAAACATGAACATAAAACAACATTGAATGAACTCGACAGACATTGTTTTGTAAAAAGGCAATTGAAACGTTGTCATTATATTTACTCGGGAAATAAATCCTTGAAAGCAAACTCGTTGGCAAATATTGACATTATAATACCTAAAGGTGTTATATTGGCAGAAATATTAAGGTCTGTTCAGATATTGAAATACTAATGATTTGTTCGACATTCGCTGCTGCAGAATTTTTAACTTTGTAGACATGTAGTTAATACCCTAAGTAGGAAATCAATATTAGTTATATTGGTTATATTGAAACTGAATATTGCGCCAATATTCCAGTTATGCAAAATATTTTATATGAAATATCAATATTGTTTAATTGTTGACTTTGCAAAGTAAATATTTGCAATGAAACGCTAATATTGCAGAATTGTGGGAATTTTCTTGAAAATGTAATAACGGAAAACTTCTAATTTTAAACACGGAACTCATGGAACAATACTACAAGCAGATATTGCGAAGATATATTCATTATAAACAATATTGACCCACTATTATTTTGCTACCACGCCTATTGGTAAATCAAATTGTAGAGCTCAAGCGGCTTAGCCGATTTTGTGAAATGAGGTATCGTTGAATTGCTCTGCATACTGAGGATGACTTATAATATGATGCGCCATACTTTAATCACTGTATTATATCAAAGATATAATATAGTGGACATCAAATGTAAAAATTATGGACGAACAAAAGGTATCGTAAGTATTAACTTAAAGATCTTGTCGAGAAAATTACAAAAATAAATAATTCGTGTTCCTTGTATTTTCTGCCGAACGTTTAGGAGTCACTGGCGCGTGTAATATACCAAGCAAGGTACGAATTAAAGCAAGGACATCTCGATATGTTGAGATAGCCCTGGTAAAGAGCATGCTTCACCAATACACATTGAACATGCATTTTTCCGTTCTTCAATCCGATGTATATTTCTCGAGTTATTCAACCATTTCCAGACATTTAATGAAAACGATTCTCACTGCATTTTACTCGATTACAGCGCCATCTACGATTTTCTGAAGAAAATGTTAAATACAAAAGTAACGTATTTTTCCCCGTAGAATCCTAATTTGCAATAAAAAAGAAAGGGTTATCATTTAATATTTCAAAGTTGTTCCCCTTTCCTCTCACTGCATCGAACATGCATTTTTCCGTTTTAGGTAGATTTCGTAAGAAATACTACCTATTACATTCTCCCCTAAGTTGGAATTTTTGAAAAATTTTTGAAGATCTACGCCGATCCTGAGTCCCAGAACCCAAAACCACCCCCAGTTCAAAACTTTATATATCTATCTATCTATGTCACTTTTTTTGGACACGATAACTGCAACAATTCTGCACAAATCTCTTCCAAACTCGTACATAAAATCAAGGGGTTTAAAATCTCGGTCAAGTTCGTTAATTGGCAAAATCGGCTTTTTGTGAAAACAGAAAAAAACCCATAATTTCTTAATTATGATACGTATCGAATCCGTTTAAAGTTATTATTACTTCTAGGAAAAGGGCCGAAAATTTATATATGACAGATTTTTGATATCATTAAAAATGGCCCCAAGGGGGGGGGGAGAGGGGTTTTAGAAGAAAAAAATTCATAACTTCGTCAATTCTCAAGATATCAAATCCGCTTAAAATTGTTGTAAATCTCCTTCAAATTATCTACAACTTTTATATTGACAAGTTTTTTATAGGACCAACTCTTACGGCAAAAAAAAAAAAAAAAAAAAAAAAAAAAAAAAAAAAAAAAAAAAAAAATCTCTGCTGGCTCCGCCTTCAAGCAGACGTGAAAACAGAAAAAACCAATAACTTCTCAATTTTTATACATATATCGAATCCGTTTAAAGTTATTATTACTTCTAGGAAAAGGGCCAAAAATTTATGTATGTCAGATTTTTGATTTAATTAAAAATGACCCCATGGGGGGGAAATAGGGGTTTCAGAAGAAAAAAAATTCATAACTTCGTTAATTCCCAAGAAAATTATCTACAACTTTTATATTGACAAGTTTTTTTATAGGACCAACTCTTACGGCAAAAAAAAAAATAAATAAATAAATAAAAACAAAAAAATCTCTGCTGGCTCTGCCTACAGGCAGACGTGAAAACAGAAAAAACCCATAACTTCTTAATTTGTATACATATCGAATCCGTTTAAAGTTATTATTACTTGAAAAGGGCCAAAAATTTATGTATAACAGATTTGTGATTTCATTAAAAATGCCCCCAAGGAGGGTGGGGTGGGGGGGGGAGAATAGGGGTTTCAGAAGAAAAAAATTCATAACTTCGTCAATTCCCAAGATATCCAATCCGCTTAAATTTATTATAAATCTTCTTAATATTATCTACAATTTTTATACTGACAAGTTTTTTATAGAACCAACTCTTACGGTAAAAAAAAATTAAAAACAAAAAAATTCCTGCTGGCTCCGCCTACAGACAGAGGTATATTTCGAAGTGGGTTGTCCCAACTGCCACATCATGGCAAATAGGTATTTCTTCTGCAATTCCCAATAAACAGGTGCCCCATGATCTACGTCTTCGAAATCTACCTGTGCCTGTAGGCCGAGCCGTCAGTATTTTTTTTAATCTGATGTATATTTCTCGAGTTATTCAAACGTTTCCAGACTTTTCATTTGAAACGATTGTCACTGCATTTTACTCGATTACAGCGCAATCAACGATTTTTCGAAGAAAATGTTCAATACAAAAGTTACGTATTTTTTCCCCATAGAATCCGAATCTGTAATAAAAAAGGGGGGGGGGTATCAATTAAGATTTCAAAGTTGCTCCCCTTTCACCCCAGGGGCAGAGTTGTGGGGGGACAACTTGATATCCCTAAATAGATTTTTCAAAAAAATTGAACATGCATTTTTTCGTTTTTCCATCTGATATGTATTTCGAGTTATTTGACCGTTTTAAGACTTTTCGGACACTCTGTGTATATATATATATATATAGCAAATGATATAGCAAATAATACAATTAAAACATATATAAGGACTATTATTAAGCTGGTTGAACAATGTTTACACTTTATATTAGTCATGGTGAATGTGCGTTTAGCCGATCACTTTTATATTAAGTGATACTAATGATCAGTTATAAAAAGTCTATAAAATGTCTTGTGATGTTCACGGAATTTTGGATAGTTATTGTGAGTAAAATGTTTTGTCTATTCTTTGCGGGTTTTTTGTTTCCAATTTTGCTATTTCCAATTGTTTTCTGGTAATAATACAGTATACCTGGATGAATATACTGATCTTAGCATAAATGCCAGTATATTTATGAAATACTGTATTATTTTTAAAACACGTGTGGATACATCCAGGCTGATGATTATATCTACACGTGTTTTTTCATATCCAATTCTAATTTGGGTCTCGTTATAGTGTAAAGTCTCGATATATCGTAAGGAACATTTCTTCTTAAAAATTGCCGAGGTATAATGGTGCAATGCGTGTGCTGCAATAATCGTAAGTTCGTTTCCTGTTAAAATAATTAATCCATACAAGAGGCATTAGATGAAATCAAGTCTTGTTATCCATGGAATTATTTTTATTAAACCAACACATCGACACAAGAAAACAGAGAGGGTGGCCTTCGCTTATTCTACCAAAAATTTTACATCTTTATCCGACAAAAGCGAGAGCAGATCTCATCTAATTTTACAGATACATTATCGCCAACATATTAGATGTAACATGCCAATCCGTACATTTCTAGCCAGGCATAACCGTCAAACTTTTGACAGTTAGCAATAAACAATATTGAGCATTTTTGAATAAGAAATGAAAGGATACCATAATTTGGCGGAACATCAATTTTTGTGATTTTTAACTTGCAGCAGAGCGTTGTTTTGGGAAAGCTAGGCATGTGTTATTATAATCTAACGAAAAGAGTTTATAGTGCATATTTTTGCAGCAGTCAAATTATGAAAACGGTGCCTGCATTTAACACAAGATACGAAGAAAGACAAAACAACATATGTTACGGTCATCTGCAGTACATTAATATTCGAATTGAAACCGCATGAGAGAAACGTACATTTAATGTTACGAAGAAATATCTGGGAACATTTTAAGCTAGGAAGAAAAGATTGTTTTTCGGATTAAAGAATAAAAAGATTTTGAATACAGAAATTAATTCACATAGAGAAACTTGAAGATAGGAAAATTAAATTTTAGAGTAAAACACAAAATATATATGATTCTATATCATATATATCTCCCCTTTGGCAAAATGAAAAAAAAATGGCGCTGGCAAGAAATGCATTGGCATAAACACAAATAAACACAAAATATTCAAATAAAATGAAGACGAAGACCACCATACACAATACAACATATAATGTAAAGTAATATAAGATTATAGCAAGTACTTGTAATATGTAATAGACACAACAATGGTGCCAGGTATACCATTATCATCTATAGACATAAAACGTCTCCAAAATGTCAAGTCTGATAATTTTTTTATAAAAAGGCTGCAGCATACAAATCAGACATAGTAATCAGACATTAATAAGTTATATCTTTTTCTTTTAAAAATTCACGTCATTAAAGACGGAAGGCCTATAAATTCTTTTCATGGTGTACACATTCAAATATAATATACGCTAGCAATAATAATAGAAAACATAAAATAATTTATGCTTTACCTGCAGGTTAACCGATGTCAAGTGGTATTTCTTCGAAGCATATATTTCAAATACATAAAAATCATACTGATAAAAAATAGCAAAATTATATTGTTCTCTTGAAAATGAGTACGTAAACAAACAATGATAAGTAAGATAACATATATATGAATATATAAAAGTAAAATTTTATGCATATTTATGGCATGCATTTAATCATCTTGTAATGTTCTTACAAGAAAAATAAACTCTTTATACTCTTTATACGTGTAAAATTGATATGCATACAAAAATAATATATACAATATGGATGCAGATATGGATATTGAATTGGGATCTATAATTTTATTCACTTTATTTTTTTAATTTATAAATTGGAAGTACAATTCGGATATTGACATGAAAATCTTAATTAATTTAGGCATGAAAAAATATATGGATACTGCCAATTTGCAATAATTTTTTTTTAAACAATGCAACAATTAGAGGTGTTGCCTAAAATGCCAAACGCTTATGTATCTAAACTATAAAAATATCTGAAAAAAAATCATGACTTAAAATAGACTGAAGCCAAAAAGTATTGCCAAAAATTATTGTGTCTACCAGGCAATATAATTAACTTTTAGGAAATTCCTATCAAGAACTAGATATATGACTGGTGTATGAGAATAGAATTTTGACATAACAATTCCAAAATCACAAGAATAATGCATTAAAAATGTAAATACAGTGGAAGTATTTTATTAAAAGGAAGAGGTATGTAAACCTTGATGATAATTTTTTTTTTTTTTTTTTTAAGTTTAAAGTGACCTAAAAATATAAAGTGAAATGAAAGGTAAGCATATTAAGCCTCAAAGTGAATTCAACTAGTACGTGTGTTAGAAATTTGAAGGTACAGACCTATCGTCCACCATATGAAGATGCCCTGAAATTTTCATATGACAGATCTGTAAAAGGAAAATGTGTGTGGTGTGGAGCACTGATCAACATCACCTATAAGCAAATGATACTTACCAAACAGATACCTAAAATTAAATTAGAAATGTAAAAAGGGGAAAGAAAGAAAAGAAAAAAATCATGTTCGACATGTTTAAAACTGTACATGTTTTCTTGTACATGCCGTAACCATGGTGTGTACTTGTTTGTGTCAACGATGAAAGAAATACAAATATAAAGTGAAAATGAGTATGTATAAAATGTATATAAAAATTAATAATAGCAAAATGTAAATAACTTGTAAATATAAAATAATCAGAAAGTATGAGAATAAATTGCAAAAAAATATACCTGAAATACGACATACTGTAACCATGTTATATTCAAAGAGAAAGTACACCAGTACATATACTTTATTTAAACATAATGAGATTGATAGGTGAAATGATAAATCTGAAACATTAAAATTGAATTGTATTGCATTTTGAAAGATTTATCAGTAGTAACATGTAATATAGAAGTGTAAATAGAAATGTAACCTGAAAAGTGACAAAAATAATAGAAATATAAGTATTTTATGTTTGAAAAGATATTTGAATAACATGTGTGTCTTGAATGCGATACATAGAAAATAAGTTAAAATAAAATTTGTCCAACCATTAAAAAATCAAATAAACATAAATGTTTACTGTTAACCTGTGAAAAAGAAGAGACATTAAAAGAAAATCCAACGGTATGAAGAGTGTACCCAAAACAGCTATTTGTGCCTAGCAATATTAAGTACAACAAAAGTGTATATGTATAAAAAAAAAAGGATGAGAAAAAAAAAATCTGGTAACAAGGTACCAGCGCTCAAAAAGTTATATATCTGAAAACAAGGAATCAGACACGCCAAAATAATAATCTGATAACAAAGGTATCAGCCCTCCATAAGTTATATATCTGAAAACAAAGAATCAGACTCACCAAAATAATAATCTGATAACGAGGTATCAGCCCACAATAAGATATGTTTCTGAAAACAAGGGAATCAGAACTCCATGACGTGAAATAAAAAGAACAAAAGAAGAGAATAAAGATTTACCGCTGGACTGTACACTATAAATATATAGCATAATTCACAAGAAGTATCGTCAAACAGAGAAAAAATACAAAAGCTACAAGAAGACAGTGAATTGAAATACCGATGAGCCGAAAAATACGGTGAAAACTTTATCCAGACAATTGTATGCAAAAAAATTAAATGATTTTTTTTAAAGAGAAAAAAAAATATGTGTGAAATGTGAATTGGAAAAATTTAGTCATAGAAACATGTATGTTGAAATGACAATCTCACATGTAGAACATATAAGTGAAAAACTTTTGTAAACTCTTTGTATGAGAAAAATTTTGTAAAACTGTGAAACATACGTCTGCGTGCAAGAATGTACGACAAAAAGAATTGCGCAAATATCCACCAGTACTCGAAGGGGAAAAAAAAAGAAAAGATCCATTGTACAACTATGTAATTCGAATAACGGCGAATACTCCCAAAATACTTCTTGTTGAATGAAATCGTTGACAAATTTAGAAAGACACAAGAATCCGAAGCATGGAAACCATAATTCCACACAAGACCCGCTATGTAAAAAAAATTATTTTACCGTACATGGTCATCAACTGGGAAAAACTGGGGATCCACACAAAACATACCTTGCAAGAAGTATGACGATGAAAAGTTCAACAAAGTAAAAACATTTAAAAAGAAAACAATATTGTAATAAATGAAAATACTGTTCAAGATCTATTAACTAGAAAAAGAACATTTGCATAAGCTGCAATGAAGATCGTAAAAATGGCTCACACTTAAATGATAAAGAATATCTAAGTTAAAAAATTTAAAAGTGAAAGAGAAAGGCAAAAACAAAACATTTCAGATTCCCATCTGAAGTCCTATTAATGTTTGGGATTAAATCACTATAAGAAAGCAAATGAGAAACAAAAATGGTAATTTTGAATCATTCCTTGCTTGTGGTACCTCAATGCAATGAATGAAAAGAGATTCCGAAACACAATTATAAAAAGTGCAATATCCACAAATATTATTAAGAGGAAAGTGTGAGTCTATCAAAACGTTTAAAGTGAAAAACTAAATCTAGAAATCATAAAAATAATGGAATCTTGTATTCCACTCACCTACAGTATAATCCCATTGACTCAAGAATATACGAATTAATGAAAAGTAAATGGAATAAGAAAGTAAGTATTTTAAAATTCTTTAAAAATATCAAACTATTTGAAAGTTTAGAGAACGGCAAGACACGACATGCAAATGTAAAATGTAACTGAAGTTAAAATAAATGTATAAAAGCTTTTATATGTGTACAGGAAAATTTGTTTTGTTAAAAATATCAAAGTAGAAAAATTTGGCATTTAATTATAAAATTTGACGCATGGCAGTAGAACATAAACTAAATATTACTATAATATGATAATATAGGTATATTAATTTTTATCTGTGAAAACTGCATCCATATCCTACACTTCATCATAATATTAAAATGCAAAACTATCTACAATAATACAGAAAATATCTTTACCTGAATTTCTGTGGAAAATCAAAAATTTTATAAATAACATATCTCATTGACAAAGAATAATTTACTGTGGAAGCACTGGTGCGTCTTTTTTAATAATATTAATAAAAATAAGTTTCACCACAGTTATTTGTACAATATATATATTTATATCTATTTTTTGTTTGTTTATTCAAATGAAACCAACTTTTATTTTGTAATAAAGTATTAAAATGCAAAACAAAATTTATAATCATAAATATTTTTGTTCACATTTAAATATTACCCATGAATTTCCATAAGAGTCTTAAAATATGTACATAAAATCAAGTGGGAGCAACGGTACATATTGCATAAGTTAAGTGCTATGCAAAAATTTTTTATATATCTATATTATTACCTTTTTTAAAAAAAAATCAACAGAAAGTCCAGAAAGATATTGAAGTTGATCTCATCTTACCCTTGCTTCACCTAAATTACACAGGCAATTTCAAACAAAACTTTATCAAAGATGTATTTTTTTATTATTATTAAAGAAAAATGTCACTGTACGAATAAATACAAGGCTTAAAAATTTTAAATAGCTGATCCTGATACATAAAAATTTTAACAGTCATAACCTGAAAAAAAATCAACACTTTACCATTACGATAATCAAAATAAAGTTTAATCACCAGCAAAGTAATAAAAATGTTTTATGATAAAGTGTTAGTAGTTTTAACCAGTTACAATAAATATATAAAAAAAAAAATGCAGCAAGTTGGCATATTTGGACATAATCTTCCTCGCGACTGCAAATATCCCCTTATGGCATAAACATTAAATTAGAAACAAACAAACATAATTCTATTAATATCATATAAGGAAATACTCTGATAGCAATAATAAATTCTCAGCTAGCAAAAATGACCAAGGAAAATTAAGTGTTGGTGTTAAAAAAAGTCAGATATCATTTTATAACGTGAGATTGTTTATCATAAGTATAAAAATCTTACCTGTACTTCAACTTACAATGTTCTTACTAAACGAGAACATATTTTGCAAAATTCCAAAAGCAATAATATCTGTAATTTTTTTTTTGTATAAAGGCAGAGACATAATACATGCATGACATACTTATAATTACCTGAAAAAAATTCTTTTAGCCCTAACCAGATTAAAAACAAGATATGCAAAGTACAATAAGAACATTAAATTTAGCGAACAAGTACCTAACTGTTTATTATTACTATTATTATTATTATTATACTTAAAATATTCCATCACCCTTTTTTTTATCCAATGCCATATGAAATAGTATCATGCATACACAATAAATAAATAATAATAATAAATATATATAAAATACTACATTTCTAGTACATAAGATCTGCCTTAGTAAATATTTTATTTGGAAAGGTCAATCTCAAACTTATATTGTAAAATGTTTAAAAACTCTTTGATAAACGTTAAATATGAATTTTTCAATATTTAAAATTAATATCTTTATACTATTTAAAACAAATAGTCTAAAAGCACTGAAACGAGTTATCTATAAGGATCAATTATTTTTAAAAATGAAAAATTTTAAAATTACTAAACAGTAAAACATTATTGCAAAACTATAAAAATAGTTCTTTGCTTTTTGTCCTTTGCGAAAAGGAAAGAAAAAAAAGTACATACTTTAGAATCTGTGAGAAGATGAAAAAATTACGTATATATTTTTCTTTTTTTTATAATCCAAATAAAAAGAGTCGCACTATTAATGAATACAGACACGGATTTCTGGCTATTGGCACAATCCTTACGTTGCATAAGCTTGGTAAATAAAGAGTAATTTATGCATCAACAGCCCACGCAATGTTCAAATCAAGGAGCGAAATAAAAGTAATCATTTCTTTTTTTTTTTCTTTTTTTTTTGCATCTAGGGAGCGGAGTTGACACCGATTGTTGCGAGAAAGTGTCGAGTGTTGCACTTTCACTTATGAACAACAGCGCGATAGTTCGTATAAAGGACGATCGAGCGAATCTTCCGCTCTTAGCAGTGTGTTGGCAGATTTCCGTTATCGGCAACATGGCACATAAAACGAAAGAGATCATCTCCAGCCTAAGTAGCGGTAGATAGGAAAGACAGTCTCAGCTAGGCTTAGATAGAAAATTTGTCCGGCGATATCCTTCATCATCTATCGAAGCTGATGTACGAAATCACACAGCTTAGTTTCGGAAAAATATAGCAACGGTTGAAAAATCCAGGCTAGTGTCGAATACATTTTCGCGTACTAGGTACGAGATCGGTGTCGAGAGAAATATTTTTTTTCGTCGAAAGCATTTTTTGTAATTCCAAGATAGAACCAAGCAGATCATCCGCTGAAATTTTTACGGTATGTAGGCTTCTGTCATCAGGTAAAATAGTTGATCCGAATCAGTCATCGATAATAGTCACTTGAATTTGCATATAGTTCTGCAGTCATGCTATAACATCGTCCGGTTCCCATATATGAGAGTACTAATCACAAATAGAATCCAATGTAAGTTAAGTTCAGAAAAGTTGGCAGGATGCAGATAAAAAAATGCAAAAATGTTTTGTTTTTTTTAAAATAGGCCACCCTCATGTGTCGATTGAACTATAAAAATTCCTGCGTCCAAAGGCACCAGATTATATATCACGGCACCAGATTATATAGTGTAAAGTCTCGATATATCGTAAGGAACATTTCTTCTTAAAAATTGCCGAGGTATAATGGTGCAATGCGTGTGCTGCAATAATCGTAAGTTCGTTTCCTGTTAAAATAATTAATCCATACAAGAGGCATTAGATGAAATCAAGTCTTGTTATCCATGGAATTATTTTTATTAAACCAACACATCGACACAAGAAAACAGAGAGGGTGGCCTTCGCTTATTCTACCAAAAATTTTACATCTTTATCCGACAAAAGCGAGAGCAGATCTCATCTAATTTTACAGATACATTATCGCCAACATATTAGATGTAACATGCCAATCCGTACATTTCTAGCCAGGCATAACCGTCAAACTTTTGACAGTTAGCAATAAACAATATTGAGCATTTTTGAATAAGAAATGAAAGGATACCATAATTTGGCGGAACATCAATTTTTGTGATTTTTAACTTGCAGCAGAGCGTTGTTTTGGGAAAGCTAGGCATGTGTTATTATAATCTAACGAAAAGAGTTTATAGTGCATATTTTTGCAGCAGTCAAATTATGAAAACGGTGCCTGCATTTAACACAAGATACGAAGAAAGACAAAACAACATATGTTACGGTCATCTGCAGTACATTAATATTCGAATTGAAACCGCATGAGAGAAACGTACATTTAATGTTACGAAGAAATATCTGGGAACATTTTAAGCTAGGAAGAAATGATTGTTTTTCGGATTAAAGAATAAAAAGATTTTGAATACAGAAATTAATTCACATAGAGAAACTTGAAGATAGGAAAATTAAATTTTAGAGTAAAACACAAAATATATATGATTCTATATCATACTCGTTATACAATTTTCCATTATATTTAGTTCATATTTCATTTCAAAATCCATTTGTATTCACTTGATATCAACTTCAAATTATTAACATTTTATGGTTTATTATATACTTTTTTCTTCTCTCTCTCTTTTTAAATATTCTTCATATTTTCAGTATTTTTCGCCAATTACCATTGAAGCAAATGCTATGGTAAAATTATGATTGCACTTGTTAATTTATTAACTATGTGGTATTCTGTCTACACTTTATTACTAATTATCTCTTAGGAGATTTAATTAGAATGTTACAAGAACTTGATATGTTTTTTGAAATTCAAAGATATTATAATTATACATATATATATATATATATTGATAGAAAATTAGGTGATCAATTTTGAAGGAAATCTGAAATCTTTCCACTTTGGAAAGCAATAAAAAGATAGTATTGCCAACAATACACAGAGAGAAGATTAAAAATTACCAGAAATGTATTTAGAATGACAGGTCTCAGATTTAATATTTACGGCTATAATCGTATAGTAGATATCTTACACTGAATTGCTTCATCAATTTTCATTGTCAAATTACATTAATTAAACAAATGCTCAGTAAAAAAAATGCATTTAAAATATTGCCATTATTTTATTTCATTTTTAAAAAAATTAATATTATGTTTAGAAATAAAAGTCTGCACTTATTCTTAGGAAATAAGTAGAATAAAAGAGTAGGATAAATTTTAATGACTGAAAAGTAAAAATGCTGAATCTAAATAAAATGTTAACTCGAAACCAGGAAAGTAGATTTTGATGTACATAAAAAAGTTTAACTTTCTATTTCTTCAATTATATATAAAAAAAATTCCTTCCCTTTCTTTTTTTTTTTTTTTTTTTTTTTTTTTTAGAGGGAGAAAATTTGCAGATTAATAGATTCTAGTGTCGAAATGTGAGTTTATAATCAACAATACCTTGATAGGGAAATGTAGAGTGACATAGACTTATGCATGAACTATATATTTATTTAGATAAACAAACACAATATCAAATGAATTTTTTTAAACATCTAGATATGTATTTTTCATCTACAAGATTTAAGTCGTAAAATCCTAAATGAAATTCATCTATATACTATTTAAACAGATATATCAAAAGGAAAAAAAAAAATAGCATATAACATTCTACTTACAAAAACTTGATATTAGTTAATCCAACGTGCAGTTAGGTTTAAAGGAATAATTTTTAATAAAAACACAAAATCAACCTAACAAAAGTATCATTACTTTAAAATGTAACATTCTAAAATCTGCAATTTACTTTGAAATGAGGTTTACATTTTACATAAAGTTACATTAGTTCTAAATATTTTTTAGTGTTTACATATTCTTAATTGAAATAAGATTTTTTTTTCTTTTTTTGCAGGGAATAATGTTAAAAACAAAAAAAAAAAAATCTCTCTTAGATCCTTGGTAGACAATTTTCGATAATTCATACCCAAACAACTTATTTTTCAATGAAAATATTTTAAAAAGATCTTTTTTATAACAAATTATAAGAAAATGTTTTACATTTTTTAGTTCTAACACATCATTTTTCCAAATTTTATATACATAAAAAAAAATCATAAATTCATTCATATGTTTTTTAATCAACATAACTCCAGTGTGCCGATAGAGTTATACCATGGGTTCAAGTATGTCGATAGAGTTATACTACGGGTTTAAGTGTGTCGGTAAAGTTATACTATGGGTTCAAGTGTGTCGATAGAACTATACCATGGGTTCAAGTGTGTCGATAGAGTTATACCATGGGTTCAAGTGTATCGTGAGATAAGAAAGATTAAATAACACTAATTTAGAATGTAGCTGACAGTAAATATGTGTCACTGAGCAAATTACGGCGCACTTCTATTACTTTTGGACTGTCATCACGTTGCAAACAAAGCAAAGTTAGTCTGTTGAAATTTCTCTTAAATACCTTCTTTGCAGTTTTGAACGAAAATCCGAATTCAGTTAGAGTGAAACACCTCGTATTTTTGATTGGACAAATGAATTGCGACTCTGACTTCCCATATAAAAAACGTTCGTCTTCTTGAATACTATTTTTCTTATTTTACTGAAATGATTTATGAACGCTAGTATAGCATTAACAAATACATGTATAGTAAATGTATAGCATTAACAAATTAAAAAGTTTTGAGAAAAGTACATATTATTGAGAGAAATATTTTCCAAATTTTACAAAATTATAATGTTTGAAAATATTCTATAAATAAAACTGAACCAAGAAAGCAATTTTTAAAGTACATCTGTGAGATACAATAAAGAAGACTTAGAACTGACAATGGAACTAATTTTTAAAAAGAAAAACGAGAAGGTAACCATTCAGAAACAAAGACAAAAAAGGTGGTGAGATAAGGTGGAGTAAGTTGAAAAACCTCCGAAAAATCAACGAATTGAAACCAAAAAGTTACGCAACTCGAAATGACGTAATCTCCAACACGTATTAGTAGAAATCTCCGCCTTTAAATGTGTTACGAAGTGGAACCGTTAAGAATTTGACGAAATAAAAATAGTTTTATAGGAAAATGTTATATTGGACATATAATGATGAACATCTAAAAATAAATGCACGAAAAAATCAACCAGTAGTCCTATGAAAAAAAAAATAATGATAAAAAAGACTATAGTTATGAAAATAGTATTTACCTTTAATTTGTAATTTTTCACAAAGGCAGGTACAAAGCACAAAAATCTCAGGGAAAAATTCACATTTTTTCTTTTAAAAACAAATAAATAAATAAAATGAAGTTTAGAGCTTTCAGAATAAAACGACGTCTCCTAGTTAACAAGCAGAGGCTATTAAACAGCCCATATATATATATATATATATATATATATATATATATTACATTGTCTGTGGTTGCTATGGCTTCTTCTAGGATATAAATGCATCTATCTCAGAATGTATTTTTTTTCAAGTTTTATCAATTTTAAATTGATACATTTAAAATTATTTGAAAGATAAAGTTGTATTCTCTAAACTGTCTTCGGGACGTTTAGTTTTCTGAGACAATTTTGAAAATACGACTCGTAGTGAAAATTACACAAAAAGTTTTTTTTTATAACAATTATTAAATTTTGTAAAATAAATATTTTTGTAAATTTCGAAGACAAATTAATATTTATTTATTTTTTACTCAAAAATAATAGAAAGTATGAAAAAATAGTTACTCTTTTGAAAGATCTCTCAAATTTTAAACGCGGCTAAAATTTTAAAAATAAAAAAATATTTTTTTAACGAAAAGTAATATGAATTTCATTTAATATTAATGTAATATTTTAATTAATTAATTCATTTATAGATAGATAGATAGATAGGTGAATGAATGAATAAATAAATAAAAAGTAAAGTAAAGCAAAGTAAAGCAAAGTAAAATAAACGTAGAATATTGTGTTCCGGACTACATTCACTGAGAAATAAAAATTTATTCACTTTATTCAAAAGGGCAAGTTCATTTTAGGGGGGGGGGGGAGAAATTCCATATTTGTTATCGACCCATTCCATGCCTATTTATTTTTGTTTATTTATTATTATTATTAAATAATAATGTTGTAGATAAAAAATAACAGTAATTCTCGATTTTTTTTTACTTGTATTTATTGCTTAGATAAAATAATGTAGGAAAGTATGAAGTTAGAGCGAAGCGATTTTTAGAAGTATTCAGTAAATAAAAAGATAATTTTACTGTTTAAATTCTTTATTATATTTCACAGTCTATAATTACTAATGAAACATACACCCGTTATTAAATTTCATGGCGTGTTATGGACATTTTTTCAAATTTAATGTGCATCGCTAATCTAAAAATGTAGAGAAAAAGTAACATAGAATATAAATGTCTTTGAATTTATAAAATTTAATTTTAGGTGTAATTAATATTTATGAGGCGTATAATCATGTAAAACTAATTTTCGTTGTAATAAAATAAAAAGTAAACTGTAACTACGAAAGCAGAAAAACAATCCCACAAAAGAATAAAAAACAAACGCTATAAAAATGACAGAGAGGAAAGAGAAATTAAAGAGCAAAACGCAATTACTGGACGCTTTATTATATCCATTAATCATATGATTGAGTGCAAAATAAAGGAGGGAAATACGAACCTTTATTTCAGGTTTAGTGTGTATTTTTTAAATTAAAAAAAATACATGATTTTATTGGTACACTATTTTCTTGCTTTTGTTTTATTATTACAAACAAAATACATAACTTTTAATTTAGCTGTAACAATGTATCAAGGGCATTTTATAATATTAAATATGTATAGCTAATCGAAAAATGTTAAGAAAAAGGAATATAGACAATGAATATTTTGAAAATCTTAACATTTAATTTTGGCTGCAATTAAACTTATGAAGCGTTTAATGGCGTAAAAGTAATTGCCACATAAATAATCCAAAAAATAAAAATAAAATACTAATTACGGAGGCAGAAAAAAAAAGAAAGGAAGAAAAATCTAATGCTATAAAAATGACAGGGAGGGAAAGAGAAAATAAAAGAGAAAACTGCAATTACCTCTAATCACCAATAAACGCAATTCAAAACTAATTATCTGGTTGGGTGCAAAAAAGGGCAGGACAATAACATTATAAGCATTTATTTCTGACCCTTTTTTAAGATAAAACAAGAACGAAAAATCATGCATCAAGCATAGATTATGTAACACTTTTCAACGCTTCCAAAATATTTTTACAAGTCTTTATCGTTTAATAAGGTGAAAGAGGATACCTAAGTAAAAAATTTAAACAAGTTGGAAATTGTACGTCAAACGTGACAAACGAGGTGCGTTCGTACTATAGCTAGTTATATAAATATTCAGATCTTGATGATTTTTAATTCTGTGAAATGAATTAGATCGTCTGCATATTCATTTCTGTCATAAAATAAGTATCTCGGTCGCTTGACGATTCAACCTCGGAAGCTCCTATAACAAGAGAGCACCGATTTCTTTTTAAAAAATTCAAATTTCTTAATAAATATTTTTATTAATATCTTCTAAAGTTTTGATTCGATTTTCATAAAATTTGAAATGTCTCGACAAAATTCTACAAAGATAATATATCTTAAATTTCAAACCATTCGATTGGGTAGTTTTTGCGTTGTTATACGCGGACGGACGGACGGACAGACAGACAGACAGACAGACGGACGGACGGACCAGACGACGACAATAGGTGCTACGTATTTATATAATTACGAACGCACCAAAAAAAGCATAACATATTAAAAAAAAAACAATTTCAGGAATTAAACAACAACACTCGAAAAAATATCCGAATTCTATTGTGCAGCCCTCTATATGATCTATAGATTTTTATATACACTATATAGAATGCTAAATTTTAGTTTAGTTAGGAAACGCGTAGTATAATTTAAAATTCCTGATCTGAAATTTTCGTCAATGAACAGAAATGTACTCGAGATATTTTGTGCCACCCTCTAATGATCTATAAAATTTATACACACCAAGTAATGGACAAAAAATGAGTTAAAATAAAAAGCGCGTTCAGCAACTGAAAACGCATTTCCAGAAATTATTGTTAACAAACAATACCGAATTCTTTTGTGTGTCCTTGTAAATGAACGATGATTGTTATACACACAAAATTCTATAGTAAGCCTTTTGTAATGTACCTTAGTGATATATATTAATTTGAATATGTTTGAAATAGTGAAACATTATTAAAATAAACCGCAAACGATATTTCTCCATAGACCGTAATGTAACGGAATTAATTTGAGTGCCCCTGTAAAGGAACTACAAGTGCTACACACTTTATTTTCAATACTGAACTTGCCATAATAAACTTCAATAACATATATGAATTGCATAAAAATTCGAATACATTTACGTAAGTTAGAGCACGGACAGGCAGACAGACAGACAAACCGAATTCATAAACATTTTTCAACTATATGTTGGAAAGTGTTAAAAAATAACACCAGAGAACTTCGCGAGATTTTATTTGTAGTTATGGTACGTATTTTGGAAACTTCTCGTTATATTTTCATAATTCACATGCAACAAGGTAAGTATGTTTGTTGAAAATTTCACTAATTTATTTTCATAATTGTTAAAGTTTTGAATGAAAATACACAGTGTAGAAGGTGGCAGAAATACATTGACTGACCGAAATACTAATGCACTTCCAGCATTTCTCGCAGTATCATCATGCCATGGCAAGCAAGTCTGTACAAAGTATACGCTACAACCTCTTTCTTAATGTTAAAATTATGAACGGAAATCCTTTTTATTAACACGTTCCAACATAAGTTGAAAAGTGTTTATGAATTCAGTTTGTCTGCCTGTCTGTCCATGCTCTAACTCTCGTAAATCTACTCGGATTGTCGTGAAATTTTTATAGATCATTGAATTTTACTATAGAATGTTCGGTATTGAAAAGGAAGTGTGTAGCATTAATAGTTCATTTACAGGGACACACAAAAGAATTCTATTACATTACGGTCTATGGGGAAAAATCATTTGAGGTGCATTTTATTAATGTTACAATATTTCAAACATAATGAAATGAATATGCATTGCTGAAGTGGACTACAGCATGCTTACAACGGAGTTTACAATTAGTAGCATTCATAGTTGTGAAGACTCTTCTGAATGTGGGAGTGTTCTAATTAAACAGGCCTTTCTAACGACGAACACAAGTTTAATAAGACGACGTACAGTTGACATAAAAATGACGAAGACAGGTACTTCCCACGACATTAAATAAACATAGAGGATTAATCATATTTTTTTCAATATTCATGACCGATAACATTTACTCACGGCCATTTTCATAATAATTCTGGTTTCTAATATGACAGACGACGTTCTTACTCGCTGACATTATGAGTTCTACTGCCGTGCTCTTTCGTTTCTCCAGAAGGGGGCGCTACTAGAGCAAGAAAAGGCATGCGCAGTCCTCACAATAGTTCAATTACAGGGACGTACAAATGAATTCCTTTACATTATGATCTATGGGGAAAAACCGTTTGCGGAGCATTTTGAACATGCTATGGTACTTGAAACATAATGGAATTTAAAAGGATCACTAAGGTTCAATACAACTTTTTTTTTCTATAGATTGTGGAGTGCGTAGGATTTATCGTTCATGTACAGAGACGCACAAAAGAATTCGGTTAAAGGACTGACTAGGATCGCTAATTGCTAGAAGGGCTCTTTATGCTGTGGTATGCAATTTTATGTAATTTTTAGTGTATTACGTGTTGTTTAAAAATCCTGTAGATCCTATACAGGGCTTCACGAAAGACTTCGAATAGGGGCCAGCAATGGCTGAAAATAGATTTTTACTGAGTTATGCATTTTTTAATTGCTTATATCTCATTTCATCGTATGAAAAAATTAAATTTCTTAAGAATATTCCGTTAGTGTTGGAAAGTGTTTCATAATCGATGCCGGATGCATGCTTTTCGTTCTTGTTTGGTTCGGAAAGACACATCCTGTAGTATACCAATTATTTGTAAATCTTCTTTTATAGCAAATGAATGATGAAAAAATACATTAACTCGTTCGGGGTCCAATGTCGTACTAATAGGACATGTTTAAACGTTCAGTATTATTTTATCTAGACAATTATTTTTCTTATTAGGCGAGTTCGTAATTACCTAAGTACGTAGCACCTATATAGTCGTCGTGTGGTCCGTCCGTCCGCATATAACATCGCAATAACTACCCAACCGAATGGTTTGAAATGTAAAATATAGAATCATTGCACCCAGAAAAAGGAATTGATTAAAACTACAAAACATGTTTTGTTGAGCAAAATTCAAGTAAAATTGAACCATTTTACTTGAATTAACAAAACATTTTTTGCTGACGATACAAATTTTTTTTTTTGGAATTGCAAAAAAAATTTTTTTTTTGTTGATTCAAACAAAATTTATATTGACCTATATTTAAACAAAAAGTTTTGTTGGGTCAACCAAATGTTTGTTGATTCAACAAAACTTTTTTCTGGGTGTGCAGAATTTTGTCGAGTCATTTCAAATTGTATGAAAGTCGAATCAAAACTTAAAAAGATATTGATAAAATTTTTCTTTATTCTATTAAATCCTATCGTAAGTAATCTATATAGTAAAAGCGCAAGTCATGTGACTGAGGAAAACCAATATGGGCAAACCACATCTTTTTCCATAAACCAAGCGGCCATTTTCATTCAAAATTATTTTTTCGAATAAAATTGCATAAAAGTTACATTTTTAGAAAGATCGTTCAAAAAAATGGTTTGCTTGAATTATGAGTTACATCAAAAAATGTATAGATTCTGAGATAACTTCAGTGAAAATTAGGTTAACAGCCGAATATCTCAATCCATTAAAGTAAATAAACAAAAGATTCATCGTGAGTCATAGAAATATTAAACCTTGGAGGTAATCATTCGCAAAGCAAGATCTCCAGGGTGAATTTCACAGCGCTGTCTGGTGTCGCAAAAAAAAAATTCGCATCTGTAAACATGGCATACGTATAATAAGAAAAAAAAGGCATCCTCATTTCGCACATAGCAGACGATATAATTTATTTCACTAAAATAATAACGATTTTTTTTTGTTACATTGTAAAACTAGTTATAGCATGACGCGAACACACATCATTTGTCACGTTTAACGTACAATTTCCAACTTGTCATCTACATGTAGAAGTGACAGTATATGTCGGTACAATTATTACAATGACTTCTTCAATGTTTCAGCATTTAGTAATAATTATAATAATAAAAGTTTGCTTAATTCCCTTTAGACCGTAGGCGATTCTTTTAGTTTAAACACATGCTTCGTTCTTTGAATTTAAAATAGAAATTTAGAATTTTCCAAATAAGTAATTTGTGATAAAATATAAAGAAAACTAGAAAGTGGTTATGTTTGTTTAATCTTGTAATACGACATATTTCAAACGTCTTCAAAAATTCTTCCTTAGCATATTATCATATGAATAGTACTCAGAATAACTCTATTCGCTAGGTTTTAGTAGACCTATTCGTTAAACTTCAGTAAATATTACCTTTTGTGATTTGGACAGCTGCTGTTAATATTATTATTGTAAAAATATTTTTTCCCAAAAATTGAAAAAATAAAAAAGGACACGAAAGTGCTAAATGTTATTTGTATAGGTAATCATTAAATGTTAGGAAAAATAATAGATTATAAATGCTTTAAAATTCATAAAATTAACGTAAAAGTATTTTTTCCCCCAAAATTGAAAAAAAGCCATACCCGTAAGGTTAAAATTAACTTGTGTAGCTAACCATTAACTGTTCAGGAAAATAATATAGATTATAAATGCTTTAAAATTCATAAAATTAATGTAAAAATAATTTTTTCCCAAAATTGAAGGAGGAAAAAAGCCGTACACGAAAGTATTAAAATTAACTTGTGTAGCTAGCACTTAAATGTTTAGAAAAATAACATAGATTATAAAAACTTTACAATTTATAAAATTAACGTAAAAAATTTGAAAAACCTCGCTTACAAAAGTGTTAAAATAACCTGTGTAGAAAAATAACAGATTATAAATACTTTAAAAACTCCCAAAATTAACGTAAAAGTAATTTTATCTCAAAATTGAGAGAGAAAAATCGGACCCGAAAATGTTAAATCTAACTTTTATAGCTAACGATTAAAGTTTACTTGTATAAAATTAACCATAAAATGTTCAGAAAAATAATACAGATTAGAAATACTTTAAAATTCATAATTTTTTCCAAAAATTGAAATAATAATTAAAAAAAATTAAAATTCATAAATTTAACGTAAAAGTAATTTTTCCCAAAATTAAATAAATAAATAAATCGGACTCCAAAGATTTAACCACAAAGACGAAAACAAAAACAGCAAACAAAACAAAGAGGAATAAAAATCAAATGTTATAAAAATGACAGGAGAAGGAAAAGAAATAAAAGGGCGAAACGCAATTACTGAACAATCTATCACCACTAATCATCTGCTTGGGCGCAAAAAAGAGGAAAATAATATTTCGAGGCATTTATTTCAGAAGCTTTTATAAGATGGAAAAATAACACTAGAGACCACTTAGGAGACTATTTTATATATATATATATATATATATATATATATATACTGTAGCTAAAAAGTGTTTATTGGATATGTTTCACGTAAAAAACAGTAAATGTATTACGCAATTACCTTGTAAAACTTCATTTGGGATCTTTTATTTCTTTTTACATATTTAAAGATGGGGCTAGAATTATTATTATTTTTTTGAAAAGGTTAAAAAACTTACAAAGTGAATAAATAATTTAAAGAAGAAAAAAAGTAATAAAATAAATAAACATAAAGTATTTATTTCAGACGCTTTTTTAAGATGGAAAAATAAAACTAGAGACCATTTACGAGTTTTTTATTTATTTATTTTTAATCTGTACTGCAGCAAAAAATGTGTTTATTGAATGTGTTTCAGGAAAAATAACAAATATATTATATAATTCTCTAGCAAAACTTCTTTTCTGATTAATGTTGATTTATTTCTTTTTACGTATTTAAAGATGAGGAAATACAGTGTTGAATTCAGACACTTTTCCCCCCAGGAGAGATTTCTGGGGCTCCGGGGGGACAAGCTACAGTTCTGGGGGGAAACTGCACTTTTTGACCATTGAAAGTATAAAATCTGAAATCTTCCGGGGGGGGGGGGTTCAATGCTCCGGGGGGATGTCCCCTTCGGGCCACCCCCTGAATTAAACACTGAGGAAAAAGATGGTGTTTAATAATGCAATACTATATTTAAAAATAATATCTCGAGAAACAACCACTTAGAAGTGTTTTGTTGTGTTTATTGAAAAATAATAATTAATTTATGAAATAAATAAATACATAAAAATTACTTAACACAGAATAAATATAATAAGGTTAAACAAATAAATAGGAGGCATTTATTTTATACTAGCCGCATTTGGCGACCACTTGGTCTCTCCTAAATGTATGCTAAGCATTGCAGCATGTTACTTTTATTCATAATTCAATTTATTGGCTTGATCCTTCGCCAAATCGAAAGATTCTGATAGATAAATCAAAAACTATTTGCGATCATATCAGCTCTTCGTATATTTCTCTTTATTGTTATGTATTTCATTTATTTTGTCAAAAACCGCTTAACTCGGTTAAGCATTTATGCTTCATGTCCATTTGCTTATCTGCTGCAAATACGTTTGCTGATGCGGTGATTAAAAAACCTATAAAGTAATTGGATCCACTGTCAACTGGCGTATTTTAGCTAACACCATTTGGTGCGATGAATTGTTTTTTGGGAAAAGCCTTTAGTGATATCCTTATTTACATTAAACCCTACTGTTGCTAATATCTTTTTTGTTTTACGCTAACCTTGACTGTAGACTCGATTACAGAAGATTAGAAAAAAATATCATTAATATTATTTAAACTTCTTGGATAATATGCTATAATCGAGCTGCATACTAATTGACGCATTCTTGATACAGATCAGGAGTTTTCAGGAAACATAATAAATAGGAAGCCTTTGTTTCAGAGCGTTTTTTGAAATAAAATCACGCTAAAGACTACCAAAGTCCTTTTTTTTTTTGTGTTGTTTTTTTGCACGGTAGCAGAAATTGAAATGTGTTTAATATACTTCTTTTATAACTACAAATCTAATTACGTATTTTTTTTTTTACAATTATTATTATTATTTATTTTTTTGAGCCAAATGTTATCTATTTTCTTTAAAATAAAACTAATATAATTTATGCTTCTAAAATTCCCCTGGCAACCCCCCCCCCCCCCGTCAAATACTATTAACAGAACTTTAATATAACTTAAAATAAAACATATGCAGTTTGTACTTTGTAATCACCATTGTATACACAGAAAGAATATAATTCACATTTAGTTTCATATAGGAAAACTTACCAATTTCACTTCCCTAGTGATTACATTTCGAATTAAGCATAACATCCAAATCACTTACCTGTGGAAAAAACAAAAACAAAATGTAAATTAAATAGCAGAAATAAGTGCAATACGATTTTATTAATATGAAACATCGGAAATATAAAAAGAAATTACAAAACATCATCTGAAATATAAACTTTTATAAATAACTAGCTGTTACCCGTGACTTCTTTCACCTGACATCTAAAGAAAAATCAATGCTTTAATTAAGCAAAAAAGTTTCACCAACGATAATTAGAAACATACAATTAACAAACTCCATATCACATTTTATAGTGGATTTTTATATAATATTTTCAATGATCCAAATTTGAATAGTTAAGTTTTTATGTACAAGATGATTTTAAATTTCTTTCATGTGCTTGAAATTTCACACGCTTTCTCTAAGATTAAGTGTGTTGAGTAATTTACTTACTTGTTATTCTATTTTATAACTTCTATTTATTCTGTTTTACTTTTATTGTGTTCATGGATATTGATTTATTTATGTTTTCTTGCCAAAGAATATTGCTTAACGTGATTATGTTAGTAAATTTTATTGAGGACTTTTAGGTAGATTTCGTAAGAAATACTACCTATTATATTCTCCCCTAAGTTGGAATTTTTGAAAAAATTTTGCAGATCTACGCCGATTATGACTCCCAGAACCCAAAACCACGCTCAGTTCAAATCTTTATCTATCTATCTATCTATCTATCTATGTCACTTTTTTATGGACACAATACCTGCAATAATTCTGCACAAATCTCTTCCAAACTGATACATAAAATCAAGGGGCATAAAATCTAGGCCAAGTTCGTTAATGAGCACAATCGAACCAAGGGGGGGGTAAATGGGGGGGGGGGCTTTTTGTGAAAACAGAAAAAACCCATAATTTCTTAATTATGATACGTATCGAATCCGTTTAAAGTTATTATTACTTCTAGGAAAAGGGCCGAAAATTCATGTATGACAGATTTTTGATATCAGTAAAAATGGCCCCAAGGGTGGAGGGAAAGGGGGTTTTTATAAGACAAAAATTCATAATTTCGTCAATTCACAAGATATCAAATCCGCTTAAATTTATTATAAATCCTCTTAATATTATCTAAAACTTTTACATTGACAAGTTTTTTATAGGACCAACCCTTATAGCAAAAAAAAATCCCTGACGGCTCGGCCTACAGGCACAGGTAGATTTCGAAGACGCAGACCGTGGGGCGCCTGTTTGTCGGGAATTGCGGAAGAAATGACCTTTTTTACGATGATGCGGCAGTTTGACTATAACTACTTCGCCTACTTCAAAACCTAACTTGTTTGCAGGCGGACTCGGCAGGGATTTTTTTGTTTTTAATTTTTTTTTTTTGGTATAACGGTTGGTCCTATAAAAAACTTGTCAACATAAAAGTTTTAGATAATATTAAGAGGATTTATAATAAATTTAAGCGGATTTGAAATCTTGGGAATTGACGAAGTTATGCATTTTTTTCTTCTACCCCCCCCCCTCCCCCCCTCTTAAGGCAATTTTTAATTATATCAAAAATCTGTCATACATAAATTTTCGGCCCTTCTCCTAGAAGTAATAATAACTTCAAACGGATTCGATACGTATCATAATTAAGAAATTATGGGTTTTTTTTCTGTTTTCACAAAAAGCCCCCCCCCCCCCCCCCCCCTGGTCCGATTTTGCCCATTAACGAACTTTACCGAGATTTTATGCCTCTTGATTTTATGTATCAGTTTCGAACAGATGCGGGAGT
This sequence comes from Maratus michaelseni, assembly GCA_963931845.1. NCBI lineage: Eukaryota > Metazoa > Arthropoda > Arachnida > Araneae > Salticidae > Maratus > Maratus michaelseni. The sequence goes on along the minus strand of OZ007593.1, from coordinate 46,899,351 downwards.
TGGAACCGCTTACTTCGAAAAATAACTTGTTTGCAGGCGGAGCCGGCAGGGGTTTTTTTGTTTTTATTTTTTTTTGCTATAACGGTTGGTCCTATAAAAAACTTGTCAATATAAAAGTTTTAGATAATATTAAGAGGATTTATAATAAATTTAAGCGGATTTGAAATCTTGGGAATTGATGAAGTTATGATTTTTTTTCTTCTAAACCCCCCCCCCTTCCCCCGCTTAAGGCAATTTTTAATTATATCAAAAATCTGTCATACATAAATTTTCGGCCCTTCTCCTAGAAGTAATAATAACGTCAAACGGATTCGATACGTATCATAATTAGGAAATTATGTTTTTTTTTCTGTTTTCACAAAAATCCCCCCCCCCCATCAATTTTCCAACCCCCCCCCTGGTTCAATTTTGCCCATTAACGAACTTGACCGAGATTTTATGCCCCTTGATTTTATGTATCAGTTTCGAAAAGATGCGGGAGTTGGAACCGCCTACTTCGAAAAATAACTTGTTTGCAGGCGGAGCCGGCAGGGATTTTTTTTTGTTTTTAATTTTTTTTTCTATAACGGTTGGTCCTATAAAAAACTTGTCAATATAAAAGTTTTAGATAATATTAAGAAGATTAATAATAAATTTACGCGGATTTGATATCTTGTGAATTGACGAAGCTATGATTTTTTTTCTTCTAAAACCCCCCTTTTTTCCCCCCCTTGGAGCCATTTTTAATTATATCAAAAATCTGTCATACATAAATTTTCGGCCCTTCTCCTAGAAGTATTAATAACTTTAAATGGATTCGATACGTATAATAATTAAGAAATTATGGGGTTTTTTCTGTTTTCACAAAAGCCCCCCCCCACCCTCCCCCCCTTGGTTCGATTTTGCCCATTAACGAACTTGACCGAGATTTTATGCCCCTTGATTTTATGTATCAGTTTGTAAAAGATTAACGCAGAATTTTTCCAGTTATCGTGGTCAGAAAAAAGTGACATAGATAGATAGATAGATAGATAGATAGATAGATAGATAGATAGATAAAGTTTTGAACTGGGGGTGGTTTTGGGTTCTGGGAGTCATGATCGGCGTAGATCTGCAAAATTTTTTCAAAATTTCCAACTTAGGTGAGAATGTAATAGGTAGTATTTCTTACAAAATCTACCTAAAAAAAAAAAAAAAAAAAAAAAATCCCTGCCGGCTCCGCCTGCAATCAAGTTAGGTTTCGAAGTGGGCGGTTCCCATCTGCCGTATCATGGCAAAAAGGTCATTTCTTCCACAATTCCCAACAAACAGGCGCCCCACGGTCTGTATCTTCGAAATCTACCTGTGCCACTAGGCCGAGCCGTCAGGGATTTTTTTTAATTTAAGGATACTTCAGACATGACTTTGAAGTGATCAGAATTATCGAAAAATCAGCATACAACATTATGTTTTTATTCAAAAACGCTGGGCGTTTTGAAGAGAAAAAAATCCCTGACGGCTCGGCCTACAGGCACAGGTAGATTTCGAAGACGCAGAACGTGGGGAGCCTGTTTGTCGGGAATTGCGGAAGAAATGACCTTTTTGCGATGATGCTGCAGTTGGAACTGCCTACTTCGAAACGAAACTTGTTTGCAGGCGGAGCCAGTAAAGATTTTTTTTTTTTTGCTATAAGAGTTGATCCTATAAAAAACATGTCAATATAAAAGTTTTAGATAATATTAAGAGGATTTATAATATATTTAAGCGGATTTGAAATATTGGGAATTGACGAAATTATGAATTTATTTCTTCTAAAATCCCCCTTCCCTCCCCCCCCCTTAAGGCAATTTTTAATTATATCAAAAATCTGTCATACATAAGTTTTTGGCACTGTTCCTAGAAGTAATAATAACTTCAAACGGATTCGATACGTATAATAATAAAGAAATTATGAGGATTTTTCTGTTTTCACAAAAAGCCCCCCCATTTCCCCCCCCCCCTTGGTTCGATTTTGCCCATTAACGAACTTGACCGAGATTTTATGACCCTTGATTTTATGTATCAGTTTCGAAAAGATGCGGGAGTTGGAACCGCCTACTTCGAAAAATAACTTGTTTGCAGGCGGAGCCGGCAGGTGTTTGTTTTGGTTTTAATTTTTTTTTTTTGCTATAACGGTTGGTCCTATAAAAAACATGTCAATATAAAAGTTTTAGATAATACTAAGAGGATTAATAATAAATTTACGCGGATTTGATATCTTGTGAATTGACGAAGCTATGATTTTTTTTCTTCTAAAACCCCCCTTTTTTCCCCCCCTTGGGGCCATTTTTAATTATATCAAAAATCTGTCATACATACATTTTCGGCCCTTTTCCTAGAAGTAATAATAACTTCAAACGGATTCGATACGTATAATAATAAAGAAATTATGAGGATTTTTCTGTTTTCACGAAAAGCCCCCCCATTTCCCCCCCTTGGTTCGATTTTGCCCATTAACGAACTTGACCGAGATTTTATGACCCTTGATTTTATGTATCAGTTTCGAAAAGATGCGGGAGTTGGAACCGCCTACTTCGAAAAATAACTTGTTTGCAGGCGGAGCTGGCAGGGGTTTGGTTTGGTTTTAATTTTTTTTTTGCTATAACGGTTGGTCCTATAAAAAACATGTCAATATAAAAGTTTTAGATAATACTAAGAGGATTAATAATAAATTTACGCGGATTTGATATCTTGTGAATTGACGAAGCTATGATTTTTTTTCTTCTAAAACCCCCCTTTTTCCCCCCCTTGGGGCCATTTTTAATTATATCAAAAATATGTCATACATACATTTTCGGCCCTTTTCCTAGAAGTAATAATAACTTTAAACGGATTCGATACGTATAATAATAAAGAAATTATGAGGATTTATCTGTTTTCACAAAAAGCCCCCCATTTCCCCCCCCCTTGGTTCGATTTTGCCCATTAACGAACTTGACCGAGATTTTATGACCCTTGATTTTATGTATCAGTTTCGAAAAGATGCGGGAGTTGGAACCGCCTACTTCGAAAAATAACTTGTTTGCAGGCGGAGCCGGCAGGGGTTTGTTTTGGTTTTAATTTTTTTTTTGCTATAACGGTTGGTCCTATAAAAAACATGTCAATATAAAAGTTTTAGATAATACTAAGAGGATTAATAATAAATTTACGCGGATTTGATATCTTGTGAATTGACGAAGCTATGATTTTTTTTCTTCTAAAACCTCCCCTTTTCCCCCCCCTTGGGGCCATTTTTAATTATATCAAAAATCTGTCATACATACATTTTCGGCCCTTTTCCTAGAAGTAATAATAACTTTAAACGGATTCGATACGTATAATAATAAAGAAATTATGAGGATTTATCTGTTTTCACAAAAAGCCCCCCCCATTTACCCCCCCCCCCCCCCTTGGTTCGATTTTGCCCATTAACGAACTTGACCGAGATTTTATGACCCTTGATTTTATGTATCAGTTTGGAAGAGATTTATGCATAATTTTTCCAGTTATCGTGGTCAGAAAAAAGTGACATATATATATATATATATATATATATATATATATATAAACTTTTGAACTGGGGGTGGTTTTGGGTTCTGGGAGTCATGATCGGCGTAGATCTGCAAAAAATTTTCAAAATTTCCAACTTAGGTGAGAATGTAATAGGTAGTATTTCTTACGAAATCTACCTAAAATAAAAGAAAATATATGGTAAAAATAAATAAATAAATAAAATAAAACGCCACGAAGCACAAAAGTTCAAAAATAAATAGCAATCGAAAACCAAAAAAATATCTTTAACTCTCGTATTTTTATTTTACAGTACCATATATTTCACAGCTGTAAGAACTACCAACAATGCAAAATGTCTATCACGCCCAAAGGGCTCTTAAAGCCTAAAGCTTGTTTATTAAGAAATAAAGTTGTGCTTAGCGCTTTCAACCAGTTTTGCGAAAAAAAAATCTCTTTACTTATAAAAATAAAAAAGATTATGCACCAAATTATGAATAAACATGTTATATCGATTGTTGTGTTAAAATTTGGTATTCTCGAAAGTTGGCAACCAATGGGGTACAAAGATTACACCGCAGAGGTATTTTAACATATAGATTTAGATATTTTAAAACTTAAAGGAATTATCAGATTATCTCGCCTCTCTTATCCGGGATAACCGATTGATAACGCAATTCTTTACTTGCTTTTTCCCTGCGTTTTTCCACAATCAAGGTGCCATTAAAATAATGGGGGAGGTAAAGGTAGAATTTCTTGTTTTATTAGTGGCATCGGCCCGTGTTTGAATTTCACATGAACTACTCCACTGGTAAACTCCAGTCTCTAACGAAAATTAAATGCTAATAACGTCTACATCTATTATATTTATTTAATTTTAGCGAAATCGGGATTCTGGACGAATGTACGGTAAACGGTCTTTTAACTTAAGTAATTGTAGAAGATATAGTCTGAAAATTATGCTATATTGTGTAATTGGAATAAAATACTTGTTTTTTTCTAAATAAAAATCGGCGCATGATTTAATGTATGACGACTTTTTTACCAGGGATAGTTTTCAGTGCGAACAAATAAACTGTCAACATACTTGTTTTTTTCATTCACTGCTTGAATCTTGCGTAAATATGCATTTATTGTTATTCATTGAAAGCGTTAACAAATTTAGCTTTTATTCCAGTACTAGCAAAACCCGCGGCTTTGCTCGCGTAATTCTTGAAAAATGCCAAGTGGTATTCGTTGGCCTATTTTCATTAGAGGAAATTTTACTTCCACAGATAATTCAGAAATTACTAATTAAGTAAATTTCTGTAATGGCTATATCACAGAAACAATTTTAAAACTTTTCTGTTCCTGCTCACATTAAAATTTCAAAAATTTTAAAAACTGTTCTATGGATGCATTTGTGACTCTAACGTAACAGCCATGTAAAATTTTAAGTTTTTATCCCGAACAATTTCAGGTAAATCATTGTTTAGAAGAGTTTTAGAAATTTTTCAGCTTATTTCACTTTTTAAAATTTCGATTTTTTTTTTATGGAAACCGTTTTTAGTGAGCACTGAAATCTTAAAAATAGCCAGTATCCCAACTTTCAACTTCCTATACCAGCAACATCACTAAAATTGCAATTTTGGAATGTTTTTTGCTTCTGTACCTTTTTTAAATTTCGAATTTTCTAAAAACTGTTCTGTGGAAGCATTTACGTAACTAACAGGCATGTTAAATTGTACGTTTTTATCGCTAACAATTTGGAAAAAAACATAATTTATAACGTTTTCCGACCAGTTTACACCTTTAAACTTCGAATTTTTAATAGACTGTTTATACTGAGCGTCTGCATCTTAAAAGTTAAAATTGTACTAAATTTCCAGTTTCTAACCCGAATAAATCGAATTAAATCATAATGTAGAATGTTTTTAGACCGTTTTCCGCTCATTTTAGCCTGTTAAATTTCGATTTTTTTTTAGAAAAAGATCTTAGCGAGAATTTGCATTTTAATAGTAACCACCATACCAAATACGAAGCTTCTATACCAGCTGTATCACATAAATTGAAATTTTAGTACGTTTTTTTTTCTCCTGTCCTTTTACATTTCGCATTGTTAGTAAACTGTTCTGGGTGATCATTTAAGTAAGTCAGACGAAATTTTAAGTTTCTAGCCTTAATACTTTCAAATAAATCGTAACTTAGAACGCTTCTCGCACGTTTCACTATTTTAAATTTTAATTATGTGCGACCAAATCAGCCGCCATGTAAAATTTTAAGTTTCTACCCCTAATAATTCTGAGGTAATTGTAATTTAGAATGCTTTTTAAACGCTTTCTGCTCATTTCAACGTTTGAAATTTTGAATTTCTTTACAAACCATTGTTAGCGAGCATTTGTATATTAAAATTAAAAGTAACTGTCATGCCAAATTTGAAGTTTCTAATCCTATTACTAAAAAAAAAAAAATCGTAATTTAGAACTTTTTTTCCTTTTACACCCTTTTAAATTTCGATTTATTTTTAAAAACTGTTCTGTATGTGCACTTGGGTCTTAAAAAGTATCAGCCATGTTAAATTTCAAGTTTCTGTCCTTAACAATTCCATAGAAATCGTTATGTAGAATGTTTTCCTTCATATCACTCTTTTAAATTTCAATTTTTTTTAAATTGTCCTTAGAAAGCATGTATTTTTTATAATTTACTATCTTGCCCAATTTCAAGTTTCTAATCTCTTCAGTATAATAAAAATTGCAATTTTAGAACGTTCTTCTCTCTGAAAACCCCCTGAGGGCAGTAGCACTGACATAAAATATAACCTGTGTAAATCATTGGTAAATCATACTTTTAAATTCGGTTCGGTAGTTTCAAAGATTCCATTGAAATTGTAATTTAGAAAGTTTTTAGAACACAATTAGCTCATTTCACCCTTTTAAATTTCGAACTTTTTAGAAACTGTTCTTAGAGAGCATTTACATCTTATAAATAACTTACCATGCCGAATTTCAAGCTTCTAGTTCGTTCAATATAAAAAAAAGCGAAATTTTTGAACGTTTTTTCGATCTTGCACCCCATGTGGTAGTGGCACCTATATAACATATAGTCTATGTTACAGCAAGTACTATTACCATCAATTTGCCTCCATCACTTTTCTATATATGGTTCTATAGAGTTCCAAAGATTTCATAGAAATTATAATTTAGAATGTTTTTAGAACGCATTTTGCTCATCTCAACCTTTTAAATTTCAAATTTTTTTAGAATTTGTTCGTAGAGAGCATCTACATCTTAAAAATAACTACCATTCTAAACTTCAAGTTTCCAGTTCCTTCAGTATAGAAAAAATCGAAATTTTAGAACGTTTTCTGCTTTTGCACCCACCTGTGGTAACGAGAACGACATAAAATGCAGCCTATGTTACTGTTATCATCAATTTGCCACCATCACTTTTGAAAGTGGTTCTGTAGTTCCAGAGATTCCATAGAAATTGTAATTTAGAATGTTTTTAGAACGCCTTTCGCTCATCTCATCCTTTTAAATTTCGAATTTTTTTAGAATTTGTTCTTAGAGAGCATTTACATCTTATAAGTAACTACCATGCCAAATTTCATGTTTCTAGCTCCTTCAGTATAAAAAAAATCGAAATTTTAGAACGTTTTTCGCTCCTGCACCCCTGGGGTAGTGGCACCGACAAAAAAAATAGCCTATGTTGGAGCAAGGAGTGTCACCATCAATTTGCCACCATCACTTTTGAAAATGGTTCTGTAGTTCCAGAGATTCCATAGAAATGTTAATTTAGAATGTTTTTAGAGCACTTTTTGGTCATCTCACCCTTTTAAATTTCGAATTTGTTTAGAATTTGTTCTTAGAGAGCATTTACATCTTATAAGTAACTACAGTGCCAAATTTCAAATTTCTAGCTCCTTCAGTATAAAAAAAAAATCGCAATTTTAGAAAGTTTTTCGCTCCTGCACCCCCCTGGAGTTAGTGACACCGACATAAAATATAGCCTATGTTGGAGCATGGGTTGTCACCATCAGTTTGCCATCATCACTTTTGAAATCGCTTCGGTAGTTCCAGAGATTACCCCCCACAAACAAAAAAACAATCGTTACTCCTTTATAATATTAGTATAAATTAAAAAATTGTTTCCCAAGCCTCACTAAATATAGTCGTGTTTCTTGTGGGGGGGGGGGGGGCGGGAGGGGAAATGAAAGATAAACAAAAATTTGTGTTTTATAAATGAAAAACCATTTATGACATACATGTTTGGGGTTTCTGATTTGTTCTTCTCTGAAAGGTATCTAATGATAAGGGAAATGTTTCCATAACCGTGGGTTACAAGGTTACACCAAATCTTTGTAAACATGAACATTTTTCTGAAATTTTTTTAAAGTGTAGAGAATTTTAAGATATACTGGTGGAAAAAAAAATTAAAAGAACAACTATAAAAAGGTACTTTATGTTAATTCTATTAAGTTAAGTCTAATGAAAGGTAGTAGGTTGGTTACTCAAGGTCAATCTTATCAAGTAGTCCAATTCTATTCACCTCTGCTACACAGAAATAGGCAAATTCGACAACATTTTTGCATTTGTAAGATGGAACATGCCATTGAGAAGGCAATTGATGGATTCTGAGAAATGGCGTTTAGTTGGAAGAATGGAAGGAGGACAGTGATCTTCTAAAGCTTGCATTTTGGTAAGGGATTTCCAATCATCTTATAAAATCTGAGTTCATTTGCAGTTTAAAGGTTCGCCCAGACTACCAGAATTACCCGCGACATCGTTTTCGTGGTAATTAAGACTCTTTGATTTTTTATGTCTTTCTTAGCATGTCTAAAGTTCAGAGGTCAAGCAGGGGACGACTTTGCTGACAGTTGGTAAACGCCTTTTTCTTTTGTTGAGACTGTCCTTTCTTTTGTCGATGACCACAAATGAATGTTTAAAATCCTTCGGACAGACTGGGAAGTCGTATTATTTATGGCTCTCTCAGGAAGACTTGCAAAACGATCAAACAAGACAGCGTTCTCATGTGTCGCTGTCTATGATGTGGTATGTTGGACTCTTTGATCTTTTATGACTTTCTTAGCATGTCTAAAAGGTCATAGGTCAAGAGCGGGAGCCATGGACAGGTCGAAAACCACTCCTTTCATTTGTTGCAACTCCTCTTTCTTGTGTCGATGACCACAAAATGATTCGAGAAGAATTTGAAGAGATTTGATTTATGGCTATCTCTAGACGACTTGCTTAGGAAGGCACTGAACGCAGCTTTAGACTGCAAACAAATGCAGATTAAGCCAGTCTGTCTACGATAGTTGTAAATCTTTAGCCTGCCCATTCTTTTCGAACGATTTTGTGGTCATCGACAAAAGAAAGAGGTGTTGAACAAGCTGTCAAATATCAATATTCTCTAATATTTAAATTTTCGTGCTTACTATCTTAAATGAAGTAGTAAAATAAATAAATAAATAAATAAATAAAATAAAAAAGATTAATTAGTAAATGCAAGTTTTCTATTTAATAGATCAGCAAAAATATGTCATAAAAATGTTTAAACAGTTTAAATAATTATAAACTAAACTAAAGAAAGTCGATATAGGCTTCGAAGCATCTAGATGGAAATTCCCAAAATTTCTACCATCCATCATATATCATTTCTAAATTCATAGTGCATATTACATTCTATCATACATTCTATCATATTTTTGATTTATGTCCTCATATGCGCGTCTATTAGAATTTTTACGCAATATATCCTGAGAAATGATAAATTGCATGAAACGGAAAACATTCAAAGCAGCAAATATTATTGGAATTTTGAAATAAGGAATTTTATCCTTGTATTATATTGATTTAAAACTGCTATTAGAATTATTAAAATGCAATCTATTTCTTTTTCACATCGTTTGCTCAGTATTAATATTTTTTTGTATAGTAATATGAATATCGATCAAAGTGTGGAATCGGATCGGGTTAACCCGAACAGCGGTTTGGGTCGGATTTTCGCTATTTTTTTTTTCCGAATAGGTTTCAGTTAGAGTCCTCCACGAGTCGTGTCGAACCCGAAATTTCTCCTTAAAGTCAACCCCGAACGCGAACCAGATACACTTCACCCAAACCCGAAATATTCCAAACCCGAATCCTATCTGATCCCGCAGTGAAAGAAAATTAATCCATATTTTAATAAAATAATAGAAAAATAGTCTACAATTAGGTCTCTAACATCAATTTTATTTTTGTATAAAAATAAACACATAATATTCAAATATATAGATCTTTTTTCGATTGAAAAATAATCAGGACCTTCTGTTGAAAAACCCGACCCAAAAGAGTCAAACCCAACCCGAATCCGAAATATTTAAAGTCAACCCGACCCGCGACGAAAAAATTAGCGTCACCCCGACACGCGGGTCGAGTCGCATTCGGGTAAAATCGGGTTACCCGACCCGATGCAGAACTCTAGTTCCGGTAGGGTTGCCTTTGAGAATTTCAGGTTTTGGTAATTTCGGGTTGGATTTTGACTCTTGCTTGTCGGATTCGGTCTAACCCGATTTTTCAAAAGAAAATTTAGAATACTAAGGAAATATATATATATATATATATTTAAATATGAATGAGCACATTTATTTTCAAGACAAAAAATATACAATTGACATTAGAGATAAAATTGTAGGCCATTTCTCTGTAATTCTATTTAAAAATATATTAATTTTATTCTACTTCAGATTTCGGGTTTAAAAAAATTTATTTTGTCGGTTTTCGGATCAAAAAAAATTTTTTTTTGTCAAGTTCAAGTTGTATTTCGGGTTATGATCGAGTGCAGGATTCGAATTACATGCAACCATAACTTCAGATTTATGTCATCAGCTACGCTCGTATTGGAATTTTTGAACAATATATTCTGGGAAATGATAAGTTGCATGAAATGGAAAGTGCATCAAAAGGACCAAACGTGATTTGAACAGCAAAATATGAAAAATGGAATTTATTCTTATACTACATTTATTTAAAACTTTTGGTTTTTCTCAAACAGTGTTCTCAGTATCCATATATTTCTTCAATAGTAAAAAAATCTGGAATGACTCCACTCAACTTTCTGAACACTGGTACACTGAGAAAAATGACACTTTCAAAAGACTGAGTAAATGGATGTTTTCATTTTGTTATGAAACTTTTTGTTTCAAATAGGACGAACCAATGCTTTCATTTCCGAAATACCGGAAACACTCAGAATATCGAAACATGGACATACTCAAAACAGAGCACATAGAAGTCAGTTCATATACTCATTTTTGAAACATGGACACTCAAGAATGATTAGAATCAAACTCATTTTTGAAACATTGACATACTCAAAACTGAGCACATAGAGGTCAGTTCATACTCATTTTTGAAACATGGACATTCTCAAGAATGATTAGAATCAAACACATTTTTGAAATATGGACATACTCAAAACTGAGCATATAGAGGTCAGTTCATACTCATTTTTGAAACCAGGTCACTCAAGAATGATTAGAATCAAACTCGTTTTTGAAACATTGACATACTCAAAAATGAGCACATAGAGGTCAGTTCATACTCATTTTTGAAACATGGTCACTCAAGAATGATTAGAATCAAGCTCGTTTTTGAAACATTGACATACTCAAAACTGAGCACATAGAAGTCAGTTCATACTCATTTTTGAAACATGGACACTCAAGAATGATTAGAATCAAACTCATTTTTGAAACACTGACATACTCAAAAATGAACACACAGAGATCAGTTCATGCTCATTTTTGAAACATGGACATACTCAAAAAGGTGCACATAGAGGTCAGTTCATACTCATTTTTGAAACATGGTAATACTCAAATAGGAGCACATGGTGTTTTATTCTTGAGTGTGTTCATGTTTTCAGAAATGAGTGTATGCATGTTTCAAACTTGAGTCATTTTGATTCGGAGCAATTTTTTCTATGCCACATACTCAGATTTGAGTATTTTTTGCTCCGTTTTGAAAATGTCGTTTTTAGAGTGTATACATGTTTAAAAAGTTAATAAATATAAAAGTAAAAAAAAAGTTTTTAAAAAACACTCTTGTATGAGCATTCAATGTTTATCTTGAAAATGCCTAATGTTTTGACTGTATTTCATTTTTATTTTTTTTTACGCTCTTTCATTTCGTTATTTCTATTTCCTCCTGACAATTAAAAGTTACAAACACATTTTCATGCAACACGAAACAATTCTCTTTCATTTCCTTATTTCCACTTATTTCAGACAATTAACAATTATAAAACACATTTTCGTACAATATGAAACAAACGTTTCTCCTTCACTTTATTAATTCCACTTCATTTAGACAATTAACAGTTACTATCATACTATTTTCATTCAATATGAAGTATTTACGGAAGAATTAAGATAGAAGTCATTTAGGATATTTCATCTTTTCCTAACACATAACTCGTGTCATAGATTTGTATCTTTCTCGAGTACCAATACTGTATCTTTAGATAAATATATGCAAAATATGAAGCATTTATATTTCACTGTATTAATTCTTGCATTAACAATTATGATCATTTATTCATACAAAGTTTTAAAAAAAATTTCCAATTGATTTCCGCTTTATTCAAATAACAAACACTTTTTCATACAATCAAATATATTATTTCTGTTGTCAACATCCCTTTATCAGTGCATTTACGAAACGCAAAACAACGAATATCATTCGAAAGGTTTTTGAAGCAGCTTCTGACATAGTACACTCACATTTCGTTAAAACATGGTTTTTTAATTAAAAAATGTTGTTAATTAAAAATTAAATCGACATTGTTTTCATAAATGAAATGAAAGGTTTTCCCCAAATCTATGTTGACACAAAAATAAAATACCGCATTATATCGTGCGCAACAATGTGTATAAAAAAAATAAATAGTACAAAGATGATAAAGTGGGGCGTCTACGCATGTGTTTATTTTATATTTATGGTTAAAAAAGCGAAATTGACAAGAAAAAGACACAATTGATCGATCGAAGCAGTGCTATTTCACGTGTAGAATAAAATGCATACTTTGTTATATTAGATCAAATTGTATTTTAAATGTATTAAATTTATCTTTCTTTGTTTCATGTTTTTCAAGAAGCGGATGACGCCATCCTCTAATGCAGTTAAAATACGACTGTTAATTCTTTTCTCGGGCGTGCCTTTTGCGATCAGTTTTTACTGTAATTTTGATAGAATAAATGAGATGATATTCTGGCTTAACTATTGCTGTTTTCAGATATGTTTATCATTACTTTTTCGGTACTTTTTGGTTAGCCGGGCGCCAGTGATATATGTACATATATAAATATATATGTATGTACATACATATATATATTCATACATATATGTGTACATATATGTCTATGTATATCTATGCATATGTGTAGATATATATGTATATGTATATGTGTGTATATATACATGTATAAATATCATTGGCGCCCGGCTAACCGAAAAGTACCAATTTTTCTTTAGAAGTTTAAACCAACACCTAAAAAATATTAGACTGCAGTGCGACATTTTCGCACTGGTCCACTGGTAAAAATTATTGCTTTTTTAATTCCTTAATCCCACTTTATTCATACATGTGATCTTATTTTTATAAAATACGAAATATTTCTCTTTCACTTTATTAGGTCACTTTACTGAAACAATCAAAAATTATTCCCACACACATTTTCATGCACACGAAACTTTCTTTTCCATTTAATTAATTCAACTTTATTCAAACAATTAATAATAGCAAAACATTTCTCTTTCATTTAATTATTTCTATTTCATACAGACAATTAACTATTAAAAATACATTTTCATGCGAAGCGAAGCATTTCTCTTTCAATTCATTAATCCAACTTTATGCAATCAATTAACAACTTCTAACACCTTTTCATGAAATACAAAACAATTCTCTGTCATTGCATTATTTTCACTTCATTCAGACAATTTGGAATAACAAGTACATTTTCCTACACTATGAAACATAAACGCTTTTATTTTACTTTATTATTTGCACTTCATTTAAACAATTAACAATCCAAACACATTTTCCAGCAACATAAAACATAAATATTTATCTTTCATTCATTAATTCCACTTTATTTCAGACAATTAAGAATTACAAACACATTTTCATACACTTTAAAATATAAACGTTTTTCTTTCACTTTATTATTTATACTTCTTTTAAACAATTAACTATACAAATACATTTTCAAGCAACATAAAACATAAATATTTCTCTTCCATTCATGAATTTCACTTTATTTCAAACAATTAAGAATTACAACCACATTTTCATACACTATGAAACATAAAAGTTTTTCTTTCATTCTATTATATTTACACTTCTTTTAAACAATTAACAATACAAACACATTTTCAAGCAACATAAAACATAAATATTTATCTTTCATTCATTAATTCCCCTTTATTTCAGATAATTAAGAATTAAAACATATTTTCATACACTATAAAATATAAACGTTTTTCTTTCACTTTATTATTTACACTTCTTTTAAACAATTAACAATACAAATACATTTTCCAGCAACATAAAACATAAATATTTCTTTCATTTATTAATTCCACTTTATTTCAGACAATTAAGAATTACAAACACATTTTCATACAGTATAAAATATAAAATTTTTCTTTCACTTAATTATTTACACTTCTTTTAAACAATTAACAATACAAACACATTTTCAAGCAACATAAAAATTTCTCTTTCTTTGCATTAATTCCACTTTATTTCAGACAATTAACAGTTTACTATCGTACTATTTTCATTCAATATGGAATATTTACGAAAGAATTAAGATAAAAGACATCGAGGAAATTTCATCTTTTCCTAACACTTAGCACGTGTCATCGATTGGTATCTTTCTCGAGTATCAATACTGTATCTTTAGATAAATAATGGATCAGATTACGGGGAGAAATTCCAGTTTATTATCGGAAGATAAATCGATGTTAGAACCCATCCTTTATTCGGATCAATATTGTCGCCAGCGCTTGGTTGAAAAAGGATGTTTATATCTATTTAAATCACTTTTTTTTTTACATAAAATATAATTTTTAATAAAAAGTATTAGTGGGGATAAGTACGTGATAATTGTAGAAATATATATAGATTATTCTCACAATTTGTGATGAATAAAATAGAATAATATCATAAAAATGAAGAAATATAAGTAAATAAAAATGCATTATTCTTTGTCAAAGTATATTTTTTCAGATAATATGGTACCATTAATTCAGTTCACTTTTCGAAATAAGTAGCGAAGGTATTAGTAGAGTGTAGTATTAGTAGAGTATTTCAGTGAATCTCATGCAGATGAAATAGCGTCAGCATCTGTATTGAATTTTCTTTTCTGCAGCAATTGTTAAACTAAAACAATTGTAACAAATCATAACACCTTGTAATTACATACTTCTTTTTTAATGCTAAAAGGTGTAAAATAAAAGATTATAAACAGTAAAATATTAGACTGTTGACATATGTTTCAGCCCAATCTGAGCCGTTATCAAAACAAACAAAACTATTCTATAAATGCACGGTCTATGAAGTTATTTGAAACGCAATCATTTAATTGTTCACGTACTTTTAAATTACATGCAGCATCATTTAATTTACCAAAATTGTGGCTAGAGTTATTCCATGGTTACAAATATGGAAATAAACATCCAAGTAAAAAAAAAAAAAAAAAAAAAAAAACCATATGCGAATTTTTTTTACAAAGTACGTGAAAATTTAAATGATTGCGTTTCAAATAACTTTATAAACCGTGCTTTTATAAAATATTTTTATTGGCGAATATCATACAGTCACATAAATATATCTCTTTCTAATGTTGTTTATAGTCTAATTCAATGAAATGTTTGTTCCACATTGATATAAACGGTAAAGATATTATTTATATTTAATCTGCAAGGATTTAATTAAAAATAATAATAACTCATTATTCATAATTCACATTGAATTTAATAGTCAATCATATAAACGGCAAATTTTCTGTTATTAAAAGCAAAATTTCCTTTTTAATTCCATGCACTTCCGATAAACAACGCCGTCTTGGGAGCCCTGGACCCAATTTCCTGTTTTAGGGTCCATTCCCAAAGTAGCATAGATTGTTGGACTATTGTTGGCAGTTTGTGGAAACTGTTGGGAAACGGCAGTGTTGAGGATAAAAGTAACTCTGATAGTGGGAAATGGTTGGAAAATAGCAGATACACAGACACCGTCTAATTAGGAGTGCATTTGAGTAGTATTTTGAGTAACTAACGGTTGACCACTCTTCGGTCTTTGTTGACGAATGGTTCATTGGCCAATGGTACGGAAAGGCGGACATTTCTTACTGTGGGGACAACAATTCGCCAAGAATTAGTCAACGTTGGTTCAACCATTTTGTGCTATTTGTGTTACATACAAATTGTGAGCAATAAGTAGGGTGAATCACTCCTCAAATCGAACATGAGAACAATCCGATTAACAGCGACCCCTTCAACGCGTTCCGAAATATTCAGTTAACAGTAGTGCGTCGTTTCGTGCGTCTGTGAGTCTCAATAAATTTATTATCGATTTCTGTCTGTGTGGTGGTTTTGTGGCGTGTCATGGAGCAGAGAATCAATTTGAAATTCTTGTGCAAATTGGGTAAATCAGCAGGCGAAAATCATGCAATGCTGAAGCAGGTGTCCAGAGATGAAACCATGACCTTGAAGACTGTGTACGCGTGGCTAATACCCCGTTCAGATAGGATATTTAAGATAGCTTAGACAACCGAACTCATTGAGGAAGTTCCACAAAATCCCTCAGTGAGTTCGAACTGTCTATTGCTAGATACAGCCACGACCACTCAGTTTGATTGACTCTGAAGGCTAGCTTTAGCTGATTGGCTGTTGAGGCTGGCTTTAACTTACGCGCATGTGCACATTCTATATCAGTTCAGATGTCAGACAAAGTGACGTTCAGTGAGTTATCTTAGATCAATTTTGCGGTGTTAACAGGTATTCAATTCCGGGAGAGTACCAGCTCAAAAATGGCGGTCTAAGATATCTTAAATATCCAGTGCCAGAAGGGTATTAAAAAGTTAGTGATTGCCTTGAAAGCGTCGAAGACGAGCATCGGAGCGGGAGGCCCGCCACCAGAAGAACAGAGACAAACATCGAGGGAGTACGTGAACTGTTGCAGCGAGATCGGCGATTAACCATCAGGATGTTGTCGGATGAATTGGATATCCCTCGGGAAACTGTTCGGAAAATCGACGAATTTGAGACTCCGAATTTGAGAAAACGCAAACTTTGTTCGCGATTTGTTCCTCATCATCCAACGGAGGAACAAAAACAGCAACGAAAGGAATGTTGTTGAGACTTCATCCACACGGCCGAAACTTACAGTGGCTATGAAAGGACGAAGATTTACAGACATTACGCACATTCAAGCTGCTGTTACAGAGGAATTGAAAGCTGTACCATTGGAGCAATTTTCAAGAGCTTTCGACGATTTGTCCACACGCTGTGTCAGAAATGCGTAGTGTGCAACAGGGACTATTTTGAAGGATTGTAAACAGTTTCCATGTGAGGCCTACTCAATGTAACATTTCATCCTTCATCCTATACTTATTGGTCACACCTTGTATTGACCCAAACATATACTTATTCTACTCATTTTATTAAATGTATCAACTTTGCAAAGCATTTCCATCTTCATGTTATTAAATCGAATTTGTTCGTAAAAGCTCAACACATAATATATGTACTTTTTAGGTAGATTTCGTAAGAAATACTACCTATTACATTCTCGCCTATGTTGGAATTTCTGGAAAATTTTTGCAGATCTACGCCGATCATGACTCCCAGAACCACCACCAGTTCAAAACTTTATCTATCTATCTATATCACTTTTTTATAAACATGATAACTTCAGTAAATCTCTTCCAAACTGATACATAAAATCAAGGGGCATAAAATCTCGGTCAAGTTCGTTCATGGGCAAAATCGAACCAAGGGAGCGGGAAATGAAAGGGGGGCTTTTTGTGAAAACAGAAAAAAACCCACATTGCATAACTTCTTAAGTATGATACGCATCGAATCCGTATAAAGTTAATAATAATTATATGAAAAGGCCCGAAATTTTATGTATGAAAGATTTTTGATATCTTTAAAAATGGCCTCAAGGGGGGGGGGGATAGGGGTTTAAGAAGAAAAGGAAAATCATAACTTCGTCAATTAACAAGATATCAAATCCGCTTAGAGTTATTATAAATCTTCTTAATATTATCTACAACTTTTATATTGATAAGTTTTTTATAAAACCAACCTTAATAGCAAAAAAAAAAAAAAAAAAAATCCCTGCCGGCTCCACCCACAGACAGAGGTAAATTTCGAAGTGGGCGGTCTTCGAAATCTACCTGTGCCTGTAGGCCAAGCCATCATGGATTTTTTTATTTTACTTATACAATAAAAGTCTAGTAAATACAAAATTTTTAGCTGGTTTGCGATACGAAAATGCAATGCTTTCATTGAAAAAATTTTATGTAGTAAAACAAAAATAAATGAAATCATTTTAAATTTCAGTTATTACACTTCATTTAATCCCCTTAAATAATAATTAAAAAGTGTTAAAGTAAAAAAATAATAAAAATTGAAAATATTTTGTGTATTTTATTATTTAAATCCGCTCATTGAGTCGTGTTACTGGATCTGTGCATGCTATCCCGTTAAGACAGTATTGAACAGGGGAGTTTTTATTAGTCTGGTTAAATAAAGTGAACAAATAAAATATAGTACTAAATCTCTTAACTACAATTTAGAAAATTGTTAAACGTTAAGTTATGGCTGCCTTTAAGAAAATGGCATTTCTTAAATCCAAGATAAAAATGCATAGCTACGGAATATCCCTTTAAATTAATTTTAATTCCATGAACGCATATTTAATATGTATGTTCATATGCAAAAAAGTGCGATTCTACTTTTTCGCCATTTTCACTCAAACGCATTCATTCTCTCCACTATGAAAGTATTAGGTATCATTTTGTGCAAAATTTTTTTACAAGTTATTTTCCATGCTCATGCATAATTCAAATTTCATTTCATCATTTTCGCAATTTTCTCTTCATTCAGACTTGAGTTATGAATTTTTTTATGAACTTCTATTTCTTTCTAACTTTCTTTCTCTTCCTTGCGATTTTTTTTTTTTATCTCGCCCTTTATTTATGCGCCATCATTTGCATAATAATGTAATTTTTTTTTTGCTTTATTTCTCTCGCAGACTGAAGATCTAGAGGATAGCATTGTTTTCAAAGTTTCTATCTTATTCATTGAACGGTCAGAAATGTGAAGCTGATTTATCTGCAGTAGTACAGTCTTAACAGAGGGGATGGACGAGGGGGGGGGGGGCAGCTAAACAGAGCTACCATTCAGTTAGGACCTTGATTTATTATAAAATTGGTGTTCATTTTTAATTTTAGCACTAAAAATGACTTATTCAAGGAATGAAATGATCTGAAACATTTAAAATTCATAATGCTTCACACCCTGATTTTTTTTTTTTTCATGCAATTACAGGGATTTATTTAAGAAGATTTTGGTTCCTATAAAAGATGACCCTTCACAATTTTTTTTTAATCTTAAAACAGGACCGTTAACAAAATTTTTCATTTTTAAAACACGTCTCTTTTCAAAATACTTTGTCTTAAAGTATATAGTGTATATAAAGTGTCTTAAAGCATCTTCAAACTGGAACTTTGAAAAATTTAATTATTTTAATATAAAATATGACTTATAGCAAAACAAGTTACATCACCAAAGAACCTGTTATTTAGCTTATATAAAATTCTACTTTTTTTTGGATAATATTCAAACAGGTATATGTTCATTTTTTATATTTAAATCCCCCCTCCCCACCAATTGTTATATGATGTTTCTGTGTTGTAATTTAACGGTTATATATATATATATATATATATATTTAAAATGAAAACACGCATGAAAAACAAAGCATGAGATGTTATAAAAACCAATGGAAAGGATGCTGTGCAAGAATTAAACTTAAAAAGAAAAGGAAAAACTATGAATATCTTACGGATTCGTCAGAGGAGCTTCATAAGAATAATTATATAGATAGATAGATAGATAGATACATATGTATATGTATATATATAACATTAATTTCAAATTCACAAAATTATGATTTAGATTTTTCACAAATATAAAAAACTGTTAACAATTTTCTAAAAGCTGGGCACCTGCAAGAAAAGTGTGGGCAAACCCCTGAGATATTCCTATGAAAATACCGCCACCTTCCTGTAATAAAGTAAAAGTTTTGCATTGAGTGATATTTCTTCTGTGTAAGTGAATAATATATCTTTTAGATTTAAAGAATTAAAATATTCGATTTATAACATTCATACGACATATCTTCATCTATCTAAGAAGATTTTTTTCAGTATTCAGGAAAAATAATATTTGAAACATTAAGATTCATTTTAAACACTTCTATTTAAGAAAAGACTATTTTCAAATTTACTTGGGTTTTTATTATACAGAAAGCATTTTCTTATTCTAAAATTATCCAATATGAGAGAGAAAGACATTTCATTATAAAACCTTGTAATTCTGTGAAACCCATTCTCATGCAAATGAGGTAAACTATCCTTTACGAGATGCTAAGGAAAAGAAGAAAAAAAAATAAATAAATTGCAGACATTTTCAGCATGTTTGTAACCACAGTATTTTAAGCGCAGAAGAAAAGAAAATGGTTTTAAAGAAGAAAAAAAAAGTTTGAAACAAAATAAATAAGGTAAAGCGCGACAAACTAGATGCAAAGAAAACAACGCCATTTTTGTGTTTTTATTGTAAGTCATATATATCTATTTTATTTCCCCCGTACGACGTTTTGCAGCTTTATTATACGTTTTCTTTGTTACATGAATGTTACAGAAATGAGGGGGGGGGGGGGGATTACGAAATTCCTTGAAGTATCAAAAGAAATACGAGCGTATATTAATTAAATAAAAATAGTGAATGAAAATATTAAAGGAACTGCCTTTTGTTAAATTTTATGGCCGTGCGTGCTTACTTACTTACATTCATCTTATATAATTACACACTTATGTGTCATCCAGTAATTACGTCACACTTCCAGTGGGAAGGGGGGGGGGCAGTCCTCAAGTGTGACATAGTGTAGAGTACTGGGCGGGTCAGGTTATACAAGTACAGAGCTCGAAAATTCCAGTTAAAGTCAACCCGAACCCCACAAAAAAAAATGTCGTCTACCCAAAACCCGATCCAAAACAACACGTTTCAACTCAAACCTGAAATACTTAAACCGAACCCGGACCGAACATGAAATTAAAGAAAATTGGTCTAAATTTTAGTACATTAAAAAAAAAAAAAAAAAAAAAAAAAAAAAGTCTACAACTACATCTCAGATATAATTTTTATTTTTTATGTCAGACGACAGACGGTAGAGAAATCGAATTCATAAACACCTTTAAACTGTGTGTTGGAACGTATTAAAAATGCAAAACACTGGAAAGTTGTTATGTTTGTTTAAGGTGGTTCTCAAATGACCTGCTTAACAACCAGAAACTTTCTAACACATTTTGAAACAGAAAGGCATAAAACAGGTAGGTCTGACTATAGTGAAGCGATTTGGAATTGAAATGAGTTTTCCAATTTTTTTAAAATAAATTACTTATCGAGTTATAAGCGATTCGTATTACGTGACGACACGTTTTTCCCCTTTTTCCTTACGGCGTTGGAAATTCGGTTCAAAACGTCAACTTTGACAGTATTTTCTGAAAGATCTTCTGCTTTTACCAAAATATGGAGAACGTCTTTCGATTACAAAGTTTCTAAATAAGAACACTTGCCAATTTCATGCGTTTCCGAACAATAATGAATTCAGAAATGTGTCAGAAAGTTACTCCTTTAGATTTGAGAACAGAGCCTTATTCCTGTTGTAATACGTCGCGCTCGTCGACCTAACCGTTCGGAGTTTTCCGTGGTTTTCTTCGAACCTTGTCGTAAATACGGGTTAGAATCCCTTAGAAAGACCCCCACGGAGGGCACTAACCCCCCCCCCCCTAGGGCCTATATCCCTCGTGTAGATAATCGGCCGTCATAAAATCAACCAACTTGTTGTAATACGACATTAGGTCCAGATGGTGAAGGTGGCGTGACATTTTCCAAACTTCTTCAAAAATTCTTCCTTAGTCTATTGTCATATGACTAGTACGCAAAATAATTAGATTCTTCAAGATTTCAGTGATTGACATATTCGTTAAATATCATTAAATGTTAACTTTCGGATAGCTAACTTTTAATTTTTGTTAACCTAAAACTAATCCCCCCTCCCTCCCAACAAAGGTCCTGATTTAAATTTATCAAAATACATTTTAAAAAACTTAAAAAGATAAAGCAACTTTTAAAATTGTCTGTATATTTAATAAACATTTCCTTTTATTAAACTATTCAACATGGAAGAAAAAGTCATTTCATTACAAAAACTAGTAATTCCGCAAAAGCTATTCTGATGCAAATTAGTTAAAATATTTTTCACAAAAGAAGGAATAATTTGCATACATGTTTGTAACTACTGTGTTTTAAGTAGGAGAAAGAGAAAATGGTCATAAAAAATAAAGAAA
Organism: Maratus michaelseni; assembly: GCA_963931845.1. Lineage (NCBI taxonomy): Eukaryota > Metazoa > Arthropoda > Arachnida > Araneae > Salticidae > Maratus > Maratus michaelseni. The sequence goes on along the minus strand of OZ007593.1, from coordinate 46,877,201 downwards.
GAAACAAAATAAATGAGGTAATTCGACAAAATAGATCCAAAGAGAAATTCCACTCTGCTAAATGTTTTTATTTTAAGTTGTATATTTTTATTTATCACATACGCCGTTTAGCAGCTTTATTACATGTTGTCGAACGTTACATGAATGTTATACAAATGAGGGTGGAATAAGAATTTCTCAGAAGTATTTAAAGAAAAGTAATGAAATATCTGAAAATTATACTTTAAATTAATGAATATTAATGCAATAAATCGAAAATAATAGTTATTATTAATATACATTAAAATTATATAGATTAGTTATATATAAATAATATAAAATAAATTAACATAATGTTTAATTATTTTAAAATAGTTGGATAAAATATTTTAAGAACACGTGAAGAACGCGCGAATTTCGCACGCGTGTTCCAAAAATGTTTGGTGTGTTTACTGTGTTGAGAATTATTGTATTGTTATTATTATTGCTTTCTGCTATCTATGATAGAAGAAAGTATTGTAATCCTAATTTTCTTCCAGCTCTCTGTTTTCAACGGATTTACACGTTTTCGGGGCCAGAGAGTCCGAAAAAATGCTTTTACAAAATGTCTGTCTGTCTGTCTGTCCGTGTGTGTGTGTTCCCTCTTTGTATCATCCAAAAGTGTATGAAGTTACGCATAGAATTGAACCAAATTTCATATGTATGTTTTTGGCTATGGCCAGCAGGCCCCAGTTGAAATTGGGAATATTCGGCCAGAAGGAGGAGCTGTGATAGCGACGTTTGTGCCATTTTCATTATTATATCATCGGGAAAAGGTATACGAAGTCATGCTTAGAATTGAATCAAACTTCGTATGTATATATTTTTGACTATGGACGTCAGGTCCCACTTGAAAATGGGAATATTTACCCGGAATAGGGCGCTGCGATAGCGATTTTTGTAAATAGAGATTTTCCTTATTGTATTATCGGAAAGTGTAAGAAGTTATGCATAGAATTGAGCCAAACTTCATATACATGAGGACGTGAGTTTCAAAACTCTCCTTATCCAAAATTTAAAAAATCGTTGTGTTCTCTATCAATCTATTCTATTGGTAAATCTTCAATGAAAAAACACTACAATCCGCAGAAAAACTAGTTTTACCATGTATTTCTGGTGTTCTAAAATTTTGGTTTACAATGAAAACCAATTGGAGCAGTCAGAGGTTTTTCGCGATTTCCTCAAATTTGATTTTTTGGATAAGGCGAGTTTTGAAACTCACGTCCTCATATGTTTTTGACTATGGATGTCAGGTCCAACTCGAAAATTGGAATATTTCCCCGGGAGAGGGCGCTATGATAGCGATTTTTGTGTACGGCGATTTTCCTTATTGTATTATCGGAAAGTGTAAGAAGTTATGCATAGAATTGAACCAAACTTTATATGTATATGTTTTTGACTATGGACGTCAAGTTCACAGTTCAAAGTGCGAATATTTCCCCGGAAGAGGGCGCTGTGATAGCGATTTTCCCACCCTTTTCCTTATTTTATCATCAAAAAGTGTACGAGGTTATCCATAGAATTCAACCAAACTTCATATATATTTTTGACTATGGACGTTAAGTCCCAGTTGAAAATGGGAACATTTTCCCGGAAGGGGGTAGCGATTTTTGTGGAATTTTTGAAACTTTTGGCAGGTTAAATGAACAAGTTATGAATTTTTTTGACGAAATTTTATATTTAGCTGTAATAGGCCGAGATTTGGATAAAATTTTCGGAAAATTCGGCCAGAAGTTGGCGCTGTGACAGCGAATTTTGAAGAGTTAACAAGTATGGGATAGAAGAAAGTTTTGGGATTGACACATCCGACTAGTTAGTATTAGTATCAAATTAAAAAATATACATTCTCAAAGTAATAAAAAGGTATTTTACACAAACTGTTCCAAAATTTTATTTAAAAAATAAATTAATACAAAGAAACGACAAAATTAAACTCATTACGGCACCATATTATCTAAGGTATAATTTAAGGAATCAACTACAAGTGAAGATTTTAGCTTTGATGCAATACATGCTAGAAGTAATAAACTACAACGTTTTCAAGATGTAGCAAGTAAGGAAAAACAGGTACTGAAATTGCATGACGACATATATATTTCCTATATTTTTCAGATCTCTATGTAATCAAATATCTTGTTTAATCTACTAGACAAAAATTACTAAACAAATATAAATAACATACACATGATATCTCAATCAGAAAAAGTTAATAGCTCATGGTATTCTCATAATTTACTTTGTTCATTCAAATAAACATAAAACATATTCCGCAAAAAAAAAAAAAAAAAAAAAAAAAATACATAAACATAATGCGAATGAGAATTTAATTAAACTTTTTTTAAAAATATTTTTTCATTATTTTTACAAACATATACATACAAAGAAGTGAAGAGATACATCTTCAAAATATTTGCAAAAGTAATTTGAAAATTTAGTTTTAAAAATTTAGTGCAAAAAATTAAATTAAATTAAATTAAATTAAAAGTTACACTATTACACAATTAAATAGGAAATGACATCATATTATCTATGATAAATTAAGCAATTAGCTGCAAGAGATATTTTAAACAAGATGAAATAACTGTTTGAAATCATAAATTTCAATGTTTTGTCGTTCTAACATTTCAGAGAAGAAACTAGTGAAATTACATGACGACGTGTTTTTCGTATCTGTATGTCTATATAATCCGATATCGCGATAAATTTAGCAGACCGAAATAGTTTAACAAACACGAATAACGTGATATCTCAATTAGAAATAATTAATAGTTTATTATAGTTTTATGACTTATCGCATTTATTTAAATAAACCTAAAAATAAATAAATAAACTTCAGTAAAATTGCATAACATGATGCACATGAGATTTCAGTTCAGGGTTTAATAAATATTTTTTTTACAAATAATATAATAAAATCACTTTTTAACTTTAAATTAAAGTAATTACTATTTAAAGTGATGTCTACTAGATTAAACAAAATATTTGATTATATAGAGATAGGAAAAGTATAAAAAAATGCCGTTATGCATTTTCGATTGTTTGTTTCATTATGTTAGATGAACAAAATTTTATAATTTATGTCTTCAAATCTTTATTTCATTTAAGTTGAAATCACTAATTTAAGTGAATTCCTTCATTTATGCTTATACATAATACGTAACCTTCTATTTATTTTGTTTCGTCGTTAAATTTTCCTTGAGTTAAATTTAAAAAAAAAAAAACATGAAATTTACAAAAAAAACTTAGACATAAATCTTCAAAATATGTGCATAAGTCCTTTGTGTGTGCATGTTTCTAAAGATAATTAAAAAAATACTTAAATTAAAGTGTAATTACTGCTTAAGTGATAAAAACACAACACAAAAGGTTTAAAAATACCTTTTAATATATAGATAACATATGTTTCATGCGCTCTTACGCCGACTTCTTCAAAATTAAAATGATAAATAAACTATTTTCGCACAGTTTTTGAAAATATATTTCCCCTTTATTACCCGAGAATAAATAGAAATATATTTGAGAAATGAGAACATATGCAACGAATCAACTTCTTTTGAATTACTTAAAAATTTGGCACGGAATTATGTACAAATTAAAAAAAAGAAATAAAATAATAATTTTCACGTTTTCCAGTTTGACTAATTTAAGTACCCGCTTACATTAGACATGTGATCTTGTGATTTGTGTTTATCATTTTCAAAAACTTTGCGAAAATAGTTTATTTGTTATTTTGATCTTGAAGAAGTTGCCGTTAGAGCGCATGAAACATGTCATCTTTACATTAAAAGGTATTTTTAATCCTTTTGTGTTATGTTTTTATCCCTTTAAGCAGTAATTACACTGTAATTTAAATATTATTTAATTATCTTTAGAAACATGCACGCACAAAGGACTAAAAACATAAATCTTCAAAATAAGTGCATAAGTATTTTTGCAAATTTCATGTTTTTTTTCAAATTTAACTCAAGGAAAATTAAACTACGAAACAGAATAAATAGAAGGTTACGTATTACTTATAAGCATAAATGAAGGAATTCACTTAAATTAGTGATTTCAACTTAAATAAAATAAATATTTTAAGAAAAAAAATTAAATTTTTGTTGATATAAAAACATGCTGAAATAAACAATCGAAAATGCATAATGACAATTTTTTTATACTTTTCATATCTCTATGTAATCAAATATCTTGTTTAATCTAGTAGACATAAATAACATATACGCCTTATCTCGATTACAAAAAGTTAATATCTTATAAATTATTATAATATATTTATATATTATATATATATATATATATAATATATAAACTTAGTAATAGTTCATGGCATTGATTATAACTTACTACGTTTATTTAAATAAATAACAACAAAACATTTCTGTAAAACTGCAAGAACATGATGTAAATTATATTTCTTTTTTAAATAATTTTTAATAATCTCTACAAAAAGATATAATATGGAAAATATTTGCATAAATCATTTAAAAGCTTTACTTAAAAAATTAATTAAAAAAGTTACCTATGACAAATCAATGGAAGATAACATTATACTTCGTACGAAGATAAATTAAGGATTTGAGTCAAAGTCGAGTTTAGCTTAAATAAATGTTTGAAATCTTAAATTAGAACGTTCATAAAATTAGCGGGTAAAAAACTACTGCAATTGCATGATGACATATTTTTCGCATCTCTATGCAATTAAATATCTTGTTAAGTCTAGCAGACAGAAATATTTAAACAAACATTAATAATATATACATGATAAAAATAATAAATAATATTATTATTGATTTGTAATTTAAATAATTTGCTCATTTTTCGTATCTCCGTGTCATCAAATATCTTGTTAAATCTGGGAAACAGAATAATTTAGCAAACATAAATATCTCAATTGGTAAAAATAATACCTCAGGGTATTTTTATTTTACTTCGTTCATTTAAATTAACATATAATGTATTCAGTAAAATTACATAAACTTGATGCTAATAAAATTTTAATTAAAAGTTTTTAAATTAGTTTGTAATAATTTTTACAAACAATCACTAATAAAAAATAAAGATCTTAACAATAGTTGCATTGCCCAGTCCTTTTAAAAGATTTTTTTTTTTAATTTAATACAAAAAAAAAATCATGTTTTGAACTATTAAATAGAAGTTAACATAATATTTTTTTAATGATAAATTAATAAAATAATTGTTTGAAGTCACAAATTACTTCATTTTGTCGATCGACAGCATGTAAAGAAGAATAACTACTTCAATTAGATGACGGCATATCTTTCATATATTTTTCATGTACCTATGTAATCAAACATGGTATTAAATGCAGTAGGCAGAAATAATTTAGCAAACATCGATATCTCAATTAGAAATATTTAGTATGGTACTTTTTTACGTTTATTAATATAACTGTAAAAAAATATCCAGTAAAGTTGAATAAACATGATGTAAATTTCATAAACTGTTTTTTAAATAAACTTTGCAACAAGAAACACAAACAAGTAGAGACAAACTTCCCAGTATATTCTGTTGATATAATCTTCACCCTTTGAAATAAATATATTTGTGCCATCAAATGTTTTTCTAAATCTAATAGATAGATGTATTTCAGAAATATGATGATATTTTCACGATAAGTCAATAGTTCATTGTTTAGTGCTAAACTGCAAACGCAGTCAATTATGAACAACATTTTACTACTTAGAATTTACTTCCTATATATAAACAAATGTAAAATAAACATTCTGAAAAATTGCTTAAACATTATTTAAATTTTATTTTTAAAACGTTAATAAAACAGATTTTAACAGTCTTTCCAACAGGTAAATATAATTAAGAAGAAGATAACCCCTCGGCACAGACCTTTGAAATAATATTATCATATATTATTTAGATTTCAATTTAACTGAAAAACAAACTATAATCTTTATATTGAAGAGAGTTATGCAATCATGAAAGTAAGATGACAGCATGCTGTCCAAGATAACTTAGGAATTCCTAAGATTAAGGAATCAACCAGAAATAGCGATTTTAGCTTTAATGAAATAAAGGTTAGATGTCATAAATTACAGCATTTTTGCCGTTCTAGCACGTAAAGAAAGGAAACTTCTGAAATTGCATGAAGACCTTTCGTATATTTTCCCACATCTCTATGCAATCAAATATCTTGTAAAATTTAACGTATAAAAATAATTCGGTAAACACGAATAACATATACAGATGATATCTCAATATGGGAAAAAGTTATAAGTTCATGATATTTTATAAATTACTGCGTGTATATTTAAATAATTGTAAATATATATATATATATTCCGCAAATTTGAATTTCGCCATGGAAATGGTTTAAAAAGAATTATTTTATTTTCTTAATCCTTATAAATACATACGTACAAAGAAATGAAGATGTACAGTCCTGTGGAAAAAAGCGATCCCCCCCCCCCCCTACTAACTCTGCTGAAAATAATTGCATAAAAATGTTCCAATCGATGTCTATTAATTAATGTTATGCTTAACTTTTGCTTAGGGAGTCGTCTACATGCAGAAATTGTAATAAACTTTAAATTTTCAATACGAAAACCTAATTTTGGCATTCTATTTCGCTTCTTGGTAAATTTGACCATTGGTTGATTGATTGATTGATTTATGACGGCCGATTATCTACGCTTGGGATATAGGCTCTAGGGGGGAGTGCCATCCGTGGTAGGTCTTTCGAAGAGATCCTAACCGGTATTTACGGCAAGGTTCGAAGAAAACCACGGAAAATTCCGAACGGTTAGGTCGACGAGCGCGACAGGGGTTTGAACGCAGTACCTCCTGTCTACCAGCTTTGCGAGCAGAACCTCTCAGCCACTAGTGGGGCAATTTGACCATTGGATACCAAACAGTAAGTCATTCGGTTGGGTAATTTAGGAGTTATGAAGGTTTAAAATTTTAAACTCCTAATGCCAAATTCGTTTTTAATCACTGCAAAACAGATTGCAAAAAGTGTAGTTTTTAAAGCATAACTCAAAAACTACTTTGTGGAATGAACTGTAATTTTGGATTTGTATATTTGAAGCTTCTAGAAATCGATTTCTGCTAAAAAAAAAAAAAAAAAAAAAAAAAAAAAAAAAAAAAAAAAATGTAGGTAATAATTCATATTTATTTTGAAAAATAATTTCAATATACAGGGTTTTATAATTAAACGACCCTAGTTTAAAGTTGTCTACAGACGAAACTATTGGTCAGTAAGTTGTGAAATTTTGTAAAAGACATAATGAATGAATGGGAAATTGTTTAAACAGAAAAAAAGTTCAAAATTTTGCCACCATAGGACGTTTTTTAATGAATTAAACATTTAGCATACATTTAAGATATGTTACAAATTTTATTACAACAAACTTTGTTGAACAAAACATTTTTCTTGACATGTTTTTAGCATTTCCCAGAACACACTGCGGCCAACTGTGGAACATGCTATCTTAAGATTCAGATGTTAGCTGAAAATGATGCCTGTCATGTGGAACAAGTTTTGTTGCAATAAAATATGTAAACCATCGTAAATGAATGCTAAATGTGTAATTCATTAAAAACGCCATCTGGTAGCAAAAATTTGATTTTTTTTTTTTTTTTTTTTGTCGCTTAAACAAATTTCCATTCCTTCATCATGAAATTCACAAAATTTCACAACTTTCTGACCAATTGTTTCGCTGTAAACAACTTTAAAGTAGGGTCGTTTAATTATGGACACCCTGTATATTTTTTCGAAATTAATTTTTGAAAAAAAAATAAAAGATTTGTAAATTATAAATTTATTAACAGAAATCAATTTCCTAGAAAGAATAACAGAAATCAATTTCAGTGCGAAAACTCGCACGGGTCATCTGTTACAGAATATTCCATCGCATATAACTTCCTGCATTTATTTAAACAACTTTCAAAATATATGCAGTAAACCAGTGTGAACATAAAATAAATTATATTTAACTTAACTATTTTTAAAACACTTTTTAACTATACCTGCAACAAGAAACATAATCCAAAAGTGGAACATTTATGAGCATAATCTTTTGAAATTATTTTCTTATACATTATACAGATTTCAATTTATTTATAAAAGAAATTTAGTTTAACTTTTAATTTAATTTAAAGAAAATTACACTATCACAAAATTAAAAAGAAAATGCCATTGTAATATCAAAGATATATATTTAAGAATCAACTACAAATAGCAATTACACCCTAAATTAAATAGAGATTAGACGTAAAAAATTACAGCATTTCGGCTACCTAGCACGCAAAGAAAGAAGCTATTACAATTGCATGACTATATAGCTTTCTTACATTTTTCATATCTCTATCTAATAAAATATCTTGTTAACTCTAGTTGACAGAAATGAATAAGCAAACATGAAAACTACATATACATGATATCTCACTCAAATGAAGTTAATAGCTTGTGGCATTTTTATAACTAACTTCGTTTATTTAAATGAACGTATATCTATTAAAAGTGCATAAGCATGAGGTAAAATTTACATCATTTAACGATTCTCAAAATATTTTTAATAATTTTTACAACAGACATAATCAAAAGAGGAAGCACTTATCAGCAAAACCTTTTGATATAATCTTACACCTTTTAAATAAATATAACTGTGTGATTAAATATTTTACTAAATCTAGTAGGCAGACAAAAACATGACTAATGTGCCACTGATGCTTTTAGTTGGAATCTAATAGACCATTGTAGGTTGCAGCACAAAAAATTAAAAAAAATTATACTTAACAGATCACTGTATATAATTTATTGCATTTATGTAAATAATCGTAAATAAGTATTCAGCAAAATTCCATATCTGATACTAAATATCTGAAGATCTTCCATGCAATATAAAAATGATGCAAGTGATATATCAGTCAAACTTTTTAAAACAGTTTTTAATAACCTTTACAAACACACACACTTACATATACATTTGCATAAGTCATTTGAAAATTTACTTTAAAAACATTAATTTATGTCAAAATCTGACTACGTTCAAAAAGTGGTTTTCGATTAAAATTGCCAAAATGGTTTTATTACATTTTATTAAAGCCCAACTTTTTACCTTTCTAAAACTGTATTTATTTTTATTGTATGACAAATAGAATTTTAGTTGTAGCGATTTTTAAACTACTCAACAGCTGTCACTCAAACCGGAAGTACTGTTTAAAGGACCGGAAGTACTATTTAAAGGTACTAAGTGGGACGGGGGAAGCAAAACTATGGTTTTCTAGAAATAAACAAAGGCTCAGTACTTGAAAAGAATAGTATGGCTCCTGAAAACAGTGACGTTTAGATGCATATTACTGTGTAAATTCTTGTAGTAAAACATAAATCTGAACTTTAAATGCATTTTTTGGAAAATGTAATTTTTGGTGAAAATTCCATACGCGAAACATGATTTTTCAAAAAGTTATTAGAATATTACTACGAAATTTAAAATGCATGTTGTTTATACTATTGTGAAGGCAATGAACTACAGATTTAATTTTAGAATAAATATTTTTTGTTTTATGGAAGTTTTCGTGGAAAGACATCGATGAATTTTACGAAAATCAGCATGTAAAAAGGTGCGATATGCTATAAATTTTGAAACATTTAAAATATCTCTTAGATTTTAGTTCATTGCTTTCACTAATGTCCTAAGTATGAAGTGTAAAAAGGAAATTATGATACATACAATATATTTTTCTGTAGCGTGTTTTGCGTATTGGGTCAAATTTCACTAAATTTTACCACAAAATCCCCCATTTACCAAAATTTCATCAATGAATGAAATATTTTTTCCTTTTTTTCAGAGTTTCTAGTCATAATCTTGATAAAAATAGGTTAAAAAAATAATTAAATAGCTTTTATGGAAAAAATTGCTCCGTACGTAGTCAGGCACCTTAGGAAGATACCATCACGTTATCTAAGATGATAAATTGAGAAATTAACTACAAGAAACTATTAACGAAATAAATGAATAAATGTTTGAAATCATAAATTACAATATTTTCTCGATCTATCAGGTAAGGAATAAAGCTACTGCAATTGCATGATGACATGTGTATCGTACATTTTTCATATCTCTGTGTCATTAAATAGCTTGTTAAATGTAGTAGACAGAAATAATTTAGAAAACATATGAATATCTCAATTAGAAAAAATAAATAACTCATTCTATTTTTATAACTTACTTCGTTTATTACTCACGTTATCTAAGATGATAAATTAAGAAATTAACTACAAGAAACTATTTGAAAAATGAATGATTGAAATCATAAATTAAATTATTTTCTCGATCTAGCATGTAAGGAATAAAGTTACGAAACGCATGTCATCATGCAGTTGCAGTACGTTTTTCATATCTCTGTGTCATCAAATAGCTTGTTAATTCTAATAGACAGAAATAATTTAGAAAACATGAATATCTCAATTTGAAAAAAATAAATAACTCATTATATATTCATAACTTACTTCGTTTTTAAGTCACGTTATCTAATATTATAAATTAAGAAATTAACTACAAGAAACTATTTACGAAATAAATGTTTGAAATCATAAATTACAATATTTTACAGACAGAAATAATTTAGAAAACATGAATATCTCAATTAGAAAAATAAATAACTCATTATATTTTCACAGTTTACTTCGTTTATTTAAATTAGCATAAAAATTATTTACGAAAATTGCAGAAACTTAATGTAAATTATATTTCATTTAAACATTTTTAAAGCAGTTTTTAATAATATTTTCAAACTCATAAACTCTATGAAATAAAGTCATAAAAAAGAAATATACTTCTTCAAAATATTTGCATAAATCATATAAAAGTATACGTTTTCACTTTACTTCAAAATTTAAAGACGGCGACATATTATCTAAAATGATAAATGAAGAAATTAACTTAAACTAGCGCACTTAACTTAAATAACATAAAGGTTATTTATTTAAAAGTTTTGTCGATTTTTCATCTAATGAAAGAAACTATAGTTTTCATATCTGTATGTAAAAGAAGCTTTAGTTTTCATATCTGTATGTAATCAAATATCTTGTTAAATATAGCAGACAGAAGTAATTAAGCAAATATTAATAACATGCGCATGCTATCTCGATTACAAAAAGTTAGAAGTTTTTAGTATTTTTATGACTTGATGCGTTTATTTAAATAAATATAAAAAATATATCCATTAAAAATGCATAAACAAGATGTTAATTATATTTCATTGAATCATTTCTTAAAACAGTTTTTAATAAGCTTTGCAACAAATAAAAATAATGAAGAAGAGAAGAACTTCTCAGCATATTCTTTGGAATAACCCTTGATTTTTGAAATAAATAATAAGATATTTTACTAAATCTAATAGATAGAAATAAAACAAACATTAATAATATATCAACGATACCTTAATTAGAAAAATTCAATAGCTCATTGTATATTGCAGTATTACAAATGCAGTAAATTATTTATAATATTTCACAGTATATAATTTACTGAGTTTATTTAAATAACTATAAAAATATATTTAGTAAAATTGGATAAACCTGATGTAAATTATATTTCATTTCATCGTTTTTTAAAACCCTTTTAAAATAATCTTTGTAACAAATAAAAATAATCAAGAAGAGAACTTCTCAGCATATCCTTTGGAATAACCATTGATCTTTGAATTAAATATTGTTGTATAATAAGATATTTTATTAAATCTAGTAGACAGAAATAAAACAAACATTAATAATATATCAAGGATACCTTAATTAGAAAAAAAAATAACTCATTGTATATTTCAGTGCTACAAACGCAGTAAATGACTTATAATATTTCACTGTATATAATTTACTCAGTTTATTTAAATAACTGTAATATGTACACACACACATATATATATATATATATATATACATGTATATATATATATATATATATATATATATATATGTATATATATATACATATATATATATATATATATACATGTATATATATATATATATATATATATATATATATGTATATATATATATATATATATGTATATACATGTATATATATATATATATATATATATATATATATATATATATATATATATATATGTATATATATATATATATATATATATATATATATATGTATATACATGTATATATATATATATATATATATATATATATATATATATATATATATATATATATATATATATATATATATATATAGTATATATATATATATATATGTATATACATGTATATATATATATATATATATATATATATATATATATATATATATATGTATATATATATATATATATGTATATACATGTATTATATATATATATATATATATATATATATATATATATATATATATATATATATATATATATATATATGTATATACATGTATATATATACAGTGTCTCACAAAAGTGATGGGACACTTGTGCTTTATAAAAAGAAACTGCAATAAAATAAATAAACAAACATGTGCAAAAATTTTTTGGGTGTGTTTCATATTTAAAGTTAGTAACAATTATTACATAACATACATTTTGTCAAAATATTAAAATATTAATTTAGTAAAAATACAATTGTGCAGAACGGAGCAAAAAATGGCTCACATAAGTGATGGGACACTTACTTTTCCATCAAATATTTATCCAAAAATTTTACTTTTTAAAAGGTTTTAATATTTTGTTGGATTTCCTTTTACTTTTAAAACATGATTTAATCTTTTTGGGATGGATTCGACTATTTTTTTTGTGATTTCTGGAGTGATTTTACCCCATTCTTCTTGAAGCACCGATTTTAGTTGTTGTTTTGAAGAAATGGTGTGTTTGCGAATTCTTGATTCCAATTCTTGCCAAATATTCTCTATGGGATTTAAGTCTGGAGATTGTGGTGGTGTTTTTATTATTTCAGGACAGTTATATAGCAGCCAGAGTCTAACGTTCAGAGCAGTGTGCTTGGGGTCATTGTCCTGGTAGAATTTAAAATCGTTATGAAGGTTCAATTTTCGTGCTGAAGATTTCAAATTTTGCTTTAAAATATCAATATACTTGTACTGATCCATTATACTGTCAATAAAAACAAAATTACCAACTCCAGCGGACGACATACACCCCCATACCATAACTCCTCCTCCACCATGTTTTACTGTTGGTACCAAGTTCTGTTTGCGAAGTTCTTCCCTGGGTTTTCTCCACACCAAGATTCTACCGTCAGAACCAAATATATTAAATTTACTCTCATCAGCAAATATAACTTTATTGCAGTAATCAGAATTCTTATTTATGTTGGATTTTGCGAAAGCTAGTCTGAGTTTTCTATTCTTTTCACTTACGAAGAATTTTTTCCTGGCTACTCTACCGTGATATCCAGCAGATCGAATTACCCTTCTAATAGTTTCAGGATTAACAATTATTCCATATAATGCTTGTAAATCAGCAGCAACTTTTGAAGCACTAATTCTTGGATTTTTTTTAATATTTCGAACGATAATTCGCTTTATTCCATTGGATAGCTTTGATGGTCAGCCAGGTCTTCTTTTATCCTGAATCATATGATTCTTTTTATATCGTTTAATGATATTGAAAACTGTTGAACGACTCAAGTTAACTGTTTCAGCAGTTTTTCTAATAGATCCACGTTCGATTTTCCACGTTCAATATGCAAATTAATAACTAATTTTCGAATTTCAGGCGAAGTTTCTTTTCGTTTAGCATTCATGACTACACAGAGCTAAAAAACACAAAAATTCCAAAACAAACTGGAGAGAAATACTGCAGACGATTTTATAAATTATTGCCAATTGCTTTTAAGTAAAAATAAAACCCCAAAAAATATTTTTATTGCTTATTTCAGGCGATTTTTGTTGCATATATAATGGTGTCCCATCACTTATGTGAGCTATTTTTTGCTCCGTTCTAAACATTTGTATTTTTATTAAATTAATATTTTAATATTTTGACAAAATGTATGTTATGTAATAATCTTTACTAAATTTAAGTATGAAACACACCCACAAAAAAAATGTGTACATGTTTTTTTAATTTATTTGATTAGTTTCCTTTTGTAAAGCACAAGTGTCCCATCACTTATGTGAGACACTGTATATATATGTATATATATATATATATATATATATATATATATATATATATATATATATATATATATATATATATATATATATATATATATGTATATACATGTATATATATATATATATATATATATATATATATATATATATATATATGTATATACATGTATATATATATATATATATATATATATATATATGTATATACATGTATATATATATATATATATATATATGTATATACATGTATGTATATACATGTATATATATATATATATATATATATGTATATACATGTATGTATATATATATATATATATATATATATATATCAACATTGTATAAACCTGATGTAAATTATACTTCATTTAATCGTTTTTTAAAGCTATTATAAAATAATCTATGCAACAAATAAAAATAATGAAGAAGTGAAGACCTTCTCAGCATATCCTTTGGAATAACCCTTGATCTTTAAAATAATTATTGTTGTGCAATAAGATATTTTACTAAATCTAGACGACAGAAATAAAACAAACATTGATTAATTCATGATACTTTAATTAGAAAACTCATTGTATATTGAAATACATACATATATTGCAATACTGCATATTATAAACGCAGTAATTTACTTATGATATTTCACTTTATATAATTTACTGAGTTTATTTAAAAAGCTGTAAAAATGTATTCAGTAACATTGCATAAACCTGATGTAAATTATATTTCATTTAATCGTTTTTAAAATGTTTTTTTAAAAACGTTTGCAACAAGCAAACATTATCAAGAAGAAAAGCACTTATCAGCATATTCCATTGAAATAATCTTTCTCATACATAATTCAGATTTCAATAATAATTATCTTTAACGACCTACCAGACTCTACTATGATTCATTACTTTAATAACGGGGTGTATGAAGAAGATTTATTGAATACTTAAAAATGAAGGTCGCCATTACAGTGCAGTTTATAAAACTTTATGTAAACAAAATTGAAAACATTATAAGAAAACAAAATTTCTTTGGAACTACTCATTAAAAGCAATTATACGACAATTTTACAACAATTTAAGTCAGTTTAACGACTGATACATTATTGATGACATTAGGTTTTTGGTTTCTCAGTGTAATTATTACCAGAATAATTTATATGTAATCAAAATTTATTATCAGTTGAAATATAATTTTTTAAGTTTAAATTAACAGTTTTTAATATGCAATTATACGACAATTTTACAACAATTTAAGTCAGTTTAAGGACTGATACATTATTGATGACATTAGGTTGTTGGTTTCTCCGTGTAATTATTACCAGAATAATTTATATGTAATCAAAATTTATTATCAGTTGAAATATAATTTTTGAAGTTTAAATTAACAGTTTTTAATATGCAATTATATGACAATTTTACAACAATTTAAGTCAGTTTAACGACTGATACATTATTGATAACATAAGTTGTTGGTTTCTACGTGTAATTATTACCAGAATAATTTATATGTAATCAAAATTTATTATCAGTTGAAATATAATTTTTGAAGTTTAAATTAACAGTTTTTAATATACAATTTTTGAATTAAAATTTTTGATTATTTGCTCTACACATACCAAAGAAAGACGTGTGATTGGAATCATTACATAAAGGTAGAATCGTTGTCTTATAGTTTCATATCAAAACTTTATGTAACGAAAATTAAGAAAAAAAAAGAAAAAAAAAAAGAAAGAAAACAAAATTTCTTTGGAACTACCGATTAAAAGCAATTATACGACAAGTTTAGAACAATTTAAGTTAGTTTAACGACTGATACATTATTGATGACATAAGGTTGTTTGGTTACTGTGTAGGTATTATCAGAATAATCTACATGCAATCAAAATTTATTATCCGTTAAAATATTGTTTTTAAAGTTTAAATTATCTTTTTTTAACCCAATAGTTTTGAGTTAAATTTTTTGATTTTTGTTCTAATAATCCAAAGTGGGACGTGTTATTATAATCATAACATGAAGGTTAGAATCGTTGTTTTATAGCTTGATATCAAAACTTTACGTAACTAAGATAAAAAACATTATAAAAAAATAAAATTTCTTTAGAACTACTCATTAAAAGCAGTTTTAGAACAATTTAAGTCATTTTAATGACTGATACATTATTGATGACAAATGTTGCTAGTTTTTTCGTGTAATTATCAGAAGTTAAAATATTATTTTTTGAGTTTAAATTAACCTTTTTAATCTAAAATATTGATGTTAAAAATTTTGGATTATTTGTTCTAATAATCCAGAGGGACTTGTGATTGGAATCATAACATGAAGGCTAGAATCGTTGACTTATAGATTGATATCAAAACTTTATGTAAACATGATTAAAAAACATTACATGAAAAATAAAATTTATTTGGAACTACTCATTAAGAGCAATTAGATTACAGTTTTACAACAACTTAAGCGAGTTTCACGACTGAAACAATATTGATTTAATCGGTTGTTGGGTTTTAAGTACAGTCATTATCAACATAATCTGAAAGTAATCAATAATTGCATTGGCATTTATTATCAGTAAAAACATTAACCAGAAATGGTCAAACCCGAACTCGAAGTGAAAGAAAAATTATGAAAAAGTAGTATACAATTATATCTATAACATGGCTGCCAACTTATAAGCTTATTTTGAATCAAATAAGTATTTTAGCATCGGAAATTTCACTAAACAAACGCAATAAAGTATAAAGTACTGCATGCCATTAAATAAATTCAGTATATAATTTAGTAAATATTTTTCTGGTTCAAAACCTGAATAATTGATTTTAAAAAGCGTAGAAGTTGGTAGCCCTGTCTCTAATAACAATTATATATTTTTATATAAAAATTAACACCATATAAACTCATTAATATTCAGATATATAGTTTTTTTATTAAAAATATATTCAAGACTTTCTTTTGAAAAATCGCGGTAACCCGACTCCTACTCGAGTCAGGATCCAACCCGAACCTGACCCAAACCCGAAAAAATTAAAGTAAACCCTACCATAACAAGAATTTCGGGACGGGTAAAATCGCGTTATCCGAACCGATCCAGGACTCTACTATGGGCGTACTCCATAGCCTTTTTTCTATCATGAAGGATTTAATTCTTCACCAAACAACATTTTTTTCCACATTCTGACTTTTGTGTGATGCTCGAACACATAAATTTATGAGAATATATTTATGTTAAAAAAAAAAGACCGGAAGAGAAACATGAATCATATTAACATTTAGGACCCTTAAAATATTCATAACTTTACAATCCACGCAGGAAACAACAGGTTCATAAAAAAGAGAATGAAAGCGCATAAAAGTCCGCCGTAAATGCTTCGTTCCCCTGCTCCGTAATATAAATGCAAATGCGCCGTAAAAACGTCTTCTTGTTTCAATGTCGTAATTCAACGTGGGTCAACACTATATTTGAGAAAGGAAACAGGCATATTGGGATTTTCTTGTTTTCTGAAATTGCAAGTGTTGACACTTTTTTGAGATTATTGTTTAGTTTTAGTAAATTCTAAATAATTTCAATCTCGGTTTTAATATCATAAGTAACATCTTTGTTCTTGTAATATCTTTCGAGAAATTTGTATTGTGAAGAGAAAAGGGGGTGGGGAGGTGGGAGAGGCTTGTAAATCTAGAAATTTGAGGGAGCATAAAATGATGCTGGTTTCTTTTTAATTCCAGAAGATAAATAGATAATATACACCTTTGACGAGTGATAGATATATTTATAAATGTAAGAAACGCATATGATAACAGACAAAAACAAAAACAATTCCCTAAAAGTAAGTTTTATAAATTAGTTAAAATAGTTGAGTTAATAACAATATAATAAAATATAACATTACCCGATTTATCATTACATGAACGGTTCATTACATGAACCCGTTAATATTTTAGTATAAAGATTGACATACGATTACAATTTCCCTTTTTTATGCATCACAATAAACGAAAATCAATTTTTAAAAATGTTGTATAAAAGTATCAACTGTCAAATAAAAATTTTAATGATTTGTTAGGAAAATAATTTTAAAGAATCACTGAAGAACAGCACAGATCTAATACATTGCTTTTCAATAATTTCTCAAAAGCACGGCATATATATATACTAAAAATAAATGTGCAACGTTAAATTAGCACAAATTAAAATCATTTCCAATGGCAAACAGCTGTTTCAGAGCCCTTAAGCTCCATCTTCAGTACCAACTCAAAAGGTAAAAACGAATTAAAAACTCCTAGGCCATGACCGCTTGCCTGCCATCTCTCGTCCCGCGGCCAGATGAAATGGTGTTGAATTTTTCAAAACAACAGCGGAGACGAGGAAACACACGTGACAGAGAGACCAATAGGAACACTCCGCCGACCGGGAAAGTTTAAGTGTGGAGGCGAATAAAGGAGGGGGGACGAAGAGAATGAACTAAGCGAAACGCAGCCAGACGTTTGAAACGCTTTGTACGGCAGAGAAAAAACCCGAAAGGGGGGGGGGGGCAATGAGGATGAATTAAATGAAAGGTAGCCAGACATTTGAAAAAATTGGTGTACTGGACAAATCATTCACCAAGCTGCTCGAATTTTTCCATATGTAATAAGTTTCCCAGAAATTTAAGTCGTAAATTGATGAGCATTTCTGAATTATCGCACCTTCCGAAAAATTAAAACTGTGACTTTCAGACCAACAATGGTTAGCTATTGCAGATCGTTTAATATCACCATTTTTAACATAGTTTTTATGCTCCCCTAAACGGACTCTAAGCGGTCTCTTAGTCTGACCTATGTACATTTTATCACATTCGCAAGATATTTTATAAATTCCCCAATGTGAAAATCTGTCTATTGGATGTTTGAGGTCTGTAAATTTGATTTTGTTAAACGGTGCATAAACTATTTTAAAGTCGAAACTTTTCAAAATTCTAGATATTTGATGGCTTATTCTCGGAAAATATGGAAGTACAATTAAATTTTCATTGCGAACATTGTTAACATTGGAATGCGTACGTTTAATTTGTTTATTATGAATTGAATCAACTATTTCAACAGGATAACCCCGGTCAAAGGCTATTGATTTGATGTAGTCTAACTCCGCTTTGAGTAAACTCTCAGATGAACAAATTTTTAGGGCGCGATGAACATATGTATTAAAAGCAGCCAATTTTTGATTCGGGGGGTGAGATGAAAGACGGTGTGGAGGTAATGAAACTGCGAATGGTTTACGATAAACTGTAGTTTGAAATGAGTCATTTTCGCGGTGTGTACACCGCGGTGTCATCACCGGTCACACCATCATTCGGGTGTCATCACCGCGAAAATGACTCATTTCAAACTACAGTTTATCGTAAACCATTCGCAGTTTCATTACCGCCACACCGTCTTTCATCTCACCCCCCGAATCAAAAATTGGCTGCTTTTAATACATATGTTCATCGCGTCCTAAAAATTTGTTCATCTGAGAGTTTACTCAAAGCGGAGTTAGACTACATCAAATCAATAGCCTTTGACCGGGGTTATCCTGTTGAAATAGTTGATTCAATTCATAATAAACAAATTAAACGTACGCATTCCAATGTTAACAATGTTCGCAATGAAAATTTAATTGTACTTCCATATTTTCCGAGAATAAGCCATCAAATATCTAGAATTTTGAAAAGTTTCGACTTTAAAATAGTTTATGCACCGTTTAACAAAATCAAATTTACAGACCTCAAACATCCAATAGACAGATTTTCACATTGGGGAATTTATAAAATATCTTGCGAATGTGATAAAATGTACATAGGTCAAACTAAGAGACCGCTTAGAGTCCGTTTAGGGGAGCATAAAAACTATGTTAAAAATGGTGATATTAAACGATCTGCAATAGCTAACCATTGTTGGTCTGAAAGTCACAGTTTTAATTTTTCGGAAGGTGCGATAATTCAGAAATGCTCATCAATTTACGACCTAAATTTCTGGGAAGCTTATTACATATGGAAAAATTCGAGCAGCTTGGTTAATGATTTGTCCAGTACACCAAATTTTTCAAATGTCTGGCTACCTTTCATTTAATTCATCCTCATTGCCCCCCCCCCCCCCTTTCGGGTTTTTCTCTGCCGTACAAGGCGTTTCAAACGTCTGGCTGCGTTTCGCTTAGTTCATTCTCTTCGTCCCCCCCCCTTTATTCGCCTCCACACTTAAACTTTCCCGGTCGGCGGAGTGTTCCTATTGGTCTCTCTGTCACGTGTGTTTCCTCGTCTCCGCTGTTGTTTTGAAAAATTCAACGCCATTTCATCTGGCCGCGGGGCGAGAGATGGCAGGCAAGCGGTCATGGCCTAGGAGTTTTTAATTCGTTTTTACCTTTTGAGTTGGCACTGAAGATGGAGCTTAAGGGCTCTGAAACAGCTGTTTGCCATTGGAAATGATTTTAATTTGTGCTAATTTAACGTTGCACATTTATTTTTAATATAACGGCACAAAGTTTTAATCCACCTTTTAGATATATATATATACTGTTTTTTCACCCATCGATCTAAAAAAATACCTTTCCTGCAAATCTCGCTAAATACCAACAATGGAATTACCAAAATATTACACCGCATTTTCCACACTTTTATAAAATAAATTTTTTGTCAGTAGCTGAGCTATAAATTAACAGTTCGAGAAATAAAAACGAAAAATCTGGAGTGACTGGAGAAAAAAATCTTTAGGCATTACCTCTGCGATACTAATGCTTGATGTCACCACCGCAATATTTATCACTTATACATTGTTCCATTTTCTTGGGGATTTTCTGTATAGAATCTTACACAGAATGGTCAGAAAATGGATTAAATACTTAACCCGTTGGCCGATTCGTACGAAAATTTATACAGTTCTTGCGACAATGGTCCATAACCTATTTGCTAAATGGGAGATCAATCGGATGTACCGTTTGGGAGTTATCGTGTTCACTCACTGACACATCACATACACACAAATCATAACTATAATATTTTCTTTACCGTTCGGGAGTTATCGTGTTCACTCACTGACACATCACACATACACATACAAATCATGACTATAATATTTTCGTTACACTGTGTCTTCGGACAGTAAACGTCAATAGCTTTTTAACACTTTTCAACAAAGTTGATAATTAACACTTTTCAACAAAGTTGATAAGTGTTTATGAATTCGGTTTGTTGGACTGTTTGTCCGTGCTCTAACTCGTGTAAATATACTTGTATTGTCATGTAATTGTTATATGTTATTAAGTTTTATTATGGCATGTTCGGTATTGAAAATGAAGTGTGTAGCACTTGCAGTTCATTTACAGGGCGACTCAATTGTTTGACTGTCTGTCCGTGCTCTAACTCACGTAAATATACTCGGATTGTCATGCAATTGTTATATGTTATTGAGGTTTACTATGGCATCTTCGGTATTGAAAATAAAGTGTGTAGCACTTGCAGTTCATTTACAGGGCTATACTCAAAAGAATTATTTTACATTACGCCCTATGGGGAAAAACAGTTTGCGGTGTATTTTAATGATGTTACTGTATTTCAAAATATTGAAACTCATATACATCACTCAGGTGCATTACAAGATGCTTACTATAGATAATGGAGTACATAGCATTCATCGTTCATTTACAGGGACGCGCAAAAGATTTCGGTTACAGTACTGACTATGAAAAGAATTCCTGGAAGTGTGCTTTCCGTTGTTAAACGGGTTTTTTAATTTAACCAATGTTTTGCATATAGCTTGGTGTGTATAATTTCTATAGATCATTTACAGGGCTGCACAAAATACCTCGAGTACATTGCCGCTCATGAACGGAAATTGACACATAGGAATTTTCAACTGTTTTATATGTTTCCTAACTGAACTAAATTTTAACATACCATGTAGTATATATACAAATCTATTGACCATATAGAAGGTTGCCCACAAAAATTCGGACATTTTTCTGATTATTACTAAAATTGGGTTTTCAAATATGTTAAGCTTTTTCCAACTTGTTTACTTAGATATCGCATCTTTCACCTTATGAATTTTTGTTCTTTGTGAATATTCTGAATGTGTTGGAAAGTGTTTCATAATCTATGCTTAACGCGTGATTTTTCATTTTTGTTGAAAATTACAAATGATTTGCTTCAGAGGGAATTATAAGGAATCACTGAAATATAGTAGAAGTTAAAAACAATTGTCTTTCAGTAATTTATCAAAAACGCAGAGTACTTTTTCCCCCCATTTACTCCTAAAAGCAACGTCTTCGGCAAAATCTTTTAATTGTTAAGTCAATTTCGTTACAGTCTCTAATCAGACATACAGATAACCATCCCGACATACAAACAATAAAGAATAACAAGTGGGTAAGTGTGATCGAAGATCGCTCAAAGGGTTTCGTTTAATATTCCTTGCAAAACACTTTATCCTTTCTTTAATAAATTCAAATAAATTTCATTTAGCAACAACAACAACAAAAAAAGTCATGTTTATTATAAAATAAAAGTTTACCGGTCTATTTTTTCGTTTTTTCAAAATATCTAAACCAGAACGCTATTATATTCTGTCATAATATCTGTCATGCGGACTAAATGCGATATTTAAAAAAATATATTTCAAAATTAAGCATGTTGTACACCTTCAAAATGTTAAAAAATATGCGAATATTTTCATAATCGGATTTTTATCATGATTCAATATATTTCTCAAACTCATATATTTACTATTCTCTATTACTCATATTGATACTAGCTTTGTATTATTCTCAAACATTTGAAAAATTCGTTAAACTTCCAATAGGACGTCAGATTTTCTTTTTAATTCTCTAATGATGTGATATTAATCTGCTTTGTGTACATACACATACTCATACTCCTTGTATTATTGAGGAATCTTTTAAAACTTCCGTTTTATTACCACTATGACGTCAATAATTTTTATTTCATATTAATCTTTTTTTTTTTCAATTGGTGAAACTTTTTATTTCATTTTCATTTTTCACGTGGAAATCGTTCAATATAAAAAATTAATTATTGTAGGAAGAATTTCATTGTGGATTTTTAATTTTTGACAACTGCTATAACGAAAAATATTTAAATTTAATAGGAAAAGGCTGTTAGAATGTTGTTGTTTTTTTATCTCTATTTATTAAAATAATACGATTTTTTCAAATTTTAATATTTTGAGCTTCTTAGCTGGTATTCATCTATATATACACAAAGTTTCAACTATGTAAGTTACATAGTTTCTGAGAATGGCTCTGTGACGGACAGACAACGAAGCGAGAGTAATAGGATTTCGTGAGATGAACAAAACCCTAAAAAACTACACATAATCTATCTATGCTCATATAAAATTATATGAGAAATCAGATATTTAATCATTCATACCAATAATCTTTTGAATAAATTTTGTTACTATTTTCGTAAAATTAAAACATTTTTACATGTTGCCAGGGATATTTTATTTCAAATAACGTACGAGTGATTAGTATTAACATATTTTTATTTTAAAGAATATAACCACAATAAAATAACATCAATGTAATATATATATATATATATATATATATATATATCAACTGCCTTTGTAGAATTACAAGTGACTTGCTTCAGAGAGAATTATAAAGAATCACTGAAGGATAGTAGAAGTTAACAAGTTGGAAATTGTACGTCAAACGTTACAAACGAAGTGCGTTCGTACGCACGTTTTAGAATTAAATTCATGATATGCCGTGCGTAGAACGGGTTAAACAGCTAGTTAAGTATATATTTTATGACACTGTTCATACAAATATCTTAACTAGTTATATAAATATTCAGATATATATGTATCAGCTAGTTATATAAATATTCAGATCTTGATGATTTTTAATTCTGTGAAATGAATTATATCGTCTGCAGAATAATTTCTGTCATAAAATAAGTATCTCGGTCGCTTGACGATTAAACTTCGGAAGCTCCTATAACAAAAAAGCACCGATTTAAAAAAAAAAATTCAAATTTCTTAATAAATATTTTTATTAATATCTCCTAAAGTTTTGATTCGATTTTAATAAAATTTGAAATGTCTCGACAAAATTCTGCAAAGATAATATATTTTAAATTGCAAACCATTTGGTTGGGTAGTTTTTGCGTTGTTATATGCGGACAGACAGACAGACGGACAGACAGACAGACAGACAGACAGACGGACGGACAGACGGACGGACAGACGGACGGACCAAACGACGACTATAGGTGCTACGTATTTATATAATTACGAACGCACCTAAAAACAATTACTTTTCAGTTATTTTTCCAAATAACTGTTTCATAAAAATTCAAAAAGCGACTTGTTGCAGAAAGATTTATAAGGAATCACTGAAGGACAGCAAACGCGCAAAACCAATGCTTTTCTGTATTTTTTCCAAAACACTCACCTACATTTTTCCCTCCACACACCCGACCCAAAAACAAAAAATCTTCGGGGTACATATAAATACCAATGCATCCCACCACGTTTTTTTATGCTTTTATAAAAGAAATAAACGCCTATGATAACATTGAAAAATGAAACAAGAACCAATCCTCAAAAGTAACCTCTTCCGCATAAGCTTTTAATTGTTAAGTCAACTTCCGCAGTGTCTCTTTAAACAAACATAAAGATCCTCACATAACAACGAACAAAATAATAAACAAAATAAAAAAACATAACAAAAAAAAAATTCCACAGAACTACCTGATCCTTGCCATACCACAAAAAAAACTGCTTCCAACAATGGAATCCATTGTTCAAAAGCATTTTTTTCATCGGCTATTTCGGAAATGGTCACACCCTGTGCAATTCACTGTCACCATTATTTACTTCTTTTTATACCATTTTTATATTGGAATCCTTCGAGCTTCTACCTGGTGCTTAAAACACGATATATCACACTTTTCTCTTGCAAGTTGATGTATACGGACCATAATTTCGCGTAACTGCATGGATGCGCGGCTGAAGTCAGGAAGAGATTTTATTTCTCGCGTTAGCTTCACTATACAACTTTTAATGGTGGGAATAACATGAGAGAAGTTTGTGTTCTCTCCCTATATGAGGGAAAAGGGTAGGATTACTGAGTAATAACAGGTTGTGTGTAGAGGTGTTTTGTTTTTGAGTAACACTTTTTCCGAATAGTGTTTTGTCCGAATAGTGTCCGACTTTTTCCGAATATTCGCCTCTTTTAATAACAGACTTCTGCGATAAAATAAGGTGACTTATTGGTTGATCACTATTGTTTTAACTAGCCGCCACTGGCGACCAGTTTGGTCTCCCTTAAATGTATGTTAAACATTGCAACACGTTACATTTATTCATAATTTAATTTTCCCTTAATCCTTCGCCAAATCGGAAGATTCTAATAGACAAATCATGAACTTTTGCGACCATGGTAGCATTTCGCATATTTTTTGGGCACAGGTGTCACATACGCACGTTGGCGCGATCCCCCCCAATTTGGCGAAATTTTTTTATGGAAATTGTTGTTTATTTACTTTTATTTTCTTTTAGTTCTATAAATTATTTTTGATATGTATATCAATATTTATTTACATCAAACTATCATTTATTTATTTTTATTTCCTTTTTTAATTATGAGTATTTTTGGCAGTTTTATTCGAAAAAATAATTTTGAATAAAATTGGCCGCCTGGCATATGAAAAAGTGAAACGGTCCTCCCGGAACTGTTGATGACAGTCACATGACTTACGCTTTTATTTTAGAAGATATTGTTACACGGTTGACCACTATTCAGAAATAGTGGCACTCAAAAATAAATATTTCAGCGCATCCTGAATATTGCACAGCAATGATTCTCAACCAGTGTGAAGCGGCACACTAGTGTGCCGTGAGGAGACACCAGGTGTGCCGCTCAATATTTGATCAAGTTCTTGCCAGATTTTATTATTTAACAGGAGTATTGTAATACTTTAAGATACAGCATTCCCCAATATACGATTTACTATATTTAGTGGCATAAAGTTGCATTAGATAACTGTTTGCATACTCTTAATGATAGCATGTGGGGTAAATCATGAAAATTATGTAAAAGTAGAAAAAAAAATACCGGGTGCGCCAAATTTCGTTAAAAATTTAAAAAATCACCAAAAAGAAACAAATGATGCTAAAAAATTGCGGTTTGCAGGAATAAGATTAGAGTGAGATAGCATTTTTTTTTAATAACAAAAATATTTTGGTTAAAAAATTATCGATAGATGGCGCTGCATGCGAAATATGAATCAGATTTATGCAAATCAGACTGTCCATAAAACCCCGCAATGCACACAGATTCTTCATTCGATGCTAGCAGTATGCTATCGTTGCCAGATCAAGGACTGTTGGTTAAACTCTTTTACAAGAAAGGGGAATCGGAAACAGGCGCATTGCGAAAATTCTGCATGGTAAAATGACTGGGTTCGAGAAAAGGGCCTGTTTCATGTACTGGGATACTTAAGCTTGTCAGGAGCTTCGCTGAAATGGGTCTTTCACTATAAGAATAATTTTCATACATCTGCTTCATATTATACATGTCAGCGTCATCTATCGGTAAGTTTTTTAGCCACAACTTTTTTGTTATAAAAAAAAAAAAATCGATCTCCCTTTAATCCCATTCCTGCAAACTGCAATTTTTTAGTATCAATTTTAAAATGATTTTTTAAAATTTTAACGAATATTTGGTGCATTCGGTACCTCTGTTTTAAATGAGGCTGCATTCACAGAAAATTTAATTATTACAGAAGACGAAGAGTTAACAGAAATAAGAATTAAAAAATAAATTGCAATAAAATAAATGGTTATTAAAATTTGTTTTGTTTTCTCAATTCCAAATTTTATAAATCTTTAAAAAAAAAAAAAGCGTCCGATCTCAACAATATATTTATTTGAAGAGAAGACTATGCGAAAATTTTATCTTGCAGAGAAAATATTCTCAGATTAAATATTCATTAAATGTTTTAATAAGAATAAAAAACTTGTTTAGAACAGTAACAAACTTTTTTTTTTACAAATTATATTAGTTTTTCTTTTCTGGTGGGATATTTTGTTTTCGTTAGTAAATAAATGATAAATGACGCAATATATGCCTCTTTCATATGCTTTTCATCAGCATAATTTTAGTGTGCCGCGGATGTTTACACACAGGTTTAAGTGTACCGTAAGGTAAAAAATATTGAGAAACATTGTTGTACAGCATAGTGTAATCTTTTAAAAATGCGGTTCCCATATAATAGACAAACAGTACTTTTTTTTTTTTTTTTTTTTTTTTTTTTTTTACAATACTTAATACATTTATTCATTTTGAAACTAATTCAGATACACTGACCCTTCAAAATTTTGGATATCTTTAAATAAAAGTGGGCTACTAACTGTTGGAATCATGCAATGAAATTCATCTTCAACATCATCATCATTCAATTCATCTTCTACATTACAGATATTCAAAATTGAAATTTAGATTCTAAATACTTAAACTTATTTTCTCTTTTTAGAAATATTCACACCTTATGCAATTCACTGTCACCATTATTTACTTTTGTATGTCATTTTCATATTAGAATCCGGTGTTTAAAAGACGATATATCATACATTTTTTTTTTCATGTAAGTTAATGTATACATACCATAATTTTGTGTGAGTGCATGAATGCACGATTGAAGCTAATAAAAGATTTTATTTGGGCTTTTATGGTGGGAATAATGTGTGAGAAATTGGTGAACTTACATTAGTTTTCTTTATGTGTGAAAAGGGTAGGATCCGGGTCTTGCATGGAACGAGTTACACCTGGCCAGAACGTGAAGATGGAATTTGAAGACCGCTCGAACAGGACAAAATAATTTTTGTCAAATCGAAACCCAAAATGAAAGAAAATTAATCCACACTTTAATGCAGTGGTTCTCATTCATGGAGTTCTCAACCATGTGGTGTGTCGCAACACACCGGTGCGCCTGAGAGATCTTCAGGTGTGCCAATAACATTTTCAGTACAGTTAGATCAAGATCCTACGAACTAACAAATGTACTTTAAAATGCAACATTCTACGTTCTTCAAAAAGTTGCATTTCCGACCAATTGAATATTTTTAATAAGAAACGTCAGAGAACTGTAATGAAAAGAATTAAAAAAACTGTTTATTTTTCCTCAATTGCAAATTTACCATTACAAAAAATATCACAGGTTTTCAGTGTTATATTTACGAGAAAAAAGCGTTTCTACAGCGAATAATGTTCAAAATGAAAATAAATTTTTGCTAGATTCTCGGAAGATGTACTAATGTGCTTATCCGAAAACCCTCGCATGAAAAGAAGATATTTAAATAAAAAACTTTTCATTACATATAATAAAGTATTTTGCTTTGTTTATTTTTGAGGAAACATTCTGCTCGTGGGTTTTTTCTTTCTTTTTTTTTTAAGAAGAAGAAGAAATAAGACATGTGTTCCTTTTATGAGTTTGAGTGTGCCACTTGATATAAAAAATATTGGGAAAGATTGCTTTAATGCAATTGTAAAAATGTAGGCTACACTTCTATCTCTAATATCAATTTTATATTAAAAAATATGTGTATAGATACTCATTCTTATTTAGCTTCAGAATACAGGTGGGAATAGCATAAAAAAATTGGCGAACCTACGTTAAGGCTTTTTATGAGCGAAAGAGGTGTAGGACATTAAAAACTACAATGCACAGCATGGCGAACTGTAAAAAAAATGTAGCACTGAATATCGATAAAATAATTCAGATTGGCAGTTATTTATATGCACTGATTTTCTTATGGGTTGGGAGAGTGCTTTATACCGGTAATGTTAAATTACTATACCTTTTTTCCTAAACTACCAATGATGTGGACTTGAAAATATTTTAAAATGCTTAAAATAACTAAATCTTCATAAAACGATGTCAAGCTGATACAAAGAAATTTTCAGTTGTTCTTATAAAAAGAATTCTGGTGTAGAAAACACTATCAAATAGCAAAAAACATGCATTTATTTATTTATTTATTGTAAAGTGTACTCAACAAGCTACAACAGTTTACTTCAGATTAATCGGAAATATTTTTAGAATAGTATTTAAAAAAAAAAAATTCAAGCACAAATGTATAGTAGTTTCTGCAAAAAGATACATTAACGTTTAAAAAACAACATTTTGTGAAAACTGACTTTAAAGCGGTGTGGTCAAGGAGCATATAATCAGATGTAAACAAACAGAATTACTTAGAATTTTCAAACTTCTCGTTGTGGTAGAAGCAGAAGTAATAATCTTTAGTAAGGTAGAAATAGAGCTTTCGAACTTAGACACGCAAAGGCATATATATATTTTTCTTTAATAATATAGATGTTTTAAAAATAAGAACTCGAATCATATAAAAACAAGATTAATTTCTTTTAGAGTGAACATAAAAGTAAATTTACAACTTTTCTAAACTTAACACAAAATATCGATTTACCAATCAATGGAAAGCGAAAAATCTTTAATAATGCGCTCAGCTGCAAAGTTTTGAGGTGAAAAATATTTTAATACAATTCGTGATATTGAAACAAGTATAATTAATAGCTATTTTAAAATACGTACGCGTCTATAAAAAAAAGTAAAAATCAAAATTATTAATCCTAAAACAGATTATTTCCTTGTACAACAAACCGTAAAAGAAAATTTAGAGTATGTAGGTTCCAATAAATTCGTTTTATTGCCAAGAGATTTTTTATTAAAGAGATAATAAAAGAATTTAATACCAGAAGTCATTGTTTTGTAAAGATTTTCGTTTGATGTCATTGTTTGCAAATTCGGAATTTCTAAACTTTAAAAAAAGAATTGGTTTTAAAAGAGATATTTAATTATAAAACGTATAACTGATTTTTTGTACTATTTTTAATATATAAAGAAAATATTTCGATTTTAGTTTAAGATACTGTCAGATAAGATTCCAGTAAAAAATAAAAGAGTTAATTTTATGCGAAAAGAATTCGTTTTTTTTTTTTTTTTTTTTACGCGAATTTTCTGTTTTTTCACAACCAAATCTGTGTTCCATTGTTAAAAACAGATTTTCACTATAAAAAACTTTTTTTTCCTTTAACTGGTATTCTGTCTGACAGCTTTTTACGAAGTTAGAAGATATTTTCCCCAAAGTATCCGTATTTTAATTAAAATGCGAAAGATTATTTTGTAGTTTAAATTAATACATAAATTACGAATAGCAGTCTTCCCAGCTGAGTGAAAAAATGTTCAGGCCAGGAATAGAACCCGAGAATTTTGGCTTAAATTGCCAACTTTCTACCTATTGAGCAACCTAGACCAACAACAGGCAGACACATTTCACCCAGACAAACATTTTTTAGCCATGCAAATGTAGATATTAAAATGCAGGTTTAAAATTAATCGACAGATTTTCAAAGGTTTTAACATCAGCTCAAAGTATTCTCGTTACAATACTCAGATGCTAACTCTAATTGCACAGCTAGTCAACGTTTTGTCACCGTAACGTCACAGTCAGGCATAAATGGTCACAGTCACAATAGTAAATAAAATGTGGCATCTGTATTTCATCACATTAAGCTTATTAGGTGACCGTCAAATTGTCATCCCACTGTTAAGTCACCATGACAGATTTTTAGATCACTCACAGAATGGATTGTTTCAACGTCGCAGTATCATGGATACGACTCATTTTCCAGATCATGTGATGACAATGTGGGCAGTAAGAGTTTCATTTTGGTCCCGGCACTTACACATTTTGATTAGATTCGGGTCACGGTGTGCTATTAGGGATTAGTTTTCAAAAATTCTCTTTTTAACACATTCCGAGATAATTGAATAGTGATTATGAATTCGGTTTCTCTGTCTGTCTGTCGTCTGTCTATCTGTCTGTTCGTACTCTAATTCACGTAAATATACTCGGATTGCCATGGAATTTATGTATGTTATTGATGTTTACTATGGCATGTTCTCTATTGAAAATGATGTGTGCAGCATTTATAGTTCGTTTACAGGGACACTCAAAAGTATTCTGTTACATTACGGTCTATGGGAAAAAATTGTTGTGATATGTACACTAATTCAAACAAATTAAAATTTACATTATCATACCGAGGTGCACTACAAGATGCTTAATGTAGGATATGTTCTGTATAGCATTCATCGTTCCTTTACACAGGGGCACACAAAAGCATTTGATTACAGCTTATGAACAATAAAGCTACTGTTTATGAACAATAATTGCTGGATGTGCATTTTCAGTTAGGGTACGCGTGCTTAAATTAGCTAATATTTTGCATATTAATTGATAAGCATAAATTCTACAGACCATATACAGGCTTTCACAAAAGATTTCGAATACAGTTCCGCTTATTGACGAAAATTGCTGAAAGTGAATTTTCAACTGTGTTATATGTTTCCTAACTGAACAAAACTTTAGCATACTATGTAGTAGTATATGTACAAATCTATAAGTCATATACAGGGCTGCGCAAAATAATTATTTTCCCTCATATTTATAGTAATTGCTGAAATTGGATTTTCAAATGAGGCGTTTTCCCAATTGTTTACATAGACATCAAATTTCATTTTATAAAACTGTGAAAATTTGTTACAGTATTCTGAATGTGATGTGTTGGAAAATGTTTCATAATCCATGCTTGACGCATAATTTTTCGTTCTTGTTCAAAATATATGAACACAAGCTTTAAGATCAAACTAATTATTTATTTGTAACAGGCATTTATAAGATAGAATATGATCTATTATCAAGTAAAATTGTTTTATGTTTCTAGACAATCAATAGAATTTTAAGCAATATATATATATATATAACTGGAAAAAAAAAAATCAACAAACAAACAAATAACAACAACAAAACTGAAACCAAAATAAATAGAGTTTAAAATTGCACTTTTAATTACTGTGCACTATTTTAGTAATTAAATTAATTATCCATGTAATTACGTTCAATTAAACTTCCATTTGATTAATTAGAATAATATATATATTTTCAAAACAACAAAATTATAATTCTTTTAATTACAGTCATCGGTGATAACTAATTTTAAATATAATATACAGATTAAGAAAAAAAGAGACCAGGTAAGAAAGTTTAGTTATTTTCTTATGTTTAAATGCAATAAAATGCATAGATAATTGCTTTAAATATCATTATTAAATTCTTTCTGCAAAACTTTAATTTGACAAAGAAAGTTGGCCTATTTATCTTTATGAAAACGAAATATAATTAATCATGGAAACTATTAAATAAATATAATTGCTATAATTATTAAGACAAAATTTTAAAATTGCATTAAAAAAAAGTTCAAGAATTACTTTCTCAGACATAAATCGATTATTTAGCATAAAGCAAAAATAATTTGTATGTTAAAGGTACAGATGAAATTGAAAATAAACGCAACTTAAAAGAAACAAATTTTCTTATATACTAATTTTGGCATATTTACTCTAGTTAATATAATGGGGTTGAAATACGACATAGAAAATTATTAGGCTTAAGCTTTTTATTTTAAACGAGCAATTTATAATTGGATTCCAAAGTATAGTTTTAGCGAAGATTCCAAAAAAACCGAAATGAAAATTATATTAGTAAAATGGTTCTAAATTACATAGTATTGTAAGAAACTTAGCTAGATTTCTCGAGAAGTTATGACCAGGCAGAAATAAAGCAATGAAAATGGTTTAAACAAGAAAGTATTGATTAAAATAATGATTTTAAACGCAGAGAGCCATGGCTAAAACCGTAACATTCTATTATGTAACAAGGTTCATACTCAAGATGTATCAAAATGCATAATTCTTCTTAGTAAAATGCCAAGGTATAGTGGTTCATTGCATGTACCGAAATAATCATGAATTCATTTCCTGAAATTAAACTAATCCACACAAAAGGCATTAGATGAAACATAGGTCTTAAATCGCGTGATTTATTTTATTATATCAGAATATCGACACAAGAACAGAGGGTGGCCTCGCTTATTTTATACAAGTTACGTCTTTTTCGGTCAAACGCGAGAGAAGATCTGGTCTAATTTTGCATATACATTATCGGCCAACACATAGATGTAAATATGGCAAAACACTACAAATCTGGCCAGGCTTAAACGTCACACTTTGACTGTTAGAGATAAACCAATATTAAGGTTTTTTGAATGAGAAATTTGAAGGCTTACCAGAAATTGGCGCATATCAATTTGGTGATTTTTAACGGACAACCCGAGGTTATTTTGAGAAAACAAGAAATGTGTTATGAGAAGCGGACAAAAATGTTGATTTTGCGATTTATGCAGTTGTCAATTTAATGAATACGGCGCTTAGTTTTAGCATAAGATAATAAAAGAGGCAAAGGGCAGATGCATCAAAGAATCTGGACAACTAACTAATCTGGAATCTGCACACTTATATGCAGAGAGAAAAACCGCATGACAGAAATACATCGGCATTTAATGCTAAGATAAAAAATAGCTGCGAGCATTTCGAGTTAGGAAAAATGGATTCCTTTTGAGACTAAAGATTAGAAAATAATTTTGAATAAGGAAATTAATTGAAATAGAGAAAATTTAAGAAAGGAAAGCTAAATTTTAGAATAAAACATAAAATATATATGATTCTATATCATAATCACCTCTCTCCCTCCCTCTCCCCAAAACAACAACATATACCCTCAAAAATAAAATTATACATCATATATAAAAAACAACATATTTAATTTTTCCACGTTCCTGAATTGTGTAAAATTGGAAACTGTCTTTAAACACGAGTATTTGCCAAAATGCCGAATCATATAAGCATATACATACGTCTCAAAAATGAAAAAATATACATAAACTTATTATTGCTTTATTTGTAATAGATTGATCATTTACTTAAAATCAAACAAATCCTTTTATAGATGTAATTATCGAAAATTACGAAAATGTCGAAAATGTACAGACGTAATTAACGAAATTCGTAATAAATGGGGCAATGTGTTCTCATGAAGTAAAATGTCTATGTGATTATATCTTACAAAAATTCCTAGTCTATATTCCCCAACACTGCTACATAACAAATTAAAATTATTTCAAGTTCGTATATTTCTTCATTAATTTTATTTCGTATTTAAATAGTTTCTTCTTTGGTCTTAGTTTGATTTCATTATGACATCACGATCACTGCGCATACGAATAGAAGAGAAAACTTGCATTTCTCAGAGTTTACCCAGGTTTTTGAGTACATTTTAGACTTTCTCCTGAAGTTTCTCTGAGATTCTTTGACAGTTATTTTCCCCCGAATTTTCTCTGATTCCAAGGTAACAAGGAGGATACGCAAGTACCACATTGCGGGTATAATTCTTAGGCAAATATTAAAAGGTTCTCAAGCTATATAACCTTGTGTTGCGCTGCGAATTAATGGAGGGATTTATTTATTATTACTATATTATTATTTATTATTTTTAAGAATAATGATTTCAAATATTAACATAATACAGTAGACTCTCTCAAATCCGCAACCCTAAAATCCGTAAACACCTAAAATCCACACATTGTTTTAGATGTAAACAGTGATAAGGGGGTGAAGATATAGGGAGGAAAATCAAGATTTCATTTATTTTTATATCATTACGTACACATAATTACGTATCACTACATATGTAATTCTGGTTAATACCATTGAACTCACGCTTTCTCATAAGGGAGTATAAATTTATTATGAAAGAATTTATCGTTGTCATTTATGCATATAGAAGAGTTTATCGTGGGAAGTAAGTTCAGGGGGTGATTATTGAGAAGATGTCAAAGTTGGCGAATCCTTTGAAAAGACCTAAAGGATTTACTTTTACGGAGCGAAACAATTTGTTAAAACAAGAAGGTATAGTGGCACTTGGTTGTTTTGGCAATCCGCAGAGTGCGTTTCCTGAGTACTGAAGTACTAAACTGGAGTGTAGTTTTCCCTTATATTTTGTATGGTGAAGCAAGGAAGACGAAAATCACATCACTAGAGTTAATGTTCTTTAATTGGAGAAAGATGTCACACTTCACAATCTTCCATAATAGTAATATTTTGATCAATCAAAGTTTCAGATTTTTTTAAATGAATCTGATGAATATTGGTGAGGTGACATTTTAAATTTTAAGTCAGGGGTGAAGAACACAAACATAATCCAAAGAATAATCCAGAAATGCTGTTGAACGGGTCCGATCAAGTTCACGTAATCCAAAGAGTTTTAAGAACATCAAGGTGATTTTTCGTTATAAAACCAAAGGGTGGCCAAAGGGGCCAAGACATTTTTAGATGTTTATGAGATGAAGATCAGAGGGCAAGTGTTCTATCCGATATGAAAGTGGGCGCAAGGAAAAACACGCCAAGCGAGATACATTTCAAGCCAAGAGAATCGCATTTTTTTGCGTGGGAAATGTAACCGTTACTTATATACATATCAACTTCATAATTGACGTCATTGGAAGGGAAAAATCTTTTGGCGAAGTGCACTTTGGCTAAAAAGAGAGATTAAGAATTTTACCGTTAATTATTGTTTTGGGAATAGGGCTTTCGAGGAATGCAGCAAAGGCGCCGTTTAAATGCTATAGACATCTGGAACAATATGCGAGACAAAGCTGACCATGAAAAGGAAAACATTTTATGCCTTGTATAATTTCATTTCTTTTGATATGTGGGAGACCGAATAAGTACGTTAATGATAATTTAAAAACAATATGCATGATTTTGACTAAAAGTCTTTCGTTGAAAGAGAAAGATAAAAAGGGTGCGCTTTTTAACAGCCGGGAATGTATATGAATTACGATTATGCAGAAAGGGGAAAATATATTTGATAAAATACATAAAATATAGATTGCTTTAATTTTTTGAAAGGAATATATATGGTATCTTTACCATAGTACACATAATTACGTATCACTACATATGTAATTCTGGTTAATACCATTGAACTCACGCTTTCTCATAAGGGAGTATAAATTTATTTCCGAAAAAATTCAAGATAGCACCGATATCAGTGATCGTGGTCTTTTTATCAAATACATTTATGTATGAATCAAGCTTTTTTGGTTATTTAAACTGGCTAAACATGAAATAAAATTTCGTTATTTTATGGTTTCGATGTAAATTATTAGTGTACTTTTATGAGGTGAGTTTCATTGAATACTTCAAGAAAAATTTATCTCGTCATTATTACGCAGTATTAATTATTTATTCGACCTTTACTTTTAATATTTTAATCATTTTTTTTAATTTTCTTAATTGTTATTATTTTACTTAATTATTTTAATTTTTTACTTTATTGTAAGCATTCATTATAATTTCGAGTGTATTAATACATTTTAAAAATGTATGAAACATGTTTAAAAATGTATGAAACATGTTTAAAAATGTAAACAAAACAGTGACCAGAAATCCACAAAATTCTAAAATCCGCACAACCTCTGGTCCTAAGCTGTGTGGATTTGAGGGAGTTACATAATATTGCCAGAATCTTAGGCACAGTCTTGTGGAAACAAATAAACATTTTCTACTAAATCTGCCGCAAATCATCGCAAGAAACTGGTACCAATTGTTTACGAATAAATTCTATAATTTAATGACATGAATTGACCTTCAAGGATCGTCTACATATTAAAATAGAAATATCAAAATTTCATACGTGACGTCTGAATTTAGTAAAATAGTTTCATTACACATTTAAAATAATGCCCAGATACCAAATTTCAAGTTATTTGTATACCAAGAGTTTGAAATTAAAACTGTTCAAAATTTTGACCTTCTTACGTTAAATTGCTTTAGTATATTTTCAATTATATTTCCTAAAATTATAAACTTATGTTGATTTCTCGCATTAATATATTTTAGCGATATCATGACATGATGAACTTAACAGCAACAACTAGTAATCATTATGAGCTAATATACACGATAATATATATGAGCTAATATAATTTTCCAATTGGGCGAAAAATATCTGGGCCAGTATTCGAACCATAGATCTCTTGGCTGAACCTGCCAATACTCTATCAACTGAGCCCTCTCGGGCGAATCTGGAGAACTTAACTCACCCAGTTAACCTTATTGATCACACCATCCGATCTTATATCTGAATCAGCTCGACAGAATAAATCGCAGGTAATGGCACCCCAGTAAACGCTGGATACGTGATTACGCCAGATTAATTTTAACACAATTATTCAAATTGGTGAAGAAATCATATGAGTTGTAATTTTCCAACTAAGCTAAAAATGTTCGGACCAGGATTTGAACTAGAGATTTCTTGGCTGAAGCTGTCGATGCTCTACCAATTGAGCCATCCTGGCCAGGGCATTTTTCGCCCAGTTGGAAAATTACAACTCATATGATTTAGTGCGAAATTTAGCAGAGCTTCTTAGTAATTTTATAACACACACACACACACACACACACACACACATATATATATATAATATAATATAAAATAAATTAAATTTTTACATTCTACTTTTCTATTCAGTAGGAAAAGTAGATTCCGTTTAAAGAAATTCCAAATAGTGCACTTGTGAAACAAAATTTTGTAAGACAATGTAATAAGTTTTCGAAGGATTGTAAATATCATCATGTTCTTAAGAAAATGCATTATATTAATTCGAAATACGTTGCTAATTATTTATATAGAAACA
Organism: Maratus michaelseni; assembly: GCA_963931845.1. Lineage (NCBI taxonomy): Eukaryota > Metazoa > Arthropoda > Arachnida > Araneae > Salticidae > Maratus > Maratus michaelseni. The sequence goes on along the minus strand of OZ007593.1, from coordinate 46,839,416 downwards.
AGCACATGTTCATTTACAAAACATGCCTTCCTAATGTATAAAGTAATAAAATTTAACGAAAATTCCTGCCACGCCAATATGTACCAATTAATAAACAAAAACTAACGAGTAACAAAGTTTCAGGAAAAATCCTTTCACGCCCAACCTGCACTAATTAATAAAATATTTTACCACCGTATGCGAGTAAAAAGCCCTCCTAAATGGGCCCCACTGTGTGCATTAAACCTTAGAAATATGCTGGGCCCTTCATGCTTCTGGTTTTTAATGACGATGATGATGCCGTTTCCGCAACACTCTAATAAGCTACATGCAATTGTGCTTACAAAAAGTCATGGTAGTATTTGTATACGTCCGCCCTTTTGCAATCTGAAAGCCGAAAACCCTAAACTAGGCCCCAATTTTAACAAGGAGGAATATACTTTCCCTCAGGTTGTGTGGGTTTAGTGAATTATATCCAAATTTGGAAAGCTCTGATATGTTGGTTTGACAGTCTTTCGTCACACCAACGCAATAACTTGTGGGAAGGGGGATATCATACATATGTGTAACAGTTAAGTCAGGTGTCGAAAAGTGATAAAATCTGTAATATAGAGTGCCTGAATGTAAGATTAATAATTGGAAGTGATATTATCTTGTATCATAACTCCTACACGTGCCCTAAAGATATAATCCATCGATAAGATTTCAGCAACTCGTTCTATATAATCTGTCTGATCTCTGTTGAATCATAAAACCTGTGTTTTGAGGGACCAAAGACAATCAATTGTTTTTAACACTATTTCTACCAACAGAAATTAATAATTGGAGATAATAATAAAATAATAAACAGAAATAATAATAAGATTAATTCTTAAAAGTGGTTATAAACCATATAATCCGATCCCCTTTCCCCACGAATTTGTCAATTAGCTCACTGTGTTGCTCGTATCTTTTTAATTTTTCACAATATTTGGCTGGTCTTTCTGTATGCGATACTCTATAGAATTGACTACCAAATCATGAAAAAAAAATGTTTGGTATAGTTCGCGCATGCGCAGTTATAAAGATTACAAATATCTCGGCAACTCATTATACGATCGACTTCATTCTTTATGCAAAATTTATGTTTTTTTTTAGAGTCTTTTATATTCACTCCTTAAAATAAACAATTTCGAAAAAAAAAAAAACCTTTTATCAGAATGAATATTTCGAGAGTCCAAAAAAAATAGTTCCAGATAATCGAGGTAACTGAAATTTAATAAGATCCTTCTCATTATTACATACTAAGTACATATCAAATTTCAAGACTCTATCTCAATTTTTTCGGGAGGTGATTTCCTTTATCGAATATCTTAAAACATCTCTAAATACTATAATATCATGGCTTGCTCAGTTAAACCTACCCTAAATTATCAAACCGTAAAATAATTTTTGTTGGGGGTTCGAATCCAAGTTAAAACTTTTAATTATCTCTTAATTCCATTGCCCACCGATAGAGGGCGATACAAAAAAACTTATTTCATTTTAAAAGGTTCACATCTAAATTCTAATTAAACTCTAAGTCATTTCAAATTTTACCCTAGTCTTCTAAGATTAAACTTCGATTATGCGTTTACAGACACACAGACACACAGACGGATGGCATTTTTTTTTTAAAATATGTTTTTCGAAATCTCCAGTATGTGAAAAGGATCAATTTTTTTTTAGATTCTTAAAACGATTGCAAACCGTACCCTATACTACGTATATGATGGGTAAGTAAAAATAATAGTAACAAGAAATTTAATGCAAAATTCGTATTTTTCGACGATTTTTTGTTCATATCAAATTCTACCGTCCCTATAATGCATGTACATGTCAGTGAGGGTAAAAATCAATTCGAAAACAAGAAATATTGATAATGTTGAAACGATTAGAAAATAATATGGGTATTTATAAGATGAATGAAATGTGATTGGATTTATTTTTTTCCTTAGTACGTAAAAACAATATTCTAATGCAATAAAAGTAAATAAGAGTACAAAGCTTATAAAAGTGATATAAATAATTATGATCGACGATCGTTTAAAGTATGGACTTACTTAATAAATAATGATTTAACGACAAAGTGTGTAAAATTACTGTAAAACAATAAAATGCAAACAATATCCAAAATATTTTTTAAATGATATGAATAATGCAGACCTACACAACAAGTGTGCAATAATGCAGAGCTAGAGTTAACAAACCTACTTTATTCACTGTTGACTGAAGGGAAAAAAGTTTGTAACAAAAATTCAAATTATAATATTCAAACTTTTAAATGATGATGATGATGATGATGATAGCAGATATAACAATAATTGGTACTTACGTATTATCCGTGCCAGTTTCAAGCCAACTGCGCCAGGCAAAGAGCCAATATTACTAATTATAGTGACCCTTATATATATTTTTTCTTGCTACATGGTACATGCCTGGCAATAATCTACTTTTTTTTAGTAGGGGTAATTTCTATACGTAGTAAAATTAACAAAATTAACTTTCTAGAATGTGCTATATTATTTACCATTTCTTATATTAATTATTATTCTTTCTCATTCACTATGTTATTTACCATTTATTAATTTTACTAAAATAATAATGTTACTTACTATTTTTAACAATGCTATAAATTTAATAAACATATATTACATTTTATTTATTTTATATTAATTACCATTTTTAACAATGTTATTTGGTAATGTTAAATTACTGTATTTGAAAACATGATTGGCAACGATAAATAAGATTGGTACTTTGCAACCATTTTTGGCGATCAATCTCCTGGCACGGATAATACGTAAGTACCCAATAATTAATACCACTTACTTCATTTTCTATGGTCTAAATGCAAATTAAAAAAGTAAATAAATAAATAAATAAATAAATAATAATAATAATTCACCTGTAGTATATTCAAATAATTGTTTAATATAATATACTAAAAAATTGTATTAAAAATGACGTCACATTGTTGATGATGTAACAGTAGTGTCAAGATGAATGATGCTACATCAATTAGATAGAATGTATTAATAAAGAGGAAAATGTGGGCATTATATCTGTAATTTCGTTATAATATACTTATGCTACTGATTTAATTTCATTCGCTATGTAAAAAATTAATGCAATAGTAAATATTCAAATACAGCAACGATTTAAATGCGACATTATTTATTATGATAATGTGAATATTATTTATTTAATTGTTAATAAAGTTATATCTGTTTTTGCGATAACATAAAATAGCATTCATCATTTTTTTTAATTGACTGAATACAAAAAATATTAAAAATATCACAAACGTTTAAAAATTAAGTAATATAAATATGTACGATAATATAAAATATATAAATGTTTTCTTTTATGAATAAATTATTAATTCAATAGCAAATATGAAAAAAGTACTACAGTATTTAAAATGCTACGAAAAATATGATAATTTAAAATAGAACATCACTCTTAAAGTTTAATTCCAACACTGTTAATAATTTTCAGCAAACTGCCCAGTTATTCAGTTTTTAGAGAAAACGGTTATGTAACTATAATTTCAAGCGTTATTATTGGTCAGAATATAGAAAATTTACGGCTATGTTACGGTTTTCTATAAAAAACGGTCGAATTACTGGAGAATTAACTGCAAAATTTTAATAGTGAACAACACATACAGAAAAACAAATGTTTTTTTCTTGTGTTAAGAGGTAGCATCAGAGTAACACTTATACCTAAAGTAAAAACTATTCATTCAGACATATTTTCCACAACTGTTATTTTAAAAGCCAAAACATGGTGATTTAATCAATACTGGAATTTTTAGAAAGATATCTCTAACTGCTTGAACCACAATTTTTAATATCGGAATGAAAATTAATAAAACAACTTACAATAAGCAAAACGCATTAGAAATACTATGATTATAATTACAATGTTATAAAATATTAAGCTATATTTATTTAATTTACTTTTAACTGATTAATTCAGTTAGCGAAAAATGTAAACAATTCTACAGCGTTTTAAAAAAGTACGAAAATTTAAGATAATTTATATATTACTTCTCTCTTAAATTTCAATTCGAACAACACATACAAAATAAACAAAAGCTTTTTTCACGTGTTAATATATACAGCATGCTTTATAACAGCTCAATCAGGCCTTTTTTCCACAACCATTATTTTAAAAGCCAAAACATGCTTTAATCAATACTGCAATTTTTAGAAAGATATTTCTAACCACTTGAACTACAATTTTTAATATCGGACTGGAAATTAATAAAACAACTTACATAAACAAAACACATTAAAAATATAATAATTACGATGTCAAAATCTTAAGCTAATATTTATTTCACTTACGATTAATTGATTAATTCAATAGCGAAGCATGCAAACAATTCTGCAATGTTTTAAAAATAATATGAATACTTACGATAATTCAAATCTGACTTATCTCTTAAAGTTCAATTAGAACAGCACATACAAAACAATAAAAAATAAAAATAAAAATAAATAAAAAAAGCTTTTTTGCACGTTTTAATACATAGCATTCTGTAGTAATAACAACTCATTCAGGCATTTTTTCCATACCTGTTATTTCAGCATCCAAAACATGTTTTAATCAATACAGATTTTACTGGAATTTTTAGAAATACATTACTAAACGGTTCAATAGTAATCTATTAATATCTAAATGCAATTATGTTTTTAATTTTGAAACAACAACAAACCACTTTAAAAATCTGCTTATAAGTACGATGCCATAAAATAGTAAGATAATATTTATTTAATTTACTATTAATTGATTAAGTCAATAGCGAAAACTACAAACAATTCTGCAACGTTTTAAAAATAATACGCAAACTTACGACAATTTAAATATGACTTATCTCTTAAAGTTCAATTCCAACAACACATGCAAAAAAAAAAAGGGGGGGGGGATTTTCGTATAACAACTCATTCACGCATTTTTTCCACAACCGTTATTTTAGAAACCGAAACATGCTATAATCACTTCGATTTTTTTCTGGATTTTTTAGAAAGATATTTCAAACCGGTTACACCACAATTTCTTAATATCTAAATGAAATTCTGTTCTTAATTTAAAAAGAAACAACATCAATAAACCACTTTAAAAATCTGCTTCTTTAAGTGGAAGCAGATAAGAATTTAAGATTTTTTAGCCATATATAGCGGCATCTCATATCACCGAGTTAAGATTACAGTAATAAAATCCGTTACATACCAAAAGATGCACTAAATCTTCCAGTTTTTTTTTGTTTATTTTTTAATATAAATTCTATATCTACATCGCTGCATACGGAATACTATCTTTAAGAATTCGTCTGAAATAGAAGAGAGATATCGCAAACGTGATCTGAATTAAATGTATTTGTGATATATAGTCAGCAATACATTTTTTTAATCTTTTGGTATTATCTACAAGAACTGTGCTTTTGTAAACTAGGGAACAGTGGGAAAAACAAAATAGGATGGGAAGCTCCGTATGATAAATCAACGCATTATGATACTAAATAATGTTAGGTAAATCACGAAAGATATAAATTGTTTCCTGTTCAAATATTGTGGTTATTAGAAATACCATATCACGTGATGACATAAATTAAAAGATATGTTTACTGGATACATTCAAAAAGATTGTATCTTTATGTGTCAAATAAAGGTTTAGTAAAGTAAAGTAAATAAACAAAAAAAGAATATATTTTATTGCTTCTCGTCTGCATCTTCAGACCAAACTACTCTTCTTTTCTTTCCTTCGCTTGGCAACATGTCAGGAAAAAATAATTGAAGTAAAAGTGATTATTTCATAAGGGAAGGATACGAGGTGGTGAATGAATTTTGGCTGCATTTGTATGATGATTGTGTAGTGTCAGTGTTATAATATATGTAAATTTCGCAGCCCACTATCCAGGCAGTTTTAAAGAATTGCTTTTATTCTTCCGAATGTATCTTTTAAAACTAAGTTTTTACAAGCCAGAAAAAAAAAAATAAAAAATGAAGAGAAAATTAGGAAGGGGTTCAGCATGATAAATCAACTTATTATCGTACTAAATAATATTAGATAAAGTTAAACAGCTTAAAAAGTATTTTCGGAATAGTTTCACGCTTAAATATTATAGTATGCAAATAATACATCACGCAATGACATAAATTAAAGATCTGTTTAAACGCAACAGTAAAACAAAATATTTCTTTATGTGCCAAATACAGGTTTTTAGACATAGTCAATAATTGTCTGAGTGCAACGAAGACTCATACACAGCGCAGTATTACTTTGCCCCATATATAGCTACGATGGATATTAAAACCTTTCGTCAAGCATAACTCAAAAAATATTTAACGGATTTCGTTCAAATTTTTACAGCAGGTACCTATAAAGGTGACAACGTCGTCTATTTATTACCAAGAATAAGTGTCAAACCGTTTGGAAGTTATATTAAAAAAATAGATAAAAAAGCACAATTAAAGTACATACGTCACTAAATTTTGTGCGTACGTCATTTTCACCGGCGGGAGATTTTCGTAGACAATCGGAATTGAAAAGTTCATGGAATACATGGAGCAAAGAAATATGCAAGAACTAATATTCAGCACAATAAAATATATTTCAATTTAATAAAAATGGAAAGTTAATCTGGAATTTTTTCTGTTTGAAAAGTGTTAGAGATTAGTAAGAGTAGTATTAGTATTAGAGATTTGGCGTAAATCACACCATTAGCAGCTTTTTTATTTCGCGTGTGTATGTTAGGAACAATTCTTTGATCTTTAAATAAAAGGTTTCGATTTGTGGCATTATTTCTTATTTTCTCTTCCGTTTTAGTATTTTAAATGGAATTAGTGAAAGGCGTGTATTTTAAATTAAATGAGTGAAAGACGTGTATTTTTAATGTATGTATTTCAAATGAAATCAGTGAAAGATTTATATTTAAATGAAATGAATGCAATATGAAGATGTTATGAGAAAAATATTTGGCGATTTATCAACTGCGCCAAGTTAACATAAAAGTACCAATACATATGTGGGTACTTCTCTATTATCCCGTCGACCACTTTTCATAACAAAAAACTATCGCCAAATAAACGGGAGAACGTTGTCATTGAAATATCAAAATACATAAATAAATAAAATATAAGAATTTAAGGACACAATTGTTATTTTAATGAATGAAATAACTCATAAATCAGTAAAACATAATGAAAAATACACGCAAATGTCGCGTTAAAAACCACTTGATGACGTGACAAACACGTATAATGCTTCTGATATCAAGTAAATGGGACTGCATTTTTGGCGTTTAATCTAACAGTTTGGCGATAGTTTTTTGTTATGAAAAGTGGTCGACGGGATAATAGAGCAGTACCTCTATGTGAAATGAAACAAGGCACAGATGTCATATATGCACCACGTTGATGCGATTTTTCCCTCCACCAGCTTGGGAAAAACTTTGTTTTTGAATATTAGTTACAAATAGTGTGACAAATAGTACACGTGATTTTTTATTTCAATATAAAAATAAAATAACGTAATAAATGAAACAGCTTCTATTATTTTAAAAAAGGAAATAAAAATAAATAAATAATAGTTTGATATAAATAAAGGCGTGGATGTCATATACGCACCACATTGGCGCGATTGCGACAAAATGGCAATTTTATGCCTCACATGGTAACCCGGTTATTTTGTTTCAATTGTTGTTTATTAACTTTTATTTGTTATTTTAATTCTATAAATTGTTTTTATTATATATATCAATATTTATTTATATCAAACTATCATTTATTTATTTTTATTTCCCATTTTTGAATAATAGGAGCTATTTCATTTATTACGTTATTTTATTTTTATATTGAAATAAAAAATTACATGCTATTATTGTATGGTATTTGTAACTAATATTCAAAAACAAAGTTTTTTCCAAATTGGCGGAAAAATCGCGCCAATCTGGTGCGTATATGACATCCGTGCCTAAATTAATATTGATATACATATAAAAATAATCTATAGAATTAAAATAAAAAATAAAAGTAAACAAACACAACAAACAGTTTTCGCCAAAGGGGCGGGGGAAAAATCACGCCAACGTGGTGAGTATATGGCATCTGTGCCGGGATTTTTACCCTTTTATCTGTGCTTTCGGAAATATAAAAAAATTAAAAAATTCTTATATCAGGTGTATAATGTTTTGCATTTTTATACGGACCACTTCTCCATTTTAAGATTTTAAATGCTATTTATATCAGATATTTCTTTCTTGAGATTCCCACAAGTTTTTTCCGGTAATTTTTTTAGTTCGCTTATTAATTGTTTACAATTTGCCCCCCTGGCAATAACAATTATTTATCACAAAAAATGGGTACTTCTCTATTATCCCGTCGACCACTTTTCATAACAAAAAACTATCGCCAAACTGTAACGCTAAATAAACGGGAGAACGTTGCCATTGAAATATCAAAATAAATAAAATATAAGAATTTAAGGACACAATTGTTACTTTAATGAATGAAATAACTAATAAATCAGTAAAACATAATGAAAAATACACGCAAATGTCGAATTAAAAACCACTTGATGGCATAACAAATACGTATAATGCTTCTGGCATCAAGTAAATGGGACTGTATTTTTGGCGTTTAATCTTAGTTTGGCGATAGTTTTTTGTTATGAAAAGTGGTCGACGGGATAATAGAGAAGTACCCAAAAATGGCTTAGTTTTGTTAAATTTGTTTGTTATGTATTTTCATTTCTTATTAAAATATCGAAAATGGCAATAAAATTTTATTTTAGCACCGTACTTAATTTTTTAAAATGGCTCAAAAACATGGTTTAATAAACGTATATTTGTAAATATTTTAAAAAATATGTTTTTCCGCTCTCTAGAAAAATTTGTAAGATTCTACAACTGCCTTTGGCACCAACCAGTACATGATACGGAACTTTTCCCTATTCAGATACACAGAAGAGGTTGGTCACAAACAAGAGTAATGCTAGCAACAATATTGTTTTAAATCTATAAGAGTTAGAAACAATAATGATATTAAATTCCCCGATTTGCTTAGGGCCCGATTACGGAACTTTCTCCTAGAAAAAAAAAAAAAACTGTAGAAGTCTTTTACATTTGTTTCGAATGAAGCTCGATCAACAAAGTGTTAATTGATAATACAAACAACACTAATATTAACATGGGAGCAAAAGTTTGAATTTAAGTGTATATATTTGGAACCCTCCCCCCACCCCAACCACCCACCAAAAACAGAAAAAGAAAGTTACAGAAATGAATTTAAAATGGCGTAAAGCCACCCTTTCTGACATGAGAAATTGGCTGCGAACCCGATTACGGAACTTTCACTTAACTTAATAACATGTATCTAATATCCCTGAGGACAATTCCCCTTCCCAGTTATACGGACCTTGGGGCTTTTTTAAAAAGCTTGACGCAGTTCGGGTTGTAGAAGTTGAGATTTACTGTCAAATGACATAAACTACTATGAAAATAAAACTGGTGAATTATTATGCTGGTTTATGTATGTATTTAAAAAAATTGCATCTGATTACACTCTTTAGATAAATTACTCCTGTTTGCATTTAATAACAGATAAACGGCTTCCGTTTACTAAATTGTTTAAACATTGGGAAGAGTTGGCGAGAGATAGATAGACGTGTAAACAAACGGGTAGACAGACGGGTAGAGAGACGGATAGCGACAGAGATAAGCTAACGGGTAGCGAAACGAATAGGCAGACGGGTAGCGAGGCAGGTGCAAAAAAGGGTTGACAGAGGGGTAGTGAGATGGGTAGGGAGACGGGTAGCGTGGTGGATAGAGAGACGAGTACAGAGACGACTTGACAGACGGGTAGAGAGAGGGGTATATAGACAGACAGACGTGTTGATAGACGAGTAGTGTAACGGGAAGCGAGACAGGTACACGATTAAAGAGTCGGGTAGAAAGACAGACGGATACTGAGACGGGTATACAGAAGAGTAGAGAGACAGTAGACAGATGAGTTCGGAGAGAGACACAGCTAAGACATACGAGTAGTTAGACTGGTAGACACGTTTGTAGCAAAGCATGTTATCAATGTGGTTTGAAGTATACGAGTTTCTATAAATAGTTATACAAATAAACAAAGGAATTTTTTTTAATTCAAATATTAAATATTTGATTTAATATTTCAATATTTAATATTTTATTTTTTAATATTTTATTTAGATATTTGTCACAAAGAAAATGTTGCAAAAATTAAATTAAATTTGCGTTAAACTACGCTTGCTAAAATACGCTATTGGCTGCAAATCTGATTATGTGACTTTAAAAATATCGTTTTAAAAGATCCAGCGGGTTTTTTTTTTTTTTTTTTTTTTTTTTTTTTTTTTTTTAAGTTTTGAGCAATTCCCGCTTAAGAAAATGAGATTATTTGCCAAATGTTATAAAAAAAATGCATATGAAAACATAACAGTATATGAATTTATATATGATATTTTGTAATTATATCATTTAATTTGCTATTTTTCATATGTTGTATCTTTATCTATCTCTTGTCTATCATATGCTGTATATTCACTTAGATTCTTGTTGATATCTTCTTTATATCGTGATTATTAACTTTATGTTCTCAGCAATATCACTCAGACTAATCCCTTTGAGGGAAGTCCTAGTACTTTTTATTCTTTCGAATATATCTTTTGAAGCTGTGTTTTTCCAAATAGGAAAAAAAAAGTAGATTAAGAATTCAAATAAATAATATGATAAATGAACTGACTCTGTTTAAATAATTAAGATATTACAATTTATATTAAAAATTTGGTACTTTTCGTTTAGCCGGGCGCCAGTGATATATGTACATATATAAATATATACATATATATATATACATATATGTGTATATATGTGTATGTATATGTATGTACATGTAGATATGTGTATATATATATGTGTGTATATATATGTGTATATACATATATATATATATATATATATATATATATCACTGGCGCCCGGCTAACCGAAAAGTACCAAAAAATTTAAAAACATTATTAAATATAGATATGTTGAAGTATTAAAGATGGATGTGTGCACTATTAATTAATATACAGATTAAAAATACAAACAGTACATAATTGTACTTGTACTTTGCTAAAACAGTGTAAAATGGAAACGTTAAAAGTTTATTAAAAATTAAATTATTCCAACAGTTTCGGCTAAAATTTTATAGCAGTCATCAGGAACATCAAAAGACTAAACTGGTGAAACAAACTGTTTACGTTTCATATTACATTAACAATCTTTTTTAGGTGCGATCGTAATTATATAAATACGAAGCACCTATAGTCGTCGTCTGGTCCGTCTGTCCGCATATAATTGCGCAAAACTACTCAACCAAATGATTTGAAATTTAATATATATAATCTTTGCAGAATTTTGTCGAGACATTTCAAATTTTATGAAAATCGAATCAAAACTTCAGAAGATATTAATAAAGCTATTTATTAAGAAATTTGAATTAAAAAAAAAACGGTTTAATGGTCAAGCGACCAAGATACTTATTTTATTGCAGATATTAATCTGCAGACGATATAATTTGAATTAAAAATCATCAAGTTCTGAATATTTATATAACTAGTTATAGTACGAGCGCACCTCATTTGTCACGTTTGGCGTACAATTTTCAACTTCTTAAATTACATTAACATGAATATTGGTATTCTACTAATTCAATAACTTTCCAGAAGCAGCGCCATCCATGAGAAATTTTTGAAACCAATTCTTTTATTTGCTTAAACAAAATTTCAGATCATAAGAAGAATTTTCGTCTAATCCGCACTCTCGTACGTCAATTGCTTCATCTTTTATTGAATTTTAAAATGTGTCAAGGATTTTTGGGACATCCTGTATATCAAAGAAATCATACATTACAAGAAAAAAATACGAATAAAAAATCTTTGCATAAAAAATTTAATTTTTGTCGCCAGGATAACCGTAAAAGAATTCAACAAATAGTTCAGTAGATGGCGAGTGTATTTTCTCTGCACGTGTATTCTTTTGATTTACAGCATAAATAATGTCCCTTTTTTATCTACTTTAAAACAAAATCTCTTTTAACAGAAGACGTTCACTGAATCTCAATGTACAACTTAAGCTGGAATTTTAATAAAATGATGCGTTATCAAGCTTGTTATTCTCTTAAGTGGACTTTTATCTTTGGTGTTCTAGATATTAAATAAGAAGAAATTTATTCATTTAATGTAATATCAGATAATAATTTTAATGTAATCAAGTATGTAATAGGCACAACAATATTAAGTACAAACGTAAAAATCCATTAAAAAAAACACACTTTTAAAAGCATTCAACATTTATCTTGAAAATCACGCCTAATTTTATGACTGCAATTCCTGATTTTTCACAAAAAATTCCGTTAAAATACATTAATTCGACATGGGCACCGAGCTCGATTATAGAAAATTCACTGCTCTTTTTTACGCTTGGTAGAAATCGTGAGCTAGTGAATTTATTTTTAAAAAATTATAATTTTTGCTCTGCTTCTTTTTTAATATAGGGCAACAGTAAACAAGCGGGTAAGTGTGATCGAAGATCGCTCACAGGGTTTCGTGTAATATTCCTTTCAAAACACTTTATCACTTTATCCTTTAATAAATAAATCCAAATAAATTTATTTTCGAATATCTGAACCGGACCAATAGCGGGCGAAGCCCGCTATTATACTCTGTCATAACAATATCTGTCATGTGGACTAAATGTGATATTAAAAAAAAAATCAATTTCAAAATTAAACATGTTGTATAGAGATCTTCAAAATGTTAAAATATGCCAATATTTCTATAATCGGGTTTTTATCATGATTCAATACTTCCTCAAACTCATATATTTACTATTTTCTATTACTCATATTGATACTCTATTTGTATTATTCTCAAACATTTGAAAAATCCGTTAAACTTCCAATAGGACGTCAGATTAATTTTCCTTTTAATTCTCTAATGACGTCATATTAAGCTGCTTTCTGTATTTACACATACTCATGCTCCTTGTATTATTGATAAATCTTTGAAAATTTTCGTTTTATTACCAATATGACGTCATATTAATCTTTTTTCAATTGGTGAAACTTTTTATTTCATTTTCATATTTCACGTGGAAATCTTTCAATAGAAAATTAATTACTATAGAAAGAATTTCATTGTGTATTTTTAATTGTTGGCAACTGTATAACAATAAATGTTTAAATTTAATAGGAAAAGACTGTTAGATTTTTGATTTTTTATCTCTATATATTAAAACTAGGGGGCTCAGCCCCCTACTCGCTAACGCTCCCCAACCCCCCGTGAATTGCAAAGCAATTCAAATTGAGACCGCTACGCGGTCCCAACTCGCTTCGCTCGCTCGCCC